>VXBA01004483.1:340185-396814 GCA_013399895.1 Serilophus lunatus | reverse complement strand
TTTTTTTTTTTGATTGTTAATCTTTGCCACAAGTAAGCAAAAATTTGGAGCCAAGATGTTTATATTTTCTTCAGGAGCTAATGGTCAACTTGTTCCCCAAGAAAAAATATTCACCTTTAGGATAGGGTCTAACTCACCTTTAGGATAGGGTCTAACTCATAGCTGCATTGAGCAGCTGTTAGATATGTGATGATTATCCAGAAAATTTCTGGTTATTTGGCTGGGTTCTTTCTCAGTGTTTATAAGAAAGATTTAAAAAGTAGTCTCTATGCATGTCTCATTTATTAGACACATTTCTGACTATAGGCAGGAATATTTCTAGAACTAGAAATACCTAGGGGCTTTGATCTTTTTTAAAACCAGTGAAGGTAGTTTGTCTCAAGTTGCACAAACACAGATAATCTTCCTGGCTTTAAATATGTTCCAGCTGAGATCCTTTTTATGTCTCTAATGGATGTAAGTAAGTCTTTATTAGCTAATGACTTAGTCCCCAAGCAACACTGAAAAAAAGATCAAGTGACTCTGTAGTGGTACTACAGTTCATAATTGTGTAGCATGGTGGAAATAACCTTAAGCCATGAACCTCAGTTAAGGAACAGAGCTACCAGCAGCTCTGCCATGCTGCCTTGCATTTACATATGCAGGAGAAGAAAAGCAACAAATGTTTCCTAGGATGTCAAAATTTCTAATTACCTATCAAGCTCTTCTATATCTCGGAGTGCTGCCTTTACAAGGCATTTTCATTTGTTTTAAAACCATTTCTTTCAAATGGACTCACAAATGGCATGTAATTCCACACAGTCATCTGTTGCAGTAAGACCACACATACAACACACCCTGAATAAGGCTATGAGATTGCCCCGCCAGGTGAGTTACACCTTCCATATAAACCTTCACAAGCTCCTCTGTGATCACTTTGACCTGTGCTGCTTCAGAAGTCTACTCCACAGATTCAAGTGTCATTGTAGTTTCCTGTATGAATCCGTATAATAACAACTTTGGAGAAGAATAAGGAAGTTAGCCTGGTACAAATCTAATACATTATTTACTATATTTGCATTTTGTTGCTCACTACTGTTGTATCTAAATACTTTAATGCATTTGTCCTCTGTATTATTTATGTGTCTATTCTAGTGAACCACTAGGAAAATTAATGTACTGCAAAATTAAAGAGCCACATCCTGCCAAATCCTAATGGAATGCACATTGTGGACAAAAGACCATACTGAACCTGCAACTCCTCTGCTTGAGAACCTGACATAAGGCCAGGCAAGATTTCAGCCCCTAAATATATTTTCCCATTACTCTTATCTGCCAGCAGACTTTCAAAGGAGAGGGCAGGCAGCAGGCACTTCCTCTGCCTTTCCTCTCTGGATCTTGCCAGGTGGCAAGGCATGAACATTGTGCGTGATGCTCTTCAAATCCAGACAGTTCTGTGTGGGCCAAAAGTGTGGAGGGTTGAAGGGGTAAGGTATTCAAATATTCCCAAAGGGATTCAAGAGCTGCACAGCAGTGCAGCTCAACTCCTCTGTCCAGGGTGTTGAGCATTCAAAATGGCTTTGGAGAAATAAAAGATAAAGGAAAGGAAACTACAGTCTTTGGAGATCAGTGGACTAAAGTGCCTCACGAGGAAGCATAGTCCTGACTGACTATAAGCACAGAAATTTAATATATAATTTTTGAAATTTTAAATAAAGATACACCACCCAGAACAAGCTCAGGAACACTATACATGTCACTGTTTCTGAACCAGTCCAGGACTGGAAACAGCAGAAGCGATTCTGGAAAGAAAATATTCATCTCCATACCAACAAAAAGCAAAACTTTTCATGTCCAGGCAAGTCCTCACAAAACAAACCTAGTAGGGGACTCCATAGGATATCATACAATAAAGATAATTTCCTGTATGACTTCTGCATTTTGTAACTGCTCATCTTTTTGTGTCACATTTCCTACTGCTTTCAATTGCACTGAGGGAACGCTCTTCCTATGCTCCTTCACAGCTCTTTCTGCAGCAAACAAGCTTGTTCCTAACAACCTCTCAGAACGGATTACAGTGCAAAAGAAGAACATCTCTTGGAAAAAAATCATTGCAGTACATGTGAATTAAAAAAAGAGTGTGTGAGCCCTTGCTGTCTAGTCCTATAAAGAACCTCACTATCACAAAAAGTTCTATCTTATGACTGAGAAGAAAAACTCATGAAAAATTAAGACTACCCACTGGTGCAAGACTCCTATTAGCTCTTTAGTGAAACATCAGCTGAGGCATCCGGATTTGTTCTTTATTTCTTCCTTCTGAACCATTCTGATTTTCTCTTGATATCATATATGAATGTTTCTCTAAATCATGTTTCCTATCATTTTCTGCCTAAACACACAGATAGGTGTGTTTCTCTTTCCTTAAATGTTTGGGAAGAAAAATACACAACATCCTGAGAGCGCCTCTTACACTTTCTCAATAAATGTCTGCCTTCCCTCTCCACATAGTCAATCTAAAACACTTCAGCCAAAAACCAAAATTGTTTCTCCTAGTTCTCTTTAAAGAGATTGATGATAGTTTTTTAATTAAAATTTGCCACATAGCTACAAAATTAATTAGTTCTCTGACTTTTGATTCTTTTTTGATTCTGAGTATTGCATGTGTGACACACAAAGCACATAGATGTGAAATAATCAACAGAGAGATTGGTCTAATTTTGGAGTCCTAAACTGGGCTTGTGTATTAATTAGAAGTGACTGATCATTACTTAAAAACATAATAGATTACCACTGTAACGTTTTACAAATACAATTTGAGTACCTAATTGAAAATGAAATGTTA
Organism: Serilophus lunatus; assembly: GCA_013399895.1. Classification (NCBI taxonomy): domain Eukaryota; kingdom Metazoa; phylum Chordata; class Aves; order Passeriformes; family Eurylaimidae; genus Serilophus; species Serilophus lunatus. The sequence continues at coordinate 393,993 of VXBA01004483.1, read as the reverse complement.
ACTAGCGCATCTGAAGAGCAGTGGAATTTGTTCTCCAAATGTATTATTCAAGAAGTAATTTTTCACTCAGTGTTAGAGGTGATATTTGGTAAAGTACAGGACAAAATGTTGTTCATTGTTAAGACAGAGTTCGGTATTTTTGCTGTTTTGCAAATTTGCCATTCTGCAGTGTATTTGAAAAGTTCTGTGAACATGGCCTGAGGCCGTCAAACTTTGTTCTTCTAGAGCTGCTCATTTTTCTTCCAGTCTGAAGGTTGTTTTATAATTCAAAAAAATGCCAAAGCTATTGCAGTTCCAAAAGGTTATTTGCACACCAGCTGCAGAAACACTTCGTGCTTTGCTTGTTTCTGAATACACTTTCAATATCAGGTAAGGAAAAAAACAACAGCCGTGAATGTTTTGTGTTCATCCTAGTGTAAAATGTCAGAAAAAAAGTCAGGAAGTACAAGGTGCTCCCCTAACACATTCTGACATTAACAATTTTTTGTGCTGTATAGCTTAATAGATTTTTTTCCCATTTCTTTGTTTTCTTGGGTTTTTTTTTCTCTTATTTAGCACTCATCCATGTGAAGAGGATTCCATTTCTAGTCAATTTTGTAAGCTGTTTTCATTAGAGAACTTGAGTCTTGGAAGTTCTGGCATTTTTCTGGTGGTTGCTTGAAGAACTGTGTCAGACTCACTGAAGATCAGAGATTAAACATCTGCTCTAAATGCTGATAACCAGTACATTCCTGATTTATTTGCTGGCAGAACCACCCCTAGGTTTCTCAGCAGATAATGGCATTTTGCTGCTGAAGGACCTGACAGTCATAGACGTAAGAAGACATGCTGCCTAAAAGAAGGGGTACAGTTCAGATGGAAAAACATTGTACAGAGTCTCATTAATTTGACCAAATCTGGGGGCACAGGAAAATCGAGGGACACTTGACAGGATGGCCCTCTCCTAGCAGTTAGCACTGACCTAACTATTCCTTTTATAACCTTTTGGAAACAATAGCCATAGCTACACTAAGAATCCTCAGCTTTTACAAATTTAGGTAGTGGGACAGCAGCTGACTTTCTTCCCACAGTTCAGTGCTGAAGCTGAAATACCTGATTTGGAAGAAATGCTCTCCTTTTGTGATGCTTCTCTGCATCTGACAATTACAACCAATATGGATAGTTTAGTTCTTCTTCCCTGAATCTATCAGTTTCTTTTACATACCACCTTATTTCTGGCAGCCTTTGTTCCTTGGTATATCAGCTTTCTTGGGTATCATTGCTGTATTGAGTCTCAGCTTGTACTAGAAAACCTAAAAGAGTGCCCTTTGCAAACATAATCAAAGTGATTAACTGTATACAAGTGACTGAAGAAGACAAGAACATTGAAAATGAGTACTCAGAAGATCACATACTTTATCTTCTCTCCAACAAACTATCATGGTTGCCTAGGTATTCATCAGTTTGACTTAACTCTTGCCGTTTCCTTCTCTCAGGCTTGATTTCCTTCATATTGATACAATAGCTGCTACTGGACAGAGGATTTCCCTGCAAAGTCTCTGGCTTTTCACAAGGTGGATTTATCACTTGGGGACTTTTTGGTTACTCTATGTAGTGTCCTGTGAATCACAAGGAGTATGATGTGACTGCTCCATGCATCATTGTTCCCAGCTGGAATGATCTTGAAAACAGCAGTCCTGATCTATCCTTTCCTCATTTTGCTGAATCACTTCTTTGATAAAAGAAAAATTGACAAGATTTAAGAAATGAGGGCTATTTGTTCTGGTCAGGTCAATATATTTTATTTTAAACTAGCCTTTCTTCTAGCATTGGTGAAAATCTTGAAGCTGAAATACAATAGAGATGAACAAAAACCATTCATTGGTTTAAATATGTACAGCTGTTTCTTAGTCAGAATATAATCCAAAATTTTACTGATTATGAATATTGAGAGAATATGTTTTTATTAGTCTGTGTGTGGTCTGTATTTATATTTATTCTGTATTATGTAATAATGAACTATTTAATAATGCATTAATGATTTTATAATATATAACAAATACTGTTAATATCTATTAATACTAATTATATTCATATAATAATGTTTCTATAATATACAATATATAATAACATATAATCATTTTATAACAACACTATAGTAAAAATGGTCAGCAGTTGCCAGAATTGTAAATGACATGATAAACTGCAGATGACACATAACATGCATTCAGATTTCATGCATGCATAAATACCACTATAAGCTTTGATCCATTTGTCATATCTTACATCACAACTGGCTTTGCCTCATGTGACCAGATAAAAAGAACAAAACAGTTCCTTGTTTTGATCATGAGTTATTAAACTTATGAGCTTGGATTTACAGCTAGGTGGTAGAACCATTTTGATTTTGTTGATGCTCAGCAAATCTCTACTTTGCATAAATTAAGCCAACATAGAGGTTATTTACATTGTTCGGACACTACAATACCTAATGTGAAAATACATTTATTCTCAGTATACCTTCTTGTATAGAAGTGTAAACATTTTTATAATCATCAAAACATATGAAAAATTACTCATCCTTGTTTAATCAATCTGGTCCATCATTTAGTTCTTAATATTAATATTAATTATTTACCACAATTTTTTGTACTTTGACCCTATTGTTTTCATCAAAAGTACTTTTTACTATAAATCAAGTCCAGTCGAGCAGTACTTAGTGCCTTTTTTGAAATGTCAGCTTCTTCAGTCATGTTAGGGCATGAAAGCCTTCATGTTTAAAAGAAACATTTCAGGTATTTCTGGTGTAAGATGAAAACTAAAAAAGTATGTGAGTTTGTATATCCAAGTCATATGTTTTCTTAACATTCATTTATGACATTTGAATGCTATATTTAAGGTAACTGACACGTGATTTCCTGATAACAGCATGTTCTCATTAAATCTGAATACATTTAACAGTATTTAGTGAATACCATTTATTTTACACAAAAACATATTCTTGTTTCAATATAAACCATTTTGTTTTGTTATTCCAGTATGCTTTGCCATTAAAAAAGATAAAATAAAATTTCATTACAGTATTTGAAACACCATCATGTTTGCTTTCCTTTCCCTCCACTTGATGTGGTAAATAGCCTTGTATCATCACCATTTGAAGAAGTGATTGTTGCTCTCCACAGCTACCAGAAAGGAAGTTGTAGTGAGATGGAGGTCGGTCTCTTCTTCCAAGCAACCAGCAGTAGGACAAGAGGGCACAGTCTTAAGCTGCATCAGGAGAGGTTTAGGTTAGACGTTAAGAGGAAGTTCTTTACAGGGAGAGTGATTGAGCATTGGAATGGGCTGCCTAGGAACATGGTGGAGTCACTATCCCTGGAGATATTTGAGAAGAGACTGGATGTGGCACTTTGTGCTGTGGTCTGGTAGACAAAGTGGTGTTAGGTCAAAGGTTGGACTCAATGAACTCAGCGGTCTTTTCCAACCTAGTGGATTCTGAGATTATTAAGAAGGATGAATAAGACTGGAGGCTTACCTTGAAAATTGACTCCAGCTGCTTTCCTGTGGTGATAACTTTTGTTATGTATTTATGGTTTCTTGTTCCAACGGCAACAAAATTGCTCAAATTTTTTCATTAGTACTTCCATTGCCATAGGCTTGGGCAAAATATATTTTGTACCATTCATGGTAAATTTTTATTGCAGCAGTCTATAGGTTTTGTACACAGATATGAAAGTATAACAATATAAATATGTTTCCAGAGTTGAAGATAACATCCAAGGAGAATGAGATTACTGCATTTCTGACTACTGCTGTGTACTGGCATTATAGTACTAGAAATGGCCTGATACTTGACTTATGTGAAGTTTCATTCCTGTGTCCGTACCAAATTAAAACCCTACCACCCCTACCACCTTTCTTGATCAGTTACAGATTAGAGATGCATCTCATTCTCTACTTGTAACTCCCAAAACATACAGTTGAAGAGCATCTGGATATGTGTATCCTCAGAAGCAAATGCAGGAGGAGTTGAGAGAGATCCTTGAAGCCTCAAACATTCTGTCACTTCCAGAACACACAAGCTATAAAATGGGCTTTAGTCAGTCACCATCTCAATGCACAGGTACTTGCTGGTTTGCATGCAATTCATATAATAACCATGTGGATGTTTCAGGTGATAATTTTGTATGTTTTGTAAATAAGGTTCTCATGAGGTACTCTGGAGCAGCTGTCCTGTTCTGTCATAGCTTTTTAGGCTAAATATTTGCAGAGATGCTGGGTATCATACTATGAAGAAGTCATCAAGAGAACTGTTCTTATTTTGCTGTTGTTCTTTTTTCCTTTTCTTTCCCCTATGTTAAACAAAACTAGTCAACATAAAAGAATGCACCTGGTCTGGAAAGCTGTAATTCCATTAAATGCCTTATGTCTCAACACAGTGTAAAACAAATTGGCATAAATTTTTTTGTCCCATATTTGAGCATATTTCATTCCCATCTGCTTATTTTCTTTGATGTTCTCAGTAATAACTGACAGTCACTTGGGTCTCTTAGCTATCATCTGCACAAATAAAACCTGACACTGCTTTCATAAAGTAATGTCAATAGTATATCAAATTCTCCAAAATATTCCCTGCACAGCTGCACTGAGTGACAAAAGCAAAAACTGCCTTCAAACATATTTTATAAAATCATAAAAGGAGCAAACTGTTCTTCTTTTAAAAGCAAAGCTTAGCCAACTTGTAAACAAGATGACAAATCATGAGCAGGTTGGTTTAGGGGTTTTTTTCCCCAGGACAGGAAAGGTCATGAGAAACATGTTTTTTCTCGTCTTGCACCCCCTTATCAGAGGCAGCAATATAAAATGCATGACTAATCAGTGAAAGGACTCATCATAAAAAAAAACTAAAAAAAAAAAAAATTTTTACACCTCCTACATTTTAGAAACAAAAATAAAGGAGCAGAGGGAGAGAGCTCTAAGTGCTTTGCAAATATGACAGGTTTTATTCTCCTTTCCATCTGATATCTTCTGTTTCTGGTTGACTACAGACAGAACTTAGGCATCAGTTACAGTTGCATTTGGAATCTTCTAATGCTTGACATATGCTACCTATAGCTAGAGAACTCTCATATCAGTGCAAACTTATTTCATAACTTCTTTGCCCAGTATAAGGTCATGTTTTGCTAACACAAAAAAACCCCAACCAAACAAAGAAACAACAGAAAAAATACAAAACAGAAAATCATTTGATTTGCTCATCTTTATTTCACATGAAATATCATGTTCTAGCAGATATTTTACGATCAGTCTGACTTCTGTCAGACTTCAGTTTGACTTCTACCTGTTGTCTTTTTTACCTTTTATGGCAAAAAAATAAGAAATTTATACACTTAACCCTTCTGAAGCAAGCCTTTATCAAAGAATCAATTAATTAAAGAACAATTAAATACTGCAAATAACTAGACTGTAAGCTAACATTTTGAAACCTAGGACATATTTTGGTATCTGCAAGCTGAAGTAATTTTAAGACATGAACTAGTGAGCTAATTAGCTCACTGGAAAACACAAAACACTTGGAAAATTCTGAAAATTTTGCACACTTTCAGCAAAGATGGTACTGTAAAGACATGCAACGCAAGATCATAATGATGACAGACCTTTGTTTGCACTAAAACTGTCAGTCGACTGTCAGCTATCAGTTGGTATATGTTAAAGGAAATGAGAAAACAAGTTTTTAATACCTCTTATTATTATAGATTATCAAAATCTACAGTTTAGTACCACGTACTCACACACAGACAGCACCATGCATTAGAAGTGGAGGTAAGGGAGCATCTTTGGCTGAATTTTCTGTACCACTGCATTTGTAATGAAATGAACTGGTACGATATTTTGGGCAAAGCACTGGAAATGTCAATATGTTTTAAAGTTATATGTTTATTTTGGGAGATATCTGCAGATGTATAGACATATGAATTACTAAAAAGTTATGGAATGGGACTCTTAAAATGACTGCTGAGTAGCCACCCAAAGCAATCTTGACTGTGGAACACATGCCACAGCTATACCTATATGCTATTTATCTATATAAAACAGGAAATGAAAGTGCGTTTTTCTTTGTGAGGCAACAGTTTCTAAAATAAGAATGGATGTAGGAAGACTAGAAAATGGAGAATAAATCCTGTCTGTGGTCTTCTCACTGGCTTGCAAAACCAGCTAGATGTTGAGGGAACTATGTCGTGCCCGCTCCCACGGATCTGAAGACATGATGGTTACATCCCTGGAACTTCCTAGAACATCCTTGATAGAGAGCAGTTCTGAACGCTCTCTTACACTATGATTTAGCTAGTCACAGTGAGACCCTGACTGTAGTTTGATTTTCCGTACTTCACTGAAATGTAAATAATTAATAGGAATAATAATAAGCAGCTTGCTTAGTACTACTCATGACAAAGAGAAAATTTGAATTTAGATGGAAAAATAATATGCCAGCAGCCCATATAAGCCTTTGAGAATAACACACATTATGCCTTTGATTTGTAAGACATGATTTCTTACATTGCAATGTACCATACTTATAAAATCAACTGTTAAATAGTATTTACTGTGACTAATGTGGTAGCATACAAAGAATGTTTATTTGTAAAAGTGTCTTGCAATGTTAACATTTATTGACAATTCAGGATTTTGAACACAGGGAAAATTAAAGAGAAGCCACGATCGACTATTTCTGTATGGACTGGCAGTTACACAGAGGCTTCAGCAGATGTTCTTTAGCTCTTANGTTTTTTTTGCTGTTCTCTTTCTCCAAAACTGGGCAAAACACTGTTCTTAGAATCTGTATTTCAACTATAAACATGGCATGCTCTTACTCTCTCAGTGTGAATTGGTGGCATTACAATGATAATTACCTAGGAGTAATCTACATCCTGAAGCCCAGCAGATAGCGTTAATCTGACTGGTTGGCTCAGTTAGTGGCTGTGACTCCAAAACATTTTACCTTCTTTCTCTTCAAGAGATGAAATAATTTTGCATCAATTTTGAGCTGATGACGTGATTTTTCTATGTAGCCAGTGAGTTTTGGCAGTCATTCTACATATTTTTTGTTCCCCTCTTGAGGGACAAAAGGTATAAGACACCCTGTTATGAACTTAGAATACACCAAAGAAGCTGGAGACAAAACCTTTGAATTGGGAAAGCAAAACCATACTTCTATAAAACAGTATAAAATGCTGCAGCAGGTGCTGTTAGAAAACCTCACATCTTTGAGAAGTGACTCTTTCAGATCTTTAAAACTAAAGAAGTGTATTGTTACATTTTTCTGGTTTATATGGCACCTAATTGCAGCATGCTAATATTGTGGCACAGTGGGTATGCAACACTGGGACATCTCTCCATCTCCATAGTTCCTTACTGGCTTCAGCATCCTTTGGTCCATGAGGCAATATCTCAATAAAGGCCAGTAGGAGGCGACCTTTCTGTATTCTAGGATCTCTATGGATAGGCCAGACAAGCTCCTGCCAAGAATGGCATGAGCTAGGAACAAATTCTGTCTATAGGCAGAGGATGAGGACTTGATTCTCATTTCCATGAGCTTCTGGCTAGTATGCTGTTACTTGGATGGTATGGTCTGTCTTCACTGTTTAATCTTCAATATATTCCTTAGGCTTTTTAGAATAATAAGTACCAATAAAATTTTCAGTGTCATATTTGTTATGCCTGCCTTCCTCAAAAAAGCAACAAGAGTTCTCAAACATTGACAATGCAAGGAAAATAAGGAATGGCTGAAGATTTATATTAGGTGAACTACTGTCATTACACATAAGATGGTTTGAGAGAGCTGAGCAAGGTTCAGATAAAAAAGGAAAAAGCATCTGAGTACTATAGGTTCAGTAGTAACTGGCGCGCATTTAATTAATACCCACCTGCTGAAACTGGCCATGGTTAGATGAATTTAAGTCCATGACACTAAAATCAGCCTTTTAAGTTCTCAACATGGTTTTGTACATTCATTCTGTCAACGTCTTTTAGTTGCAATGATTCCTATCATAATATTTCCCTTTGCTACATGAACTCTGTGGCTACGCCTAAGAGGGTTTTTTTAAATATTTGCCAAGTTAATACATTTCATCATTATTATTATCATTATAAAGTCTAGCATAAGGGTCTCATAAAGAGCTGATGATATTGTTTTTGAGCATTTTTCCCCCTGTAACTTGTCAAACATGGCCTGATTTTGCAAAAAAACTGAATGTCACAGACAGCCTCTAAGAGTTGAGAATTCCTTCTAGGCATCCAGTTGCATCCTACAGAACATGGCTTAGCCAGCAGCAGATGGACCTATCAGCAAGTTACTGTGAATTAAACTCTCTATATAAACTTGGCTAGTCTACTAGAACTAAAAAAAAACAACCCAAAAACAAAAGAAAAAGAATCAGGATTCAAGGCACCTCAGTTAGACATACAGAATATCCATTATACATTAATGAAATAACTTGTTTACACCCCGTGAAAAACAATTAAGCATCTAGGATGAATTGTAACATGGTAGTATATCTCATACTCATATTTGGCTACTTTACCCTGACTGATTACCCTTTTAAAAATCGTGTAGACGTTGTGGAATGTTTCATTTTAACTTTTACTTGCCTGTTAGTGTTCCTGCATGTTTTTTTCTCCTTCGGTGCAGCCAACTCATTGCAGCCTAAGAATTAAGTGCACACTACCCAAGGCAGAGCTTTTCAGTCTATTCAAATCTACCAAGTTCTGTGGCTGCTCTCGTATAAACTTCCCTATTTTGTGCGCTCCAGATGATTCCTCCGATTTCACTGATTTATGTAAATAAGTCAGATATTAAAATTAATCATCATTCCTGTATTATTCTCTACTCATACCTGCATAAATACATATTCCCAGGCTTAAAATACATCAGTTACTTCATTAATATAACTGACAACAAAACAGAGACCCATCACTCATCTTGAACTCATTGATTTAGCATACCTTAATTTAAAGTAATTATTTTTGCCCTTTCCATTCTACTCTACTATTATCTACTCATTCGAGACACCTTGTACAGTTGCCAGTATTGGAAAGGTGTACTTTTTTCCATGTATTTACATAAACTGCATATTGCATGTATAAATATTTGCTGCATATTTTCCAGAAAAAGATCTCCACTGTTTTATCTCTTCTTCCTCTTCTCTGCTTCCGCCCCTGTCAGAAGGACTCACTGGAGTCTTTGTCCCTCAAAACCAGACTGGACAAAGTCATGATTAACCAGGTGTGATCTGACCCCTGATTCTGCTTTAAGCAGGTGGCCAGATTAAATGTCTTCAAGAGATCCCTTCAAACCTGAATTATCCTATGGTAATATGACCTAAGTCACTTCAGTCCCTGTGCAAGCCATCCAACTTTTTCAGTCAGATTAGAGAGTTACAGCATTAAAGAGTGCATGAGCTAAATGACAGTAGCAGTAGGGACTGGCAGAGCTCTCCTCTGTGTCACCTGCCATATGTGCTCTCTGCCCCTTGTGGAACTGCATTGTGATGTGCAACTACGTTGGGATACAGGATGTCATCCTTGATTGCTCCTTAATAATACAATAATGCCTGTCTTATTCAGGACCTTACACATAGAGAGCTCCCTTCACCTTTTTTGTCTTCCTATTATGCTGCATGTGACTGTAGCCCCAGTTTGAGTCTTCCTCTGGAGATAAAAAATTATTATCTAAGCTTAAGCTTTTCTATGGTGGTCAAAAGTACACTATGTGCTAGAGACAGTAATGTAGCCTAAGAATAAATTTTACACGTGCATTTCTGTAACATGAAACACTACACAGCATGCTAAAGGCAGCTTTGAGGCAATCCTCAGGAACAAACATGACTATGGCTTTTGTACAAGCATTCAACACTACATTGTGCATTAATTCTCTCCTAAGAGAGCCCTTTGGAATAAATTTGTCTCCTATATAAGAAAAGAATACAGACAAGTGAATTCTTGAATGAGCATAGACATGAACTGTGCCTTCCACCATCACGTGAGGCTCTTCTCTGTGCCACCTACGCAGAAGAAGAGAGGTGCCCTCCAGCTCTTCAACACATACCTTAGGGTTTTTTTTTGTTTTCCCCAGTGTTTTCCAGAAGGCCAGCACATCCTTTTCTTCTCCTTACCCTCTCATGGTACAAGAGAGACAGAATGGGCACTATGCTGTTTAGTCCCTTAGAAGACCCACCTCTCCATACACCACGGAGGAAAGAGTGGTTCTTTCTTGACTTTCCTCAGACAGGAGCAGAAAAGCAAATAGGAAAAGAGAACCTTAATGAGGAAACAAATCCTTTCAGCCCCTTGTAGTTGCAGTTAGAGCTTTTTATATGTGTCCTAGTAACGGCAGCTACTTTATCATATAACACAATGCCTAAAAATATTTTTCTTAACTGCCACTGTTCAATTTCATTAGCTACCAGTACTCGGAAACCTCTAGGTAATTCTCTTTACTAGAAAGCTGAGAAATCTTCAATCATTCTCATATATTGCACGCTATTATACAATTCTAAAGCTCTAACTTTAAAATATTGGCCTGTGGGGGCTTTGACACTAACACTTGTAATACCTGCTGGAAACTCAGAAAGGAATAACACTTTCATAAGGAAAAGGTATGTTAACAAAAGGTTGTATTTTTATAATACTTTTTAACCAACTTAAGAGTTGATTGGTGTCAGAAGAATTATGCACCACAGCATATCTCTTGCCTTTGGCAAGAGAACTGGAACTTCTACATCAAAGAGTGGAACCTCAGAAGATTTGTTTATGCTCAGATAATGATCATCTTAACAATTCAATGGTTGCTCTACTTCAGGCATGGGCATACAGCTGGATCCCTTTGTTCCACACCTTCACTTTTTCAGAAGATGAGTTAAAAACACTCATTCTCCACCTTTAGAAAATTCCATTTTGTTTTTTTTGTTTGCTCTTTGAGGGTGAAAGAACAAGCTGATTAGTAAGCTATTAATTATCAAGTAAATCTTTGTAAGTATATTTCCCAAAACAGTTATTTTAGAACTTACTTCAAGTAAGTTAAACATCTGCACATTAGAAAGCAAATAAGCCCCAAGTCAACACTTTATTGTGAAAATAAAAGCAGCCATTATTACCTTTTTCTACTCGGTAAGATAGGATTATTTTAAAGAAACTATTTTGGAAAGAAGCATCTCTTACAAATGTCTAACCGTATCTACCCTACAGAGCCATTTTTTCAGCTAAGGTTAGTCTAACACAGTTCAAAAATTTTAGTCTACTGTTAAATGTTAGTTCTATAGAATGACATCAAACATACTACGGAGCTATTGACTAGATTTTGTTATTAATACAGTTCAGTTTTGCAGGTACTATGCACAGACACACCTGCGGTACCCAATCTGTATTCATGCCAACTCAGAAAGCCAAAACATTTATATGTTCTGTTCACAGACTAGCACAAAGATATACTTTTTCTTCTTTGAATAGCATAATATTATAGTAACATCTTGTAATGAAACTACTGCATCACAGTATCAGCAAGGTTGGAAAAGACCTCAGAGATCATCAAGTACAACCTATAATCTAATAGTAACCTATCATCTAAATCATGGCACCAAGCCCCTCATCCAACCCACTCTTGAACACCTCCAGGGTTGGTGACTCCATCACCTCCCTGGGCAGCCCATTCCAATGGTGGATCATCCTTTCAGTGAAGAATTTCTCCCTAATATCAAGTCTAAACCTCCCCTGATGGAGCTTGAGACTGTGTCCTCTTTTTCTGTCACTGGTTGCCTGAGAGCAGAGACCGACCCCTGCCTGACTACAACCACCTTTCAGGTAGTTATAGACAGCGATAAGGTCACCCCTGAGCCTCCTCTTCTCCAGACTAAACAACTTCAGCTCCCTCAGCCATTCCCCATAGGGCTTGTGCTCCAGCCCCTTCACCATCGCTGTTGCCCTTCTCTGGACACGTTCCAGTAACTCAACATCTTTCTTAAACTGAGGGGCCCAGAAAATTCGAAGTGGAGTCTAACCAATGCTGAGTACAGAGGAAAGATAACTTCTCTAGTCCTGCTTGCCACACCATTCCTCATGCAGGCCAGGATGCCATTGGCCTTCTTGGCTGCCTGGGCACACTGCTGGCTCATGTCAAGTCTCCCATCCACCAGCACTCCCAAGTCTCTCTCTGTCTGCTCCCTCTCCAGCCACCCCGACCCCAGCTTATAGCTCTGCATGGGGTTATTGCACTCAAAGTGTGAGACTCGGCACTTGGACTTGTTGAATCTCATCCCATTGCAATCTGCCCATCTCTCCAGTCTGTCCAGATCCCTCTGCAGGGCCCTCCTACCTTCCAAGAGATTGACACCTTTTCCAAGCTTGGTATCATCTGCAAACCTACTAATGAAGGACTCAATCCCATCATCAAGGTCATCAGTAAAGATATTAAACAGAACAGGACCCAGCACCGATCCCTGAGGGACACCACTAGTGACCGGTCGCCAAATGGATGTGACACCATTCACAACCGCTCTCTGGGCTCGGTCATTCAGCCAGTTCCTAACCCAGCACAGCATGCTCCTGTCGAAGCCTTGGGCTGCCAGCTTCTCCAGGAGTATACTATATATATATCTTATACATGTCTAATAAACATTGTGAAGTATACATATCTTACATGAACTACCTAGCATGTACGATTTAAGGCATGGCTGCATATCCTGCTTGTTACAGTGATTCAGGAAATAAACAGAGGATTGTGCAAACATCCTACACATTGTTTTTCTTTTCATAAAAACTGTATGCAGTTATGTGTGAAAAGATGAGAAGATCATCAGTGCGCACAACTGGATCTCCTCCCAGAAAGGCCTTATTGTCACAGTTAGGAATTTGAGAAAAGTCTCAAGGGGGATGTAGACTCCCGTTCTTCCTCTGGTTAAAATTTTGTTAGAAACTCAATCAGATGTACTCAATAAGGCTGAGAGAACTGGGTTTGTTCAGCCTGGAAGGGAGGAGGTTTAGGGATGATGTAACTGTAGCATTCCACTACCTGAAGGGATCCTATAGGAAAGGCAGAGAGGGACCTTTTGCAAGACCATGTAGTGACAGGACAAGGGGGAATGGATTCAAGCTAAAAGAGGGTAGGTTTAGACTAGGTATTAGGAAGAAATTCTTTACTGTGAGGGTGGTGAGACACTGGAACAGGTTGCCCAGAGAAGTTGTAGATGCCCCATCCCTGAAAGTGTTTAAGGCCAGGTTGAATGGGGCTCTGAGCAACCTAGTCTCATGAAATGTGTCCCTGCATGTGGCAAGGGGGCTGGAACTAGATGATCTTTCAAATCTCTTCCAACCCAAACCATTCTCTGATTTATGAACAAGTTATTTGGAGATTTAAATATGTGTGTGGTCTTTTTTAAAAAAAGACAGGCAACATCCTGGTTTTAGTTTTCATTCAAAGAAACACTGAAATGCATAAGAACTGAACTGTGAGTAATGACATGTACAATTATGTAGGTTGCTGTTGAAGTTGTGTCCAGCTACTGAAAATAACAGAAAAAAACCCCAGCTTTCATTTGCATATAACAGCAAATAGTTCAAGGATTAGGAAACATTTGCAGAACCCAACAACCTGTCAAATAAGGGTACAAGACTGCAAGGTAGTTGAACCAAAATTTCAAGAATGTTGAAGATCCTTTGCACACAGTTATCAGATCTAATGTGTCCATAAATACTAATAGATTAAAGTTTAGTTGGGCCTGAAAAGCCTAGGCAATTTACTTAATGAAACAACAGACATCCCTACTCTTCCTACAGCTGATAACGAAAAAATTCAGCTAATTTCTCAAAAATTCAGCTAAGTTCCATGTATAAAACGACTCCACAAAAAAAGTTGAACTAGCAGCAGTTAGCATCTGATAAACGCAGATCATTCAGAGTGCAAACAAACTCATAAGAAGAAACTGAGTAAATTTTTCCTGCCTTGGTTGTTTGTGGGCTGTTGATGAGGTCAGACTTCTCCTTATGGTTCAAATGACAAGGTTGGTTCTATACAAGTTCTTCCAATCTTACAGTTTTAAATTTGTAGCTTAACTTCTCATCAACCTCGTCCAGATGCTCTTGTTCCCTGCTCATATGCAAAAGGAAGGAATTGAAAGCCATGTGTCTGGTCAAACCCACAGAATGTTTCACACTTCTACATAATACACAGTTTTCTCCAATACATGTCCAGGTGGCTGCATCAGTATGCACAGCAGAGAAGAATTGGTAGGAGTAGCAGAAAAAAAAAATCACTTTCTCTTTGCACTTTCTCCATTCAGCACAAGCGCCAAAACAGCACAGGTTACTGCAGGCTGTCTCCACAGGGACTTCTGCAGCTTTTTGCCCCATTCCAGGAACAGCAATAGTCTTTAAGCTATTTGTCAAGGCAAATCAAGAATTAGTAGATGGATCACAGAAGGAATTAAAATTACTTCTATCTCTTATAATACTTATTTCTGTTCAGTAGTCATTGATATGCTACTCCTTACATGACAAAATTGAGATTGGTCCTGATTTAGGTATACAGCTGCATTTTATTTCAGGACATGACAGAGTAATTTGAATTGGTTTCCTAAAGTTATTTTCCTATTTCCCAGGATAAAGGAAGGAACTGTCCTGCTTGGTTTTTAGTGTGCATAATGTACATTTCTATATCTCTTCTTAAAGAAGGGAAATAAATAATATCTTACAACCACTAGTATCCCTTGCTTGAAATAATCGAGCCATTGTTTCACATGCATGACACATTCCATTTTTGCAAATTTTTTAATACATCAAAAATACTTATGTATGTAAGAAATATCAGGTACTACTGTCACTTAATTTTTTACAAGCATGAAAACAGAATTAGAAAAGCAAACAAACTTTAAAGCATGCTTCAACATTCTTGCCCCATAATCTGAAGATTTAAAAAGACTCTTGAAAATACCACTCTAGGGGTAAAATATTTCCTGTTTTACACAAGGGGGAAAACCAACAAAGAGCTCTTCAGAAATCACCGTTATGCCTAATTGAAATTTAAATGCACACGTATAAACAAAAATTAACCTGAGACAGGTAGCAGCAATACTTACACATGTCAAGAAGCAAAATCTTCCTCTCATGTGCCCCTTTTTAGGGCACAGGCAGCTTGTAGTAATTATTCCTTAAAAATCACAAATGCCAATCATTAGCTTTCAGCTGAAATTATTTTAGCAGATAAGTTATTCTAGTCCTATGGGGTCAAAAACAGCAGGTGAAAATCATTTAGTGGAAGAACATCCTGTCTCTTATGCCTGAAGCAAACCCTAATGTGGGAGGAACCACATTAAAAATGTAGACACTAAATGCAATGAGAACAACAGTTTTCCACTATAAATTCATGTTTCTGGAACTTCTGAATATTAGTATGCTAAAGAAACAATGTTTATTAAGGAAAAATTGGTAAACATTTTTTACTTATGTATTTAAGAAAGCTATTGCTATTTTTTTTCACTGTCAACAGCCAATCACAGTTCCACATGGCTGTTGCTTCTTGACTTGTATTCTAGTGCATGAAGCCAAAGCAGGTCAGGAAAAAAAAGATTAATCAAGAAACAAGCAATTTTAGTATTTCTAAGGTAATTTTCCATTGTGGAAATTTAGCCTCGTCTCAATCAATATCTCACTGCTTTGAAAGAAAGCTGGTGTTGGCAGGCATGAATAGAAGGTCAACAGAAGCCACAGATCCAGAAGAATCAAAGACATTGCAACTTAGAAGGAAGTGGGCCATGTACAGATGAAAAAGCATAACTACCATAGTTGGAGTTCCACTCCTGATTCCTTTCTCCAAAGTAAGAAATAACTTTACTGATGTGCCACTGCAGATTGTTGCTTTATCTCTACTGATTCAGTTGCACTGTACTATTCTTACCTGAATAAATGAGTTAAAAACCATTTTATTCAACTAGCTTACATTTTGCCACAAGGTCTAATAATCAGTTGGCCTAAACATATAAGAAATGATGACAATCTCTTGTTTCAGTAGGCCTGAAAGAACATCCTGGAGAATTCAGTAAGGCATAAAGTAGGAGATCTTCTAAAACCAGCCATGAAAAGTACTAGTCAGAAACCTAAATGGAATTTTTGCAATCCAGGTAGCTCAAGTTACCTTTTGCCATATCTTTCTCCTTATCACAATAGTTCATAACATTTTCAAAACTGACTTTGGCTCTTCTGTGCTTTTTTTAGACTCATGCATCTGTTAATATTTAGAAGATTATTTAAGTAGAAGTTTGAGAGTTTTAATTTCTGTTTTAAATATTTTGTTGATTAATAAGTTTTAATATATGAGCAGTGGAAATGTTGAATTTTGCATTACATCATTTCTGTTACTCCAAGATAGATGGGATTTATTTGAAGTTGAAAAGACTGTTATTTCATTTGGGAAAAGATAAATACCAAAGAAAATGCTGAGCTAACAAAACAATTCTGAGATACAAATTACATCCTGAACTAATCATTCACATTCACTGCCAAAAGCATCTTCCTTCCTTGCTTGCTTACAGTATTAGAAGTAGCAGCTGCTGTTGAAAACTCCCCTGGAAACTGTTAGGATCTCCATGAGGAAAAGCTTTTTGATGGAGGCCAATTTCAATAAATAATAACTGCAACTTTATTGTAGGTGATAATTTGTAGATAATGAGGCAGAAAGGTGGTACCTATTTTCATACATGTCAACTGATGGCAGTCTTTCTAAGTATGATGGAACTACCGATCTAGCTTGACATATCATTGTATCTTGTACCTCTGCACTAATGGGAGACACCATTTCCCTTGCTCCCACAGGTTAGTACATAAGGTGCTCACTGCTAAACATACGGTATTGATTGTAAGACATTATCCTTACAGCGCTACTGCTGAGGTAAAATATATTTCCAGATGACTTTAGAGACCTGCTTTTGTTCACAGCAAAGTAAATGAGGAACTATTTTAATTCTGCTCCATTTATGTCATTGTTTATAAATACACATTGCCTTTCCCAAGGCCACAAACTGTGAAAGTAGATTGATGTGCCATGCCACAATGTACATAATCCTTGGACTCCAGGGCTTGAAGGAATGATTTTTTCTTGCTGTGAGATTTTTTAACTGATCTTCACTGACTGAATTACAGGGAAAGTGCATTTTAGATTTATTAATAGCACAAAAAATAAAGGAAGTGCTGAGGTTTCCATTGAAGGTTATTTTATGATATCTTAGTTGATCTCTTGAAATCAGACACTCGATCAACGGTTTTGGAAAATGCTGCTCATGCTTATTTTTGTGCTATTAAAGTCAGAGCTACTTTAACCATTGCTTGCTTGAAACAGAACATTCAAATAAATTCTCTATGATAGATTAAATATTGACAAAAAATAGGCTATTTCTGAGCAGGCATCAGTAACAATACGGATCATCTGTTTAAAATCTTTAAAAAAGGGCCCAATAGAACAGCTTAAAGAAGTGCCTTTTAAACAAGCGTCTTTTAAAACCAGGTTATCAAAGCTCCTGTGCCTACTCTAATGACTCTAATTTCCCTGTATTGGCAGGTTTAATGAAGACTAATGGCCAGTTTAACATTTCTTATGCTACTGATTTTAAATTAAAAATAGGTCACAAAAACATCAGTGTTTTCTTCTCAATCTCCAAACTGTTATCTATGGAAAGCACACTGTATTCTAAGATGAACAGCTTATAGATTCAACAATTTTTAATAAAGTAAGTAATTATTAATATACTTGTTTTCTATGTTTTGTTCCTCGATTATTATGTATTCTACCTGGTCATCATTTCTTAAATTAGAGTATTGAGAAGAGGTAGTATAAATCTCTGAATTACAGAGAAGATAGGAAAATATAGCGTATTAAAAGTAATACATAAAGGGAAAAATATTATTTTCATCAAAAATACTTGTAATTTGTCATATTATTCAACACTTGGAGAAATATGAAATTTTCCAATTTTCTATTTATTCCTTAATACTCTATATTCTAATAAAAAACACCCACTTTATTGTGAGTATAATTATAGTGAATTATATTTGCAAACCCAAATATAATCACCTACCTAAATCTTGATATTAAAGCACTGGAGAATCTACCACAGGTAGGAGATAGAAAAAATAACCTATCTCTTCTCTGATTATTGTACAGTTTCTCTTACATAAGTCCGAAGCTTTGGATGCGCATCTGAAACTTCCCTTACGGTATGCCTTCAGTTTGGCTGAGTTAGCGTCACCCTCTTACGCCATGCATCTTCTGAGGGAGAATGGAAATGCTGTTCTGAGAATTAAGCTATTCAGACCTCTGTACTTTGGCATTGAAAATTATCTACTCTACTTTCATTCTCCAAGTATATTGTTTCAAAAATGTAGTGACAGGAATCAGGAGTTACTGAAGAAAAACTCAAGTGTTTTGCCTGGGTACTCTGTTTGTATTGACTTAGTGAAGTATTCACTTGTCATTCAGCACAATCCCTGCTTATTTGAAAGTATAATCTTCCCCATATTAATAACATCTTGTTTGAGCTTGCTACTCATCTCATATTAGTCAAAACCTGGATCAAAGCCAAATGAAGTTAACAGATTAACTCTGGTGTGAATCTAGTGTAAAAGAAATGACTTTTGCATGCAGATTGAGTTGTCTTGCTTTTCAAATTTCTTTGCTCATGCATGTAAAGCAAACCACTTTTTATGCTGCTGAAGGATAAAAACCTATCATGCAGAAATTGAAATTTACATCCAATTTCCTTATACCCAGTGGATCCTATTTGTCAAAGAAACATAAATAGTTTGTAGTTCTTCCCCCACAGAGCTTTTGAGTTCTATATCATTCTATGTCTGAAATTGTCTACTTCTGCATGTGTTGACTTGCTAGAAATTTTACCTATGCCTTTGTTACAAACTTAATACTTTATCATACAGAATTATAGGTCAACTTCCTTATTTTTGCAAGCTGTGCTTTAACAGTAAGTAGTGCTCTCTGATGCAAGAAATAAAAGAAAAAAATGCTATCAAGTTACACCAATAGAGTAGTGTAATGTTCCTTCAAAAGTTGCAGTTACATACATTTTCCAAACCTATTCAAACTATTTGGATGGATTCACTGACATTTTAAGACAACAGAAACAGCAGTTTAGAAAAAAATGGAAGAGTGGTGTCAGTATCAGCAGAAGGATCTTTCAATAATAAATAATAATTATATATAAAAATATATATATAAATATATTTTGAATATTTTATCAATTAAATTGCAATATTGAGGGTGAAAAAAGTCAAATGATTTGAAAAATAAAAAAATTAAAAATACTCTAAGTTATATAAATACAAAAATTAAAAAAATTTCAAAGAATGAATTTGACAAACACTGAGTCATGCCTACCCAGAATGGACAATGGATATTTAAGGTAGTAAGAGTGTAAATTTCTATGGAAGCAGGGAAATGAAATTTATTTTTTTTTATTAAAAGAATTTAGTAGGAAAGAATCTCAAAAGTGGCAAGTAATATACAGTTGAAAACCCAGTGCTTAAAAACTATGCTGCTAAGAAGGCCATTATGTTGATCCTGTACTTCTTAAATAAAAATCAGTGGGTTCAATACAGTGTTGTATAAACAGTGTTTTAGAAAGGTTGTGGCTACTGTATCACTGTTTTCACTGGCTTACCCCATATAATTCCTGGCTGCATCCACACAGAAAAGAACTGGATTTTTGCCACACACAAAACCACTGGAAATAAAATCATGCCTTAGGTCAGTCAAAATTGCTGCACAACTACACAGCTGTGTACACACTTTCAGTAAAATAGAACTCCCCTTCCCACTATCAGTGTATATTTTTAAATATTAGAATAAATGCCATGATTGAAAAGCTCACGCTGTAAGTTATATATGAAAAGCAAGAGAATTTCCATTGTAGTTTCAGGCTGAATTTCTGATGGACTACAGTGTAGCCTAGGTTTCACTTCAAGTGTCTGGATGCACAAATAGCTCAAGGTGGAAGTGAGACTGTGAAAAATCTGTTTGGTAAAATAATTTGTTCTGTAAATGGAACAATGAAATAAAGGAAGTGTTTAGATCATTACATAGGTATTCATGGGATTGAAGGAAAAAAGGATAATGAAATACATTCAGAAGAACATTATACACAACTAATAAAGCAAGACTAATCCCCAGATGACACCTATTACAATTTTATTCTAGTTATGAGCTATATGGAGCTTCAGTGATTTA
Organism: Serilophus lunatus; assembly: GCA_013399895.1. Taxonomy (NCBI): domain Eukaryota; kingdom Metazoa; phylum Chordata; class Aves; order Passeriformes; family Eurylaimidae; genus Serilophus; species Serilophus lunatus. The sequence continues at coordinate 373,739 of VXBA01004483.1, read as the reverse complement.
TGACACCTGAAGACACGTCTTAATTTCTGTATATTTCCAAATTATTCTTACCAAATTGCCAGCAGTATTCTGTATTTTCAGATACAGTGCTTTCAAAAATCTGGAGTTTGTGCTTTTATTCATTATTTCATGCATGCTTTAGAAATTTTAGATTGAAAACAATGAGCTAACTTAAAAACAATGCCATAGTAATAGCAAGCAGTCTGATAGGGACTGATAGGTCATCAATCATCCATGGGTGAAAGATACCCTTAGGTATGACTTAAAGTATTCCAAATACAAATTATGCATTTTCTAGATAAAGAATCTTGTTAAATTCATAATAAGGAGACATATACTTAGCAACTACTAAATTCAGAGCATCATATCTGAAAATATTTTTGACATCCATAAAACTTCATTGTCTTTCAAGTTAAATGAACAGTTAAAAGGAGGTTAATTTGGTATCATTCTGGATGAAGAACTGATCTGTTTTTGCTTTTCCAGTAGGTACTAGACGATTCCTATATCCTGTATAACCGTTCCACAAGAATCTAACCTGTTAAGTCATAGGATCCGAGAAACTTGAAATAGTATCACTTGCCACATTCCACTTCATGACAGTCTATGTTGTTCTCTGATTAATTACTTTGAAGCTAAGTACAGTACAGAACATGCAGTTTCCACAGGCATTGTACCTTAAGGACATCTACATGACACGGAAAAAAAGTAAGATAAACTGAGAAGACTAAGAAAACTAGTATCTTATATTTGATTTAATAAAAATGCTTTTCTACCTGTAGGAGCTCTACTAACAATCAGACACAATGTATTATAAAATGAGAAGAAATTGTAGACTGCAAAAGTTGGAAGTTTTGAAGTTAAAGAAACAAAAAGAAAGGGAGGCAAAAGTGAAGCTAACAAACCCTTAAACTTCAAACTCAGAACTGAAAAATATCAGCATTTTTTATTCAAATTTCTGTTTCCACTAACTGGTTTTGCAAACTTACCTGTGCAAGACAGGTGACACAAGATTTAAGTGGCTTGTACAGTTGTTTAAAGAATGAAAAGTTATTTATACCAAATGATGCTTCTGAAGACCATTTCCCTGATGGCAATGCCTGCTTACGCTGCTGTACTCATTGTCTACCATTACTCCTCCCCACTGGTATCAGGCTCCCACCATTTTGCTAGTTCTTTCATGCTGCTGTGGAAGAACAATGGTACTGTGCAACACTGCTGCTAATGAGGCCTGCTTCACATAAAATAAAATGAAGTTATTTGTAGTCAAGACCAGTTCCTCTATTGAACTCCAGGTGCATCATCATGAAACAAACAAACTGAAAGATCCAACCGGGCTAAGAAAAACAGAAATGGCAGCATAGGGGTGGCAACAGATGACTGGCAAAGATGAGGAGAGAGGTGTGAATTGCTTTAATCCAGAATGACTTCAAAGGACATGGTTCTGCTCTCCTAGACTGCAAGAAACAGTAAATGACACAAAACCTCTGAAGCATAAGAGAAGAGAAAGCTGAGACTGGGGAGATCAGAGGCAGAGTGGATTTGTAAACAGAAATAGCAAGTTTTGTGAGGAGGTAAAGCAACCTTATAAGTAAACAGCACTGTTTTTTCACAGTTCACCTGCTCCGTGTGACTCAGAGAGTGCCGCAAAGTCTGCAGCAACTCTGCAGAAGGAGTGCGGGATGAGTAAGCAGCTTATACAATTCAGAGGAGCAGATGCAAATTAGTACGTCTGTAGGACAAATAAAGAAATAGCCAGTCAAAGATCATAACCATAAAACACAGAGCAAGTTAGGGATTATGGGGATAGTGGCTAGAGTAAAATTCAACACAATGTGCAAAGGCAATAAGGCAATGAAAATATAATTCCAGGAAGTGAGAGAAGAAATGCTGAGCAACTTGATGGATATTTATTCTTGACACTAAACGAGGGCATTAATGAGGCCATATTTGAAATGTCGTATTGATTTTCTGTCCGATTCATTATCCTATAGATAAATACGACTTTATGGAAAAACTACAGCTTTGGCAGACAGGTGACTACATACATAGCTGTGAAGTAAATAAGACCGGGAAAGGGCTGTAACGTAGAATGCGAATACCCATACTTTAACCCTTAGCTTGCTTTCTGGCAATGCGCTGTCCAGGAGTTAAGGTCCAGATTGACATTAGCACATCTATGGGACTTTGCCTCTGTTTCACTAAAAAAACGGATAGGGAACTGCTACAAAGTCCCTAAATTAAGACAATTCAGACCAGAAAAGCAAAAATTCAGAAGTTAAATAATTCAAGTGGTGATGTGCATTGCTTCTTTTAAGGATCCATTTCAGTTTCCACCAATGCCAATTTATTTACTCTCTCCCTGTCTACATACATCCCTGATTTCCTGGGCAGCCTTCTAATTATATATAAGTCCCTTTCCAAGATCCCAAATTCCATTGAGCCCTTGTAAACATCTTCTTAGGGAGCACAGAGTTAGCCTTCATGCAGCAAAAATGAAGTATTGTTTGAGCATCTGGCAAACAGGATATGAATAGGTGTACTGGCATAAATTCTTTAAATATTGGTCCCCTATTCAACAATAAATGGGTGCAAAATGTATAGATAGAATTTTAGAGTTGCAAATGTTTTTGGATGGATACATTTTAAGGAATATAAGAATATGTCATGATTTTTAAAAGGCAGTTCTGTATTTGCACCAGTTATAAGAAGCTTGACAGAAATGAACAAGAGAAACTTTTCAGTTATATTAAAAGAAAGATCATAAAAATATACTAGTTTTAATATTCAAACTACATAGAGAAAATACACATTACAGTTTAAGAATGGACTTCTTAAAATATCAGTTCTATCTTCAGACTACATACATGGATAGTATTTAATTTATATAATTTTTCTGAGAAGAAAAGTGTTTTGAAAATATGTGAGTCTGTGTAATAGCAACTGCAAGATAGATACAAGAGGGTGACATGGAGTAGCCATAATGAAACTGAAGGGTGCAAAATATTTGTCCATGGGCCATTCAACAGTGGATAAGTGTTTCTAAATGCCTTGTGAAACTGAGGATTGAAAGAATATGGAAGGGAAAAGAAAAAGAGGTTGAGCTCACACTCTGGAAAGCCTTCTTAGGAACATCTTGAACACAAAACAACGCCCAATGAGATTTTTCCTTGTGGAAACCTCTTTCGTGAATGCAGTTACACATTCCAGGTAAATTCTAATTAAATTCTACTTACACATGAATGAACTAATGCTCTCTACAAGGAAAATACTATCCAAGGATGACTAAAAGAAAATCTATTCTGATTATCACATGCTTTCAATGACTGGTTTTCTATGGCTTTCTCAAAATTCACTGTCCATGTCTGAATGATGCATATCCTAATGGCATATAACTTTTGCTAGTGGGAGATGAATTGAATCTTTTTAATAAGAATATTAGTGATTTCTAAAAAAGAAAAGCTAATGCAAAAAAAATTTTCCTCTATTTAAAACATCTTGAATTCTCCCTCTTTTACTACACAACAGCTCCTCCACTAATTTAACATCAGTCTTGTTAAATTTTGACAAGATTATAAACCATGAAATTCAGCATTATTACATGGTAAAACCATGAAATCCTTTATTTGCTACCACAATCTATACAAGCCAGTGTAAGGAAAAGTATTAGAGTAGAAGCGAGTAATTTGAATCCTTGCCAGATTAGTTCCTGCATGCATGAGGAAGAGAAGACTAAGTTTATTCATATCATCTGCCCCAAGGGTGTGTCACAGGGTCTCTGCGCCCAGCTTTTAGCTCACTTTCTTCTACAGCCTTCATAGGTGATTGTGGGAAAACTGTTTCAGCCAACCACCTGAGGTTTCTGGATCAAATTAACCTTTGGAAGTTGCCATCTACATCATTGGCCCTAATGTGTTCAACGTAGCAATATATCTGTCAAATATCCACACATTTTGTGGGAATAGCTCACAAATCATCTATAAAATAAGTTCTGGTAATCAGTTGCAATGCAAATTGCAACTATGGTCAACACTTATCCAAGGAGGACCTCAGTTTTCAATTTTCAGCTCTCTGTTTTCTGTCAGCTCCCTTGCTTCAACCTCCACAGCATCAGAAGCAGTGGGGTGGTGTTGATGATATGATGACACATTCCCAACAACTGTGCTTTTAAATAGGCAAGAAGAGTAAAATAAAGCACAAACTCGCAATCTTAATTTCCTGCAAATTCTTACCACACTTAAATTTGGTGGAAAAGGGAAGGAAACTACTAAAAGGGAAAGAAAAATATCCTATTAAAGAATATGTGATTCTATAAAGGGAATATATATAGAAACACATTTCAAAAATAAAATGTTTCAGCTGATTTTCTTCAAGTATGAAAGATCTGGTCTCAACTTTTGCAGGTATTTCTTCTTCACATGAGTAATCTTACATATGTGTTAGCTTTTATACAAGACTTTCTTTAAAACTCTAACAAATTCTGAAAGTTTTGTGACATTTCTGTGGAAGTTTGATTTTTCACCTATGATATTCTTAAGAAAAGGCAGGTTTGAAAAGAGATATAATTAAAGATGGCTGTTGTGTTTTAACCCCAGCCAGCAACCAAGTACTACACAGCCACTCACTTGATCCCCCCACCAGCAGGATTTCATGATGTAGAATACCCTTTGGGTCGGTTGGGGTCAGCTGTCCTAGCTATGTCTCCTCCCAGTTTCCCATAAACCCCCAGCCTTCTTGCCAATGTGGCAGTATGAAAAGCAGAAAAGGCTTTGGCTTTGTGTAAGTACTGCTTAACAGTAACATCCCTGAATCATCAACACTGTTTCCAGCACAAACCTAAAGCATAGCCCCATACCACCCACTTGGAAGAGAATTAACTCTACCTCAGCCAAAACCAACACAAAGGCCTGCAGTACTTATTAGCTTTTTTTTCAGTTGATGAGAACAACAAATAAGCCAACTGCGTACCATTTATTTTGAAACAATAGATATCATAGATCCTTTTTCAAGAGGGTTACAGTGGTTCTTTGTCAGGTAACACTGTTTAAAACTTTAATTAATGTCTGTAAGAGGGTTAATACCTCCTCTTTCAATGTGTTGCAGGGGTATAAAGTAGTATTACTAAGCACATTGCAACAATGTGTGATTATAAGTCACATACACATATTTAGATCATAAACTAAACCACCAATTTTTACCTGGTGGGAACAAAAACACTGCCTGGCTCTTCCTCACTGTTAAAAGTATTTCAGGAATAGACATATAAGATATGTGATGAATTCATTTTTACAGCCTTTGGATTTCTTGTTTGGTGTACTTTATTCCATTATCGAGTGATTTAAAGGCATATGATTAACATAAAGCAACATCTGAAGTATTATTTTTGTTCTTGTCGGCCAAGAACAATACAGAGGTTTGGTTACAGACATTTGCTGGTCTAAACTGCAATAATGATTTAACAGTGAAATCCTGCCCTGATTTGAGACTGCGTAGTCCTCAGGGCTCCTTGTGATTCTCTGCCTGCCTGCAACCACTTCCCCCTTCCCTTACTAACTACCAGAAGCCTCTCTCATTTACCGGATTCTATTCATGACCCCAGAAGAGGTCATTGGTCCCAAATTGACTGTCACCCCTGGGGCCCCTGATAGTACTCTTCAGCTCCCTCAAGATCATTAGATTGACTAGTGCTAGAAATGAGGAATCCACTTTCTGCAGCATTGGAATTTTCTGCTTGCCAGGGAAATAATCAAAAGGTGTGCCCTGTTCAGTAAAAGGCTCATAACTAATAGGTTTTCCTAAAAATAAATAAAGAAAAAGCGCAGCAAACTGTGTCATCTAGACATTAAATTAGAGAAAGGGGGAGGGAATTGTAACTAATGATCTGCCTTTGATTTAATTCAAAGTCTGAACTAAGGTTTGGACATGTTCATTATTTATTCATATCAGACCAGATGGATGAAACTAATGTCATCTCACTGAAATTAAGATATTACACAAATGTACCTCTTAACTATTGTTAAAAAGTTGATCATTCATAACTAGAAACTAAATTATTATTTATTTGCTGGTATCAAATCTAGATCTCTTTGAGCTCAAGATGCTCATGGTGTTGAGAATGGTATCTTTAACAGGAAAAAATAAATACACTTTTTTACAGTTAATCTTACAAATATGGAAGGTACTCATATTAACTTTTTTTAAATTTAATTTAAGAATAATAGCACAAATTCTAAACCAAGCACATCTCCACAGCTCAAAGCGATAAAAATTAGTCATGCAATGCCAGAAAGACTAATTTATCAGTACAACTACTTCAGCCATACTACAACAGCTAATGTTTTTTTTAATATGCTATTGCTATTATAAAAATTCAAGTCACTCATTAACTGTCTGTAACAATTTTTATGGATTTATTGCTTAATTAGGTTTGTACCTTTATTTGACAGGGATAATTAAATATAGCATATACTACTCTCAAGTCCATGTAAAATTCCAAGCCAGATTTTATGGGAACCTATATTAAAGTGCAATTCAGTGGAAAAATAAAATTTCTTAATTTACTTGAAAGACTCTTCTTATGGCCTATTATAACACACACTTATTTATTTACATGTTTTCATAAATTTTTTCTGACTTTTTTCTGATAAAAAAGATGTTTTTAAATACTAAATTATGATTTTTCTCCATCAAACACCCATCTGCTCCTGCTCTGATGTGGTTAAGTAACAATGTTGAGTTTATGGTACCTTACACACGGAAAGACAGAGGGTATCAAGAGTGTAACAGTCCCATTTCTCTTATGCCTAGGAAGTTGTGGATGCCTCAACTTTGGAAGCGTTCAAGGCCAGGTTGGATTTGAGCAACCTGGTCAACTGGAAGATGTCCCTGACCATGGTAAAGCAGTTGGAATCAGACAATCTTTAAGTCTCCTTGCAACTCAAACCATTACATAATTCTATGATTCTTTCAGGATAAGCAGAAATACAATACTCTTTATTGGCTGATAATCCAAACTCTAGCTTCAGAGGTTAACCATAATGGACCAAAATAATTATTTTCACAAATACGTACAAAGAGCTGAAAAAATAATCCAGGCAAATATCTGAAGGAAGCAAAATGAGTTTTGCTGGCTTTTTCTTGTTTTGGAGTTTACCTGTTTTCATAATTGAACATCGAGCAGAATTAATTAGGTATTGAGCCCAGTTCTCCTTGTCAAGCTCAACATATATTGCTACACTGAAGTGAATAGGGTGTGGGTTTGACCTCCAGTGGTGGCAGTCCTGTCCCACCTGTGCGAATTACCACTTGTCATGTGGGACCAGACCCTATTATTAAACCTGTCCAAGGCTCCTGCAGCTAAGTTTAGTGTCTGCCCAGTGTATTGCCATGGGAGATTCGCTGTCATTTCTCACTCAGCAGATATGCCTGCAATGTGAGCAGAGAAACAGAGGTCTCATTAGCATTTCTGTGTCTCATGGAATTATCCTAGCCAATATGACATTTCTGGCTGGCAAAATAGTATACTTCTCACATGAATTTTATTGACCCTGGCACGCAGAAGGAGAAACACAGATAATAAAGTTACAGAGGATATGAAAACTATGAGGCAGAAACACAAGGGCTAACGACAAACTGGCAAGTCTTCAAAGTGCTCTGAGGTCTCTGGTGCTTAGAATGAAATCAAATCCTGCTGAGGGCACAATGAAATGCTTATGCCTCAGTGCAACTTTGTTTAGAAAGCTTAAAACTCTTTCTTATGCTTCCCTTAGCATGAGCATGAATTTACAACTTCAATGCATAGTCTAAAAAGACTTTTCTTTTAAAAAACTGAGAGAAAAAGAACCAAAGAAACCAATTTAAATAATTTTGCACTTTACAAAAGCCCCTGAAATTCCTTTGAAATCTCCAGCCTGAAAGAAAAGATTTATATAAAGCAAACAGAAGTGGCGAGGAGTTTCAGGGCAAAATAATAATAATAATTTTCAACACAGATCTAATATTTGGGAACAGGAATAGCTGAAAAGAGAAACTAATTTTCATAACTACACCTAACAAACATTTGTGAAATTATGTTTATGGTCTAAAAAAACATAATAAGGATGAAAACTCAATGAATTCCAAACATTTTTTCAGTTTCTTTGGTCAGAGAGAGATACTTTGGAAGCAGAAACATTTAGAAAATCGCTGTTGCTGCGCAAACATTGGGCTGACAAACACTAAGGAAACAAGAATGATAGAAGTCAGACATGTAACCTCAGAAACTGTAAGCAAATGAAAAGACTGAATAATAAAAATTTGGAGGTAACAAGGATTTCAGAAGAACCTATAGCAGGATAATAGGCATACTCACCTATTGTCGGACAAAAATATTTCCATTATTTTCTTACTTTGCTGGGTGTTATATACCGGTATTTGACTGAAATTATGGCACCAGGCTAGACCGTCTCTCCCTTGGAAACCAGATTTGAGAGCAATATTATCAGTAATCTGTTGGTAACATTTTTCATTTAGAAAAATGTTACCCAGAGAAATATGAGAACAACACATTACAGCCTAGGCCGTATTTCTGTGTCCACATGGAGAGGATCCTGAAACTATGAATGTAAAGACTTGGCTGTTTCTGTTTCTTGTCAGCTCCTCTCCTAAAAGCTCCTAATTCTCTTCTATTACAACTATACATAACAGGAAAGATGTTTTTGCCCCCATCCCAGCTGTTGTTCCCTCCATGCCTGCCATACTCTGTTTTCTATTATCTACCTCAAACACAGATAAGAAAGCATAAAGAAAGGAGATGTTGGCTAACTTATGGGCAGCAGCATCTCTGTGCGCACATGGGTTTTATGGACAGAGGTTATTGCCTAATTATCTCTCCCTCTATCCAGAATCTGCTGTAACATGGATTCTTATGTGCATTCAGAGAGATTATTCTAGCGTCTGAGTTTACTGCTGTGAACATCGTTTGTCATGAAAATATGAATGTGTTACAGAATAAAAGAACTTATATTAGTATAAGGATGGTACAAAACAGAATGAGCCTATAGATTTACTACTGCTAAAGGGGACTAATGCATACTTCGGTTTTATTAGTTGTGGTTTTTTCCACCTTCAAAATCTGGTATAAATATCCTTTATCATTCTATGTAAAGCTCTCTCAAGATGCAATAGATTTCAGAGCCTGAAAATACACTATGTCAGTTATGGTTACACTTCTGAAAATAAAGTTCTGGAGGATTTTTTTTCTTAAAATCTCAATTTCATTATAAAACTTGAATTTGGTACTGTTGCATGGTAATTATAAATGCTTTTACAGAGAGATGATTAAGTTTTGGCCTATATAAAGGTATTAGAAAAACTCCTACCTGGAGCTTCGCTCTGTCAGAAATGTTCGCTGACAGGGTATGGATTTATAAGTCTATATCCACAGGACAGAATCACATCAAAACTAGCAGCCTAATAATATTTTAAAGTTTTAAAAGGCAAACGTCCTTAAAGAGGGAACAGCAGCAATTTAAAATAGATGGAACCTGCTTAGTACCCATCCAAACACACTACACATCTTCAAATCACTTCTTAGTTGCTTATGCGGACATGTCTCATGTTATTTGCAGCACTGAGGGAAAAAATATACATACAAGAATAATTAATGACATTAACATGTCTATTAGCAATGTCCATGAACAAACAGTTATTCCTTTGAATTTGTTTGTGGTGCCTACGTAACATATTTTTTTATTTTTAATTTGCAGATTTTTGCCAGTTTTACAAGATATCTGCCCACCACAATTTCTCAGGTAGATACATGATACCTCTGGTTCTTGACTGGATGAGTTCAATTATTGAGCTGATAAACAGAGAAAACAGATAAGTTACATTAGAAGTTGAAAAAAGGTCTCTTTCCCATTGTGCTCTTGCTTGAGGCAAGATTCGTTGAAAAATTAGACTACTGCAAAATTTATTGACTGTGCTATTCTAGAATTTTAAATTTCATTTTGTCTCATCACATTCATATAAAGTAATTCCTCATGTCTGGTCTTAACTGCAACAATGAAGCTAGATGCTTTTGTGACTTATCTGGTTGTCTAAACCGGAATAGAGAACAAGGACTTCGGAGCCCTGTGGCCCACATGTTTAATATTATTTCAGTATACATGAGTTTAAAATAAAATATCAGTTGCACATGAAAGTTTAAAATTTACCCTCCATGATCATATCTTTGTTCAAAATTTATTGGAAAATATATATAAATTTGAAGCAAATATAGCTAAAACACATGCATCACTTTTGTGAATTCTCGCAGACCAGTTTTTATGTTAGGAGCTCAGCACTGATTTATTCTTTCAAAAATATCCTTTCTGACCTGTCAGACACCTGCACTTTGCTTTCAAAACTCCCTCAGGGTCTATCCTACACACTTGACCCAGATTATTTGGGAAACCATAATCTTTTATGCTCAACTCCTAGAGCTCTCTAAATCAGAAGGGACCTGTCTGGCTGTTTCATCTGTCTGCCCACATGATACAAGCACAGAAGTCTCCACTCATAATTTCTGCCTTAAGCCCATCACTTTCATCTAAATGGAAGCTTCTCTTTTATAGAAGACACATAAACCTGAAAGCCAAAATAGACTGTAAAAGTGGGCATTGTCAATGATGGTTATAGTTCCCAGCTCCCTTAAGCCTCAAGCAAACAATTTAATCAGCAGATCCCAGCGCTGCAGCTGTGCTGTAGGAACAACTTTATTTTCTGTCACATACTACATAATGCAGAATTTGTTCCTTGTACTGCACTGCTTGAATACTTTCCACTGGACACATTTTAATTCCTCTCACAGCAAGCAATAAAGGCCTTTGTACCACCTCTCATGGTGGGTTCTGCTTGTCATGGGAGGAAGCAACATGTAAGAACCTTCTTTTGAAAACACCCAGCACTTTCTTACAGGACAGAAAGCTTCTCCTGATCTTCACTCTCTTCTGTGTCAGGGTGGGAAGGGTTGGATAACTAGCAGGGGCGCCCAGTGTATTTATGCAGCGTATTTCCACATAGTATGATTATGGGGCTACTTTCTGTTTTGCTGGCTAGCAGCTTTTGTTTTGAATTATGAAGCATCTCAGAATGACTGGAAAGAGCAATGCCACAAAGGAAAGGGGCTGGAATTGCATTAAGACAAGTGTAGCTGGTTCATCTATACTGTTTAAGTAGCTGATACAAGAGAGAGAAGAGAGGTTTTACTCTCCCATGTACCAAATGTCCCAGCTACTATCCCAAATTACTCTTATATGTGTTAAATAAGCATCGTCACAGCCTTCAAAAGGATGATGACTGTTCTGAAACTTCACTTTCTTCTTTTATCCACTAAGGGGTTATTTACATGATTATGGCGTGTAGCATTTGACCCAGTTATAAACTAAGGGTACATGTCTTTGCTATGTAATAGGAACAGAGAGAAAACGGTACAGCCTACAGAAGATTTTACCATTGAAAGAATGAGAGCACACGCAAGCCTGATAATGTGAATCTTACTTACCTCATATGTTGGGTTTATCTCACAGCTTTTCTGCAGTATATTTCAGCCACACCTGTAACTTTGCACACCATCCCTACAGACTTGAAAGGTATCAAAGATGCATCTCCTCCAGGACAGGCTCCCGAGGAAAGTTTGCAGCAAGGAGCAGCCACACAGATGCTGATGCTCCATGGGAGAGCCCTGGCATCACGCCCAGACCCCTGCGAAGGAAGCCATGACCAACAGCCAGTTGCCCTTCTCCTGCCATATATCCCGGACAGCGCAGCATCTGCGAACCTTTCCAGGAGCCTGGCTTGACCTCACACCTGCTGGACGATGATTTCAGCTTGTCACCCTTCCCCGGGGACCTGATGATGTATTGTCCCGTCTGGGCTCAGCCCCGGCTCACCACCACCTGGCCGGGCGCCCTGCGCACCGGCATGAGCTGCACCTTGGCCATGGCCCCTGGCTACAGCGCCCACTTCGGGGGGTACCCCGAGAGCTGGAGCCCTGCACCCTTTCCCTGTGAGTCCTGGAAGGTCTGTGTCAACGTGCACAGCTTTAAACCTGAGGAGCTGACCGTCAAAACCAAGGATGGCTACATCGATGTGTCAGGGAAACTTGAGGAGCAGCAGGTGGAAGGACGGATTCTCTCCAAGAATTTAACAAAGAAAATCCAGTTGCCCTACGAGGTGGATTTTATCACAGTATTTGCCTCCTTGTCCCCTACAAAGAGCTCATAGATAGAAAGGGTTATAAATCTAAAGACAGGATAAATAAACCAGCTATAAAATAGAGGACCATCAGGTAAAATGATAAAGTGTACTTGTAATATGTTCACTTCTAATATGTGACTTTAGGCATCTTTAATTAGTGACTTCATTTCAAAATACTTCTAGGGTTTTTTTGATGAAATGGGATACATCTTCAAAAGTGTTGTTGAGGGTTGAAAATTTGTAAGCAATAAAAAATATTGCCATCTATAAGACAAGCAATTTTATCACTCATTAAAGAAAAGGTAGCTGAACCTATAATATAGAACAGATGTTTATTTTATTCTATGCCTTAGAAAGGTTATATGGCAAATGATGCAACAGGGAAAACCATATCTTAGTGTATACACTGCATGTGCAGTATTGATATTATCATTCCTTCCTTATAGTTGTCATGTTTACGCAGTTCATTTTGATGTTCTGGAAAACGCAAAAAGCAAATTGAAGATCTTAAACAAATGCACATCAGAGTCCAAAAAATTACAAGAACATTTCATGGTTGTTTTTTTATGTGCTTAGGGATTACTATTCTGCAGGAGGAATCATCTGCTTTTTGTCAGATATGTAATGAGTAGATTCATAGTAAGAATAAGATAAAAATCTTTCTAATCTGAAAACTAAAGAATACCCTTGATAATAACTGAACAACTGTTAATGAATTCATTAGCATAGAACAAAAGAAAATAATAGCCTCATTTAGCAATTTCACACATTATTTCTTTGCAGTTTTAGCAACCTTTTAAATGTGTGAAAATGAAAAGCAGCAAATCTTGGATTTTAAGTAATATACTAATTATCCGCATTACATTATAAAGTATTAAAAATATTAAAATGCAACATTTTTCAAAGACGCATCCAGTTATTCTCTTGGTATGTTACAGCATACATGAATAATTATGGACGGAGAGTTCCAAAGAGCCCACATTTGGCATCTGGAATACAATTTTTAAAATCCAATTTTTTATTTGAAATGTTTTGTTTAGGTCATGATATGGACAGTAACTAACTGTTTTTTAAGATGCAAGACCGAAACCCACTTGCAACTGGCATAGAGAATCTGTAATGATATTTCTCTGAAGGGAATTGGACAGTCTAGGCCAAATAATGCTGCATCATGTGGATACCACTCACTCAGGGGTTTGTCTGGGTGGAGAACTACTGACTTGGATTTCACTTATTTCATACTGAATAAGGTGTGAATAGACAGTTCTGTCCTCTGTATTACAAAGCAAACTGTATTTCACATCCACTTTGTTTATCTTTCTCAAATTCTTGCACACAGCTCCATCATTATTGTTGTTTATAATGTAGTACTTATGAGAGATAGGACCCCATTTATCTTGAGCAGCACATGAAAGTTCATTTGATTTTAAGTGTCTTGAGATATGCCATTTTGTTGATGTTATTAGGGAAGTTCCAGTTTGCTCCTGATGATCTCATTAGCAGCATCCCATCATTGTAGACACAATTATTCAGGACCTTTCCCCAGCCCTCGATGAAGCATCAATGTCAGGACTTTCCTAAACACAGCAGCCAGCCTGCTGATCAATAAAGAACGAAGAAAAATTGACGGCTTATAAATGGCACATCTGAACAATCTGCACCAAGGTTTAGAAGGTAAATAGAAGGTAAAGTGGCATGATTCTGACAAAGACCATAAAATGTTTACACTTCACCTTTTACTCTATTTCATGAACTTTAAAAGGTCAGCAGCCTGTTTATACAAGGCAGGCACTTCTGGTGTGCGGGTTTCTATAAAATGTTGCAGACACTTAAAGTTGCTTTTTATTATCTCCTATTTTCCTTCTCCAATGAAGGACAAAATGTCTTGAAATTTTAAATTTAATTATAATTTAAACTCTAGGGGAAAACATGTTTCTTCTTTTAAATATGTACTAATTAGGGATGACATTTTAGTAGAATTTACAAATGTATTTGTATATGCACACACTTATACATATAAAATATACATATATGCACTGCAGACACAGATGCTGTGTAAATCAAATGGTGTTGTCATGCACAGATGTGCATAACTTTGCTTTGCCCAACAAAGGTTATTATAGAGATAAAGGTGTAAAAGACTGTGACTAGTCATCTAGCAGCCTACACACATCTATCATTCCAGTAATTCAAAGAGAAAAAAATACCTAAAATTTCTCTCCTCCTCCAGAAGTAGTAGTATAATTGGCCTACCTTGAATACAGGAACTTTGCAACACAAGGAAGCTCTCTTCCAGAGGGCTAAACCATCAGAGAGATAGTAACTTGATCTGAAACAGCCAGAAGCTAGTAAATGGGATATCAGATTTGTTGTAAGTGAAGGAAACTGCAATTTATACAATCCTGTCTCCTTCACTGAGATGTCTGTTTGCGCATAACAAGCAAGGCAGAGAATGAAATTATAAACATTTTTTCCTAATAACGTAATTATTGTCTTCTCTACTCTCTGGTGACCAGGGACAAGACCTGAGGAAATGGCATGAAGCTGTGTCAGAAGAGGTTTTGCAGATATTAGGGAAAGGTTTTTCACCCAGATGGTCACTGGGCACTGTAAGAGGCTCCTGAGGGAAGATGTCACAGAATCAAGCCTGACAGAGTTCAAGAAGTGTTTGGACAATGCTCTCGGGCACATGTGACTCCTGTGGTCCTGTGCAGGGCCAGGAATTGGACTTCAATGATCTTATGCTGGACTGACTCTGTCACAAAGAAAGTTTACCAGGGAAATGTATTAGTCTTTGCAAACTTTCCTAATCTTAAGTTGTGTTTCAAAAGTGATTATTCTGAAGGGCAAATTTCTTTAAGAAAACCAAAATTTTTCCACATTGAACCTCAAGATAAGGAGTGTGAAAAGTGAGAGAAAGAAAAATTACCGTAGCATAGAGCTCCCACTGAAATAAAAAATGGTTTTGCCTCCAAGAGCACATTTGGAAAACCTGACTACTTCTTCTGCTGGCCTCACCCATAACTTCACCTAAAATGCAGATACCTGTAAAACAAACCATCAATCAAATAAATGAGAAGATGCCAATTCCCATATGAATGACTTCAATACAATTTTGTAGCAGTGTTGCTGGTGAATCAGGTAGATTAGTTATATGTGTATACACACACCGAGTTTATTGGCTGGAGAAAAAGAATGAACACATTACTTGAAACACATGCTTTTTTTTCCATATCTATGTGAAATACCAGTCTAAATTTTGCATGTAACTAAAAACTAAAATTTTGCATGCAAACTGCCAGAATTCTTCACATAAATTACTCACAGTTGATAATTTCATTTGCTCTGATACCAAGAACAATTGACACACTTTAAATACTCTGCAACATTATATGAGCTGAAAGAGTGACATTTCCAGCAACCAAATCACTGACAGTCTTCTAAACACTGTTAGGATAGCCCTTAATGCTATTCCCACAAGTACGCCCTCTGAGAGGAGATGATGCTATTCATGACTGGACAGGTCACCTGGTTAGTGACAAATTGTAGAACTTCAGCCCAATTTACAGATTTTTTATTCAACTCTCTTTTTAGCAGCCTTGTCCAGAAGGCCAGCGCTGTCTTCCAATATGTACAATGAAACACATGATGAAAGGATGGTATGACTGGAGTGGTGAATAGAGATCAGTTCGTACTGGTGGACAGTATTTGTGCAGACATTGGAAGCTTGTCTGTATTACCCGGGAAATTATAAGAGATGGCTGGAGGAACAAAATCTGGTTCTCAACACAAAGTTTCTAGAAACAATGAAAAGGTCAGACTTTTCCTCCATTAGCTAATTTTTCTATATTTACTACAGTTCTATAAGATTTCTGTTCAGAAGTATCATTTTCCTTGTAATTTTGTACTTCCAGGCTTTCAAGTTGTTATTCCCATAAGCAATGCTTCTGATTTGATCTCATCTCACTAACATTTCAAAAGATTGCCAGTTTGTGACCACATTTTAGCAGAGCCCCAAACTGCGGAGCTGGCCAGTAAAAGACTTTTTTATTACTATTTTCTAAGGCAAAGTGTACTTCAGATCCAGAAGAGAAACCTGTTTTAGCTTGTCATCTCTTCAAGATGTCGTCTGGTGAAATAAAATCTTGAGCTCAGTAATAAAATTCACGCTTATTCTAATGGAACTATGATTTCACTAATAGTGAGTGCTGAAATTATCAGAAGTAAATACTCTCTTTGAAGTTTTCCCATCAACTCATCAGCACAGGAGGGTTAATCAGCTCAGAAAAGTATTCAAATGGAACTGGCTGCCTAGCTGGATGAAATCTGAATGTTAATTCTCTGCAGGGAAAAAATGTAATAGGTTAAGTTCATACACTTCTTTCTTGATTGAGTCAAGTAAAATGTTATGATGAGGTGATTTACAGCAATTGAAACTCCCCTCCTATGGGATGCAAGGATAACAAAGATTGGTGAAGCAGCATGTCATTAAGTATTAATCATGGGTAATAAAACTGATTCCATTGTACAGATACAAATGATATAGAAATTTAAGTGGAGCTTTTTTATTTCCCACATTAGAGCACACATTAATCTCTTCATTTTTGGGGGGCAAAAAGACCTAAAAATACTAAAGGCGTGGATGTTGAACAACTAACTAAATAAAAATGAACTAGAAGCAAATGCTCAGTGAATTTTCAAAGCTGCTTTGCACAATATTTATGTTTGGCAGATCACCAGATAGCTACAGCTATCAACAAACACTGAGAAACTGCCAACATCAAGCTTAAAGAATTAAACAGCCCAAATGGACCACACTCTGTTCTTTGAAGGTTTATTAAACTTTAAATAAGTTCACTGGAAATTAGAAATCCCATTTATTCTGAGCCTTTCTGTGTCATTCTCCCAGAAGAATGCAACACTCTTACCTTTTAAAGGTAGTTTTACTAAACAGCCCTGCTCCACAAAGTTAGTTGCACAAATTTCACTCTACCATATGTCCTTGCAGCAATTGTGACTGCATTTGGTTCCAAAGAGCCCACCTATTCTTAAATGCAGCTGCCTGTCAAGGAGATTGAACATACCCTGTATCTCAAACCATCAGTCTCTCTCTCAATAACTTGACCTGTTCTAGAGTTATGTAAGCTCCCTCAGTGAAGTGGATGATCCCAAACAAGAGTTAATATCCTTTGTTCCTTCTTTTTGTGTATATTTATCATGTGTTGTCCCATACCCCTCCCCAAGAGGAAAAACAACTCTGAAAACCTAACTGATGCATGAATCTAATATGCTGAAATGAAAGCCTGTCATGACAGAACTCATCAAGAAATCTGGATCCCACTGAAGTCAGTAGAGTGTGCCCTGCACTGCAACAAGAAACTCATAAGGATTGTTTTAGTTTGTGCAGAAAACATCTCTTCCTGGTTAGTTAAGGCTTGGTTTACCTTAAGACTGGGCTATCTGTAGCTAAAATGCACTCAGCCTAATAAGGCACCAGCAATACTAAAGGTTCTTGCATTGCTGAAGAGCATCCTGTGCTTCTGTTTTTTTCCTGTGAATTGTCAGACTGCAGTTGCAGGGCAATTGTGCTGCATTTCATGGATGAAAAGAGAGCATACAGAACTAAACTTGGCAACGCTAGAGGTTATATCTTGCTTCCCACTGATAAGACTTCAGTAAAATTACCAGATCTCCATCAAATCACTCTGTGCCTTCAGTTAAAGTTAATTGCAAACCCTTGTCAAAGAATGCAGATTATAGCCCAGTTGCTACCATAATGGACTTGTACTGACATCTAAAATTAATGATAATATATTATGTTAGGTGCTAGAAAAGTTTAATATTACTGCAGTAACTGTTAAAGGCCTCCTCAAAACCACTCATTGCTACATCTACATAGTTTATTATTTATTAACTTCATGGGTTTTTTCAGCATCTTGTAAATAGATGCTGAGATCTGATTGAAGTACAAAACATTTTTTTCTGCATGTTCAGTCATTGAGATGTGCCTCCTGTTACTCCAGATGAAATCTTGTCTCTGTATAAGTCAATCTTAAAATTAATGTTGAGTTTATTGTGTCTTTGAATTTCAGTGCTGATCTAATTACTCACAGAATGCTGGCATTTATGAAATATGGCATAAACTGCAGAAAAAAGTTATGACTGACAAGACTTTGCATGGAGGAAAAATAAAATGTAAAATATCAGAAAGTAAATATAGTGCTTCGAAAATTTATTTGTTTGGCCGTTATAACAGAATTTATTTAATCACTTGTACCTTTTTATTTGTTGGTTATGCTAAAAAAGTGAAAACTTTTTGCTCCTTCTCAAATGAAAGGATAATATTCCAACATTCATTTTCAGCCAATTTGGTCTGGGTGTCTTGTTGGTTACAGAGGTTATCCAGGACTATAAAATCTGTTTGCACTGAATCAATATTCATGTTTATAAGAATCAGTTGAATCTGATTGGAAAAAATACTTCAAAAATGTGCATAGTTTGGTACTATGAATTTCAGTTATGGCAAAGTAATATTGAAATACCTTCCTTGACAAAAACTAGGTTAGATCTCATTAGCAAAGTTAGGACTCTGTTAAGAAGCATCTACATAGTGTAAGCACTTTTTAGTCTGTACTACCAGATGTGCAAGCAACTTCATCTAAGAAAATTACCCTGTAAGATGCTGCTTCTCTAAGCAGTTCTGATGTGTGAATGCATTATAAATTTTAGACTTGTTAGTTTAAAGCCATCTATTGTTTTCAATAAATTCAATAGAAACAGAAGGCAATTTCATCTTTCACTAACTTTTACAGTGTTTCTTGCCCTCTCTTGCAACTTCAGACAGGGGGCCTTCCACTAGCTACTGTAATTCATACAACTTTCTGTGTTAATTTTCAGATGAACTCTTAAAGATCATACCTTTCATTGCCTACTGAATCAACACATATGTTATTTTAGTGATTAAATACAGTTATGAACCAAGACATGTTACTAAAGGCCACCAAAGATTTAAAAATAAATAATTCCAAGGAAGTCTATAATGAGGTTGTCACTTAATAAAGGCTTTTACCCATTTAATCATGAAGTTCCCTTTTTTGGGAACTTTTTTTTTGCATGCTGTTGGGGTACAGAAACCAGATTCAGTTTAAAAACAAGTTATAATGTAACAAAAATGATAAATTAGTAATGAAAACAAGGCATTTCATGTCACAATATGCAACAGGATTTTAGCAGGTTGATCGACAGACTTTTGGATTTTTTTACAACTTATATCCCTAACTATTACTTGTTTTTAGAAGTGAGATGGGCTTGTTCCATTATTCTATAGTCTGGCTATAATGGTGTACTCTTTTTATTTTTTAATGCATTCTCAGATTTCATCAATATATACAATTTCATATCTAGTACTACTTTTTTTTTCGTAAGGACTTCCAGGACTGTAATATATTGCTTCTATGAATCTCAAACTTCCTAATTAGACTTAAACTTAGAAAAATAGTTTTTTCTTTTTCATTTTTATAACAGTGTTGTGATTTGGTAAAGATAGAATATGCTGATACAGAAACAAGAAATAAGAAATACTCTTTTAGAGTACACATGGAATCAAAGAGCACAATAAATAAAGCTGTGTGAGAAGACTAAGAAAATTCAAGGAAGTCAACCAAGGCTAAGAACAAATGCTGTGTTGGATGTATGAAAACAAGAAGAATAGTAAATAAAGAAAGAGAAATATTTTCTGAAAGGACTCGTTTTGATGTCTAGGTGTTGCTGAAGGACTGGTACTTTTCTGTGACTAAAAATATGTTTCAGAAATTACAATTTCACATTTCCCTCCCCAGTCCATCTCATATATTTCTGTCTGATGGTTCATATATCTGTGGCCGATTTCCTTTTGGTCTTGGAAATACTAATAAATGCAAGTGCTTCAAAAAGAAGAATGCAAAACTAAACTCTTCAGTAAGATCACTCCTATATAGAAATAATTTTTAATTTTTTTTCCCTCAAAATCATACCAAACATCCTCGCCATTCAGCCACCTAGTCTACCTCAATTGTGTGCACAATGGGTTTTAATATATATCTAATTTGGTGTATGAAAATCACAAAATGTTATGACTAAGTTGACTTTTTCAAGCATCCGCATAACCAATGCGTTCTGCCTGTCTCCTATTCAGTGGAAGAGTAGGTCTCTTTGTCTGGCTCACAAATTTACAGAGAGTTGTGAGACTTTTACCTTTTCTTCAAATTTGATAAAAACTAGCAAATAGGTCCCAAAGATTTTGGAAAGAGAGAGAAAGTTCATTAAATAAGTTAATGGACATCGTGCCAGCACTACCATAATAAATATTACTCCTTTAGGTAATCAGGTTAAAAGTACAAAAAGACACACAATTTCAGAGGGACAAATCCTTCCAGTTTTTCGCTGCACCAAGTTTAAGGTTGTATTGTCTACTTTGTTTAATGGGTGGGGAATGTAGAGCTTAAGAGAAACACTTCTCACACACTCAAACACCTTAAAAAAACACTCAAAACAACCTTAATGCTGAGTATGGCATTTTTTTCTTTACAGCTGCAATTTCTATTCCTGCTGGGTTAATTTGTTGTTTGGAAATGTCTTTTGCATGAACGAGCATTTTGCTAGTAGAGAATGATTGTGCCCTAGAGCTCTGCCTCTCTGCATTTCATCATATTATGTAACTAGTTCATGTCTATAAAACCTATCTTCCCATGCAGTGTGTACATACTTCTACCCCCTCGAGGACACAACTCCATCCTTTGCTGACTGCTTTTTGCCATTTGCCCCATGCTTCCTTCCTTCTTTTCCATTTAAGCTGGACCTGCTTTATCCTTCTAGACTTGTCATCCCTTCAGAATGTGAGTAAGCCTAACTAGAAAACCCCCTTTAATTCATTTAGTTGTTCTGTTGCTCCTGCTGAATTGTTAAGAGAAAGTAATTTTCTTGGCAAGACAAGTATTTTTGAAACTAGATATGCGCAATGAAGTTAATGAACAAAGACAGCACTGATTCCAGCACTTATTATAAAGCACTGCATATGAAACAGTGGTCATCCTTCAAAAATTCTACAACAGACAGAAGAATTTTATTTTTCCTTCTCTCACATTTAGACGCCATGATTTGGGAAAAGTGGATGTAAGAAGTTGAAAAAATCTACCATTTAAAAGCAAGTGCGGATGCGTGTTCATTAAGAAAATAGCATTGCCTGAAACATTCTAGAATTAACTTGACATTGCTGTGTCACAAATACATAAAGACAGTTAACAAGTGGATTTAGCTGTCTGGTTTCAGGACACATTTAACCAATATTTGCTATTAACTCAATGCTGGAAGTGGCATAAATCAAATCTAGTTATGAAGAATATTTCCAGTATGCTAACCTTTATGCAAAATCAAAATTATTACTCTGCTTTCCTTAGATTAAACCTTGATATTCAGCCACCAAATAGATACATAACCCAAAAGTAAATATTAAATATATTGGATGCCAACTTCCTATTTGTGAGGACAGCTTTGACCAAAAATGAGAAGGAGCTTTTGCCATAGTTAGATTTATTTTAAGCCAAGAGGAAAGAACGTGGAACAGAAAACAATATCCTTCCGTGAGTTTCATTCCTATGAGCTGAGGGGGTTTTTTCACAAGCAGGGGTGGTGTTTGGATGAGACAGGTAGTTTGCAGCAGCAGACTGGTAATATATGACTGATACAGTATCTCCTTTGGGATGCTGGAGGCAGTAGTGAATTTTAAGAGATTCTCACAGGTGGATTCAGGAAGAAAGCTGCTCTTAGCTCCTGGGATTTGGAAAATCTGAGACACAAATCTGAGTCCTCCATTTGAGCTCTTTGCAGGGAACAGAGGAGGAGTATAGACTGATAGTTTTCCATGGCTGTTTTAACTGATCATTAAAGCAGTAAATTTACTTATTTTCCTTCATCCCTTCCACATCCATGCATGGGTCACAGTCTGAGGAAATTGTTCCAGGGTGTGAAGACAGCCACTTATATTAAATTTTGTCTATGGAGGGTAAAAATCTGAGCTTTATGTAATTCATACAGGGAGTAAAAGTCTGTTGCTTTATAAATACTATCTGCTGGATTAACTGGCAATCTTATAATACTATGTCTCTGCAAAAAAACCCTTAATCATTAAAATCCTGAAAGCACAACCTATGTGAAAAGTTGAGAGGGAAGGAGTTGATTGTAATAGATGTTAGCATACCCCAGGAAGTCAAACTAGATTAGGACTGTAGCTAGTCTAGTAACATGCCTGCAAGAATAATCAACCTTGCTGGCCTCCCATAGCTCCCCCTACAACTATACCCAGAAGATACCTTTTGGCAATGTGCAACAGTTCATCTTTGTCCTAGAATCAAACTGTCAATTTTTTTGAAGACACTCACTTGGAAAGAATGCCAACAGGCTCCTTGTGTCATGCCAGCACTGCAGCCGAAGTGTTGGCCTCCATCATGAAGGTCCTTCCTAGCTGTGTCATTAGGAGTTCTTTTCAAGATTAGACAATTAAAAAATCTGAACACAAGGAAAAAAAATAGTAAACTTGCTTTCCGTTTATCTGGCACTTTGTTATCTGTATCTTGGCTCCTCTGTTCCCTTCTGGTCTCCTCAGCTGAAGGACGCTGATGGGTGGAGTGTGGGCCCAGCCCAGCACCTTTGGGCTGCTGAGGGGCTGGGGCATGCAATTGCTAGAGAGCAGGCTGAGGAAACTGCCTCTAGTCATGAGGGGAGTGAGACAATGAAACAGCTTGCCAAGAGAATCTGTGGATGCCCTGTCCCAGGAAGTTCAAGGCCAGGGTGCATGAGGCTCTGAGAAACCTGATCAAATGGAATGTGCCCGTTCCCATGGCATTTAGGATCCCTTCCAACCCTAATCATTCTATGATTCTATGATTTTAGCATTGATTTTTTTTTTTCAAACTCAATTTGTAATATCAGGAAGTGATTTCTGATGCTAATAGTCATGTAATACTGATCTATGCCGTGTAACAACAATTCTAGATGAAACTAGAGAAGGTCATTAGTCCCTTTTCAATGCTCAGCTGTGAAAATAAGCTTTTGAGGCAATAGATTTGGACTGATGCATGACCTAATGTGATTAATGCACTGCATTGTGGATGCATTAGCGAACATGTCAGAAAACGCAATGCATGCTGAAATCCTACAAACTATCAGTCAGATTTGTACAAGTTTCTCACTTCTATTGCACTGTCTGAAATTGTCATGCTTCGCTCAGGCATGGTAAAGGCTAAAAGAGTTGTGCTGCAAGGTTTTGAGTAGCTGACATGAGTAATGGCCTTCAATATAATGGCATGAGGTAAAGCACTTGCAGTTCTCTGTGATATTATGGTATTGCTCTGCATCTCATTTATCTGCAGCAGGTCAGGCTGCTTACAGGGAGCATTGCACTGCTCAATCTTGACAAGAGCACCTCTTAAAAACCAATTTGCATGTCTGTATGCTTTTGTCATGCATTAGCACAAAATATGTAAAGCATTGTTCAGAGGTTTGCACACAGAGAGTCCTCATATTGAAAACCCTGGGACTGCATTGCTATTTCTCTTTTTATTTTAGTAAATGGAAAAAACAGAAGCACCTCTTCATGTACTCAAATGAGCTAAAACTATATTTTTCTCATCTTACAAGAAATAAAGTTTCCTAATATAGAGTCTTAAATCTTGCCATCAAACAAGCAATGATTAGCACATCTGACCATTGTATTTCACAAGGATGATTCAAAATACAAGAGACATTGTTGAAAACTCCCACTTTAGAAACTCAAGATTTTTAATCAACTTTCACTGTAAATTTGAATCTCTTGTAAAATCAGTGAGTTTGAGAAAGATTGAACAATGGAGTCAAGTTTGAATTCTGCAAAACTAAAATCAAGGTTTAGCTGTAAAAGTTATAATGAAAAGTCATATAGCCTTGGTTATAACTGTTATGACTCATGTCTGAATTCTGCGTTATCAACCAGCTGATCAGAATGCAAGCACTAAGAGCATGCTTCTGATGTATATTCATCTTTTTTTCCCCTAATTTTGATCCACGTGTTAAATTTGATTCCTCTTCTTTTTAACCAACTCCCCTGCAGTCTATGGTCAAAAATTTAGATACAGTTTATACATAAGTGTTTTGTTTGATTTGTTTGCCAATGGTCTTTATGTATTTAGTAGAATAGAATAGAATAGAATAGAATAGAATAGAATAGAATAGAATAGAATAGAATAGAATAGAATAGAATAGAATAGAATTCATCTCTTCTATTAATTGTTCCTGTTCACATCATGTTGCTTTCATTTTTGCATTTCTAAAGAAGGTATAATACAATGAATAAATGTCTTTTTTTCTTATTAGTTTCTTACAGCTTTAAATACTCATATAATTAATAAGGCACATTATTCAATGTAGTAATAACCTCTTTTGTCTAAAAATATCACTGACCCATTGGTTCTATGCTAGAATTTTGCAGCTTTAAAGGATGCATAGCCAAATTAAATCAATAATCTAATCCACCAATGCTCATGAAGTATTTAATATGTCATAAAAGAGCTGATAGAAGCTGAATATTACAAGAATGTGATAAATAAACTTGAGAAGATGTGGGAATGAAACAGGTAAATTGCCCAAAAAAAGCATCATACAGTCAGAGAAGTGGGACGCAGCTCACCAGAAGCTAGCAGGCCCTGGGAAAAGGGATGTTTCTGTGGTTCTCAAGCTGCAAGTATGAAAAACACAAGACAATCTACTGTGTGAACTGAGCTAGCAAAGCAGCATCTGCTGGATGTTAGTTAGGAAAACGATTGCTTAGAATAGACATGAAAACAACTAGTTCTGCAAACATAGTTTGCTAGCTTCTCTATAAGAATTTAGCAGTTGTTCAATACAATTGGATTCAGTACTTCGCCCTCGCTGGGTCTATGTCTACCCATCATCATCAAGAATACATCTCAAGATTTTTTGAGGGAGGGAAGTTGATTTTTTTGAAGCTTTATGAAATTTCTTCCTTCATTTAACATTATGATCAATCCAGCCCTTTAAAAAAAATATTTCTACTCTATCATCATGTCACAACTGCCCTTTTCCGAAGATTAACATTTTTTCAAAGATTAATACTTCCATTCTTAAATATCTAATAAAAAGGGTGACAGTTTCATCTACAATACTTACTTAAGATATAACAGGTCCAGTCTTAATTCCTTCCTCTACTGAGAGCAGATACCACAGACTCAAACTTGGATATTCTATATGCCAGTTAAGTGACATTCACATGTCATTCAACTATTTGTCTCCTTAAATTTTGACCACAGACAGCATCTTAGATGCTAGAAACCTTTATCTGTCAAATGGCTATTTTCTTGCAGAGTAAGTTTTGACTGCAAAAATTCTGCATTCAATAGAAAAAATGGCTAAAATTTCCAAATAGAGGATTTTTAGTACTGTAAATGAACACGGTTTGTTTGGATTTGTTTTGTTGTTTGGGTTTCTTTTAAATGTTCCTTGCTCTAATTCTGTGGTCATATGCATAGTGTCCCATAACGATATGTTGGGTTTTGTCCTCAATAATGATGAAAAAATTTTGTGTAATCTATAGTTGCTCTGATTTTTTGTTGTACCTTGGATCTATTTTGGAAACCTTTCATTCCTGGGGTGAATGCATATATCAGGCATAGTTTTCAGTTTCCTAAATGCAACTCACCCCTACCTAAGGCAGTCACAGGAGTTTTAAACCATTCTTTGAAAGAGAAAGGATTTTCCAGCTCAAGAATGGAGCAGATATTTTCTTAACAAAATTGAAATTGAAGATCACATTCCTATGACTGGTTTGACTGCTCTTATCAAAGCCTACCTCTTGAAATGTTACAGAACCTGCCTCTTGATATTTCTGTCATCTGGACCCAAGAAATTTAACTACATGATGGAATTTATAAACACACATGCACATCTTTAAAAATGTGAAGGCAAAAAATGAATATTTATCCAGATTACAGCTAGAAGGATTTATCCACAGAAAGATTTCTAAGAGATCTTTGCTCATTTTTTGTTTAAGAAATTAGTCTCAGACAGTTGTTTTTTGTTTTGTTTTGTTTTTTTACTGGACTTGCATCACATTGTGTCCTCAGCTGGAGAGTGAAATTTCTGTTCAAATATCCAAGAACTCTGGACAGTGCTTGTTGTATCAGTATAATAGTAAAAGATCCAGCTCAGTTCCTGAAAATCCCAGGAAGGGTGTGTGAACAGTGTTGTAGAACTGGCTTTGTACATTGCTCTATTGAAATAGATCAGTCTTAGAAGAAAAACTTCACTTGATTTTCACTCAACACACAAAAGCACCCTAATTTTGGTTCTTAGTTATTCCACAGTGTGGAGCAGGCTCTGTGAGGTTTGGTGGGAGAGAAGAATTGGAAAAATCTCATTTACAGATTTATGTGGAAACTTAACACATAAACACTAAGATCCTTGCAAGTCGAATTCAGGGAACTGTTTGACTTTTGTAGAGTTGAAAATAATGATAACAGAAAACAAACAAACAAAACCAACCCATCTTTTCATCCAGCAATGGAAAGAAAACTTCTAGCTTAAGTGTCCTTGCAAACTTCAGCCCTCCATTTTTCATGTTCTCATAGAAAGGCTACTTCATACTTTAAAAAATGTTCCCCTAACAAACAATTACATCCTATTGTGTTTTTGCTGTTGTTAATACTGTTGAAACAATGTAGACATGGATAATCTTCTTCCCCTGAACCTTTTATTTCTACATGCCATTTGTTGATGATTTAGTTTACTAAATCTTTCTGAGAAGATATAAAAGCATCCCGAGAACCATGTAGTTTTGTGATTTTCATGTGAAATGTCAAAAAATTTCCTCTATAATCAGTATTAGCTATCCTTGCTTCTATTAACATCCCTTGATCTGCCTTGGCATCCTGACATTGCAATGTTTTATCTGATAATTTTCAGGTTTTCTCCCTTTCAATCTTAATTGCCTCTGCTCTGAGTGTTTTCTTGCTCGCCACTTCTTACAGCACTCGAGGCAGAACTGGCAGAGATGTCACTGCTACACTATAGGGGTTTCAGCTGCTTCTAATTTGCTCCCTTATGTGCAGAAGTGTTTTCCAGAGGCACTGTTTCTCATGATTAGGTAAAAATATGACTTGTCTAATGGAAATAAGGGAATTACAGATATTATTTCCAAAACTGGAACAGATAACTTTTAATAGTGAAATAATTAATCCCTTCATATTAGGTAGTATTTCATTTCTATATTCCAGTTGTAATGTTAAAAGCAATAAAGACTCAGCAGTTATTTCACATTTATAATCAAAGTAATATTTGATGTTCTCTAGAGCCAAGCTTTGGAATATGACCACCCTGTTTGATGGATGTCTGATCTCCCAGTTGTTATGTTTACAGATCCAAATGAAACATTTGGCCCATTGAACTGAAAAAAAAAGAGAAAACCTTTTCAGGAAATGCAGCATCTGCTGGGAAAAAAATAATTTTGGAAAACTATTAAATTAGAGTCAGGTTAAATTTTTAGTTCCTCTAATTGTGTATGGTGTCATCATGTCTTTTAAAAGAAGAAAGTCTTATTTTTTGGAATATTTTTAATTGCAGTTGCTTGACATTAAAGGCATGCTTTTTGTAGCTATCTACAACAATTTGAAAATCAGCAGAAATAATTGATTTTTCCTCTTGTTTGTATGTACATTACAGAGCTATCAATTCTAAAAAAGGAAACATATGTCCCTTGTTGCAAAATCATGTACCAAATATAGCAATATGTCCTTCTACTGTAATTATTTGCATGTTTAATATATACATTATAGCAATCAAAACTGCTGTTGCCATCAATAATAACACTATTATTTACAATATATTTGAGCTAAGAACATTGCTGAAATCTCATAAATAAATCAGATTGCCAGGAAATCTCAAAAGAGAAAATTAGAACACACCACATCGCATAAAAGTGGCTGCCAGTTTAATGTTAGTGTGGATGGGCTATGAAAACCTGAGGCCAGAGTAACCAGATGTGGATGGGCCAGAACCCATACCCAGAATGCTGAGTATTACAGCAGACAAGTGGTTTTCTAGGGATGTAATCAGATCTGAACTCTGGGAAAACTGTGAGAGTCTCCGTGAAATACTGAAAGGATTAGTTGAAGGCAAATGTCATGTCAGGCTAAAGGTTGGACAGCCAGAGGAACTAGGCAGTAAAGCATATTTTCAGAAAAAAAAATAAGGCCAAAGACAAGAGCCAGTGGATTGCCCTTGGACAGGTGCAAGGAATTGTAATAAGGTCAGAGCTGGCATCAAAACTAAGACAAAACTGCAGCATTTGAACTACACAACAAAATTGGTAGAATTCCTTTAGTTCTAGCTAAGAAATGAAGGGTGTGATTCCTTATTATTGAAGAATACTATGGAAAGAGATTGGAAGATCATTGGCAAGGTGGGTCTGACACAGGCTGACAATCATGGCTCTCAAGTCTTTACTTTCAAAAACTAGGGAGCAGCCATTCTGTTCTATTTTGAAATTATAATCTGCTGCTCTACTTCTTGTAAAGGGATTACTTCTTGTAATTGGAATACACCCAGTTATTAACACAGATAATTTTTTTTTTCCATGCACAGATGTTCCCTATGAAAATGATCTTGTCTTTTTCATAGCGATTAAAAGATCTCCAACT
This sequence comes from Serilophus lunatus, assembly GCA_013399895.1. Lineage (NCBI taxonomy): Eukaryota > Metazoa > Chordata > Aves > Passeriformes > Eurylaimidae > Serilophus > Serilophus lunatus. The sequence continues at coordinate 344,799 of VXBA01004483.1, read as the reverse complement.
TTCACAAACCATCAACAAGAGACACAAAAGGAAAATATTAGAATGGATGGGAAATTTATAGTCCCTGTGTCCAGTTGTGTTTTGAGATCCCTTAACTGGAATCATCTATTTGGTGGCGTCAGTGACCAGGACCCTCTGAAACCACAACTGCCCACGAGACATACAGGCCTTGAGTGCATGGTGCTGATAATCAGAGGATCCAGGAAAGACTATATACCAGCTGTACAAGGGCCAAAATGGAGAAGCTAATGGAGTCGGTCTTCATTGCAAATTCATGCAGTTTTATAGTCCAAAGATTGTTTAGGTTAACATAGCCAATTGGACAAAAGGAATAATGGTCACACGTCATTGTCTCAGAGCTACGAGAAAGTCACGGGATGATGTTTACATACCTAAGACATCATATCATAGATTGGACACACTGTAATACAACCTAATGTTCTGCTACAAGTCTCCATTAACTGTTGTGATTCCTGCCTTCTGGAACATGGGCAGAGATATTCTTCCTTCTTACTCAGATAAAGACCTTTGTAGCCCAGCTTCTTCCAAGAAGTTCTGGATAGAATATTAAATCAACAGAAAATAATGATCAAGAAAACAACTGAAGTTTGGTTGCACACTAATTTTAGGGGGTTTTTGCTTTATCTGTGAGCATCCCTGTGACAGTTCCAACTGTCTGAGCACTTTCTAAGCCCTTCTATATTTTTAGCCCCTTCCTGGAGGTGGCATGTGCCTGAGTCACATAGTAACCAGCTGGGAGAGAGGTGACATGTGTTGTGACCATGCCAAGGAGTTGCAGCAATGCTAGTCTCCCTCCTTTATCTGCCACCAATTTTCAGCCATCTTAAGAAATTCAGCATCTTTGATCCTGGTTGAACTTGGCCAGCAGGCACAAACATTCCTGCAGGAAAAGTGGAAGACTGAAAAGCTGGCAGATGGACAGTACAATTCCATATGCCATATTTCCTTAGGAAAGCAGGCCAAAAAATATTCCAAGTCCACAAATAAAATGTTCATTGTGCAAAAAAATCTGTTCTTAAGAGGCTCAGTATATCTTGTTGTATTATTAAAAAAAAAAAAGCAAAGCAAAGCAAATCCCCACAAACTCCCAAATTGTAACTTTTTGCCTGTCTTCCCTTATTCCTCTGTAGCTGTCATAACCCACTCTCCATGGGTTAATATTTTATAAAAATTAAAAAAAACCAGCTGAAAATATCACTTAATTGCAACTTGGGCCAGCAGCTGTATCAGGTCTAACAGTAACTACACAATAGAAAACAAGGACTGAATGGAAGAAAACAACTGCAACTGCAGAATACTTGCGCACCTGTTTTCAATATTTTATGTAAGGCTCATGCAATATACAGAACTATTTGCATATGTAGCCTCCTATTTCTAGCTTCCTGATGATGAATTTCTTGGCATTCCTTTCAATGCTCTAACTGTTCTATTTGTCCTATTCTAAGATTGTCGATGGGGCTATGCACATCCACTTTTAGGCAGAGGTTGATGTGGGTGGAAAAGGTTTGTCACTCACATGCAAAAAGCCACATTCATTTATAAATAGTAATAGCATAAGATTCTTTTTTATCCTACTCATTGTGATAGCTCCTTTTCTAAACTAAGAGGAAAGGGAGCTCATTTCTCATGTGCCAGAAAGTTTACATTACTCTGTTAACCAATCTAAGTGGTATTCTAAATGACTATCTATTCTCAGCACCAGCTGATTTCTCTAACCTCTAAAAGAGACTTGTAATTCTATCCTAAATATGAAAATATTATCAGAATCAGACAGACGTTGTTTGCCCTGATACCATTCCTACTTGTTATTTGTTCAAATGTTGCTGCAGCTATCATTGCCACAAACAATTTCAAAGATTCTACTATTTCCAACAGTCAAATCCAATACTTTCCTTCACAGAATAAATAATATTTTGTTCATAATGGAGAAAAAAGGGTCAAATATATAGGCAATGAATACGATGAAAATTAAGTTACAAGGGAATTTGTAAAAACAGGAAATTAACAAAAACATTCTACTCTAAAAAAAATGGTTCAAACACTCCCTTTTCCAGGTGGCAGATATATTTTTCTAGAAGTCATGATCAAAAAATCAGGTAAAACACAGATGTCTAGTATGATAATCTATAGAAATGCAGCTGTAATATCATTCCAAGTTGCTCCTTTATCTTGTTTACTTCTAGCCTTATGAGTGCAGAGTCAACATGACCCTTGTTTATGCTTCCAATACACAGGAACTATGGCCCACTAAAGGACAGCACAAACATGCAACACACAAGCCGTTCTCTACTGTCTGCAAGACAAGCCTGCACACTCAATATGCAAACTACAAATCTTCTGTGCTAAGTAGCACAAATATACTTTGAAAAGTAGAACTACTGGTGTGCTATAAAGTTTTCCTATGTGCTTATTGATTCATAATCTCCTTTGGAAGAAAGTGAGGTATGCAGGTGGTGATTTGCAACCAGCACATGGTATAGTGGTAATGCAATCACTGTTTGTCAGGGCATGAGGGAAATTACACAGAATTACACAGAATTAACAAGGTAGAGATCATCAAGTCCAACCTTTTACCTAACCTAACAACCTATCCAACACCAATCCACCATCTAAACCATCTAGACCATCTAAGCCATCTAAACCATCTAAATCATCATCCAACCTATCCTTAAACACATCCAAGGACGGTGACTCCACCACCTCCCTGGGCAGCCCATTCCCATGGGAAATCACTCTCTCTGTGAAAAAGTTTCTCCTAATATCCAACCTAAACCTCCCCTGATGCAGCCTAAGACCGTGTCCTCTCGTCCTGTCACTGGGAGCCTGAGAGAAGAGACCGACCCCCGCCTGACTACAGCCTCCTTTCAGGTAGTTATAGACAGCAATAAGGTCACCCCTGAGCCTCCNGGACACATTCCAGCAACTCAACATCTTTCTTAAACTGAGGGGCCCAGAACTGGACACAGTACTCAGGGTGAGGCCTAACCAGTGCCAAGTACCAAGGAAGAATAACTTCCTACTAGCAATACTATTCTTGATGCAGGCCAGGATGCCATTGGCCTTCTTGGCCACCTGGGCACACTGCTGACTCATATTCATTTCCTATCAACCAACACACCCAAGTCCCTCTCCACCTGGCCATTCTCCAGCCACACCGTCTCCAGCCTATAATTCTGCATGGGGTTATTGCAGCCAAAATGTAAAACCTGGCGCTTAGATTTATTAAACCTCATGCTATTGGACTCAGCCCATCCATCCAGCCTGTCAAGGTCTCTCTGCAGAGCCCTCCTTCCCTCTAAGAGATTGACACTCGTTCCAAGCTTGGTGTCATCTGCAGACTTACTAATAATGGATTCCATTCCCTCGTCCAGGTCATCAATAAAGATATTGAACAAAACCGGCCCCAACACTGAACCCTGGGGAACCTGCTGGTAACCACCCTCCAACTGGACATGACTCCATTCACCACCACCCTCTGAGCTCGGCCATCCAACCAATTCTTAACCCTGGACAGAGTAAGCCCGTCTAAGCCACAATCCACCAGTTTCACCAGGAGTTTACTATGGGAGACAGTATCAAAGGCTTTGCTAAAATCTAGGTACACTACATACACAGGTTTCTCTTCATCAGTCAGATGGGTTATCTGATCACAGAAGGAGACTAGATTGGTTAAGCAGGATCTTTCCCTCCTGAATCCATACTGACTAGATCTGAGCTCCTTATTATCCTGTAGATACAGCATAATTTCCCTTGAGATGATTCACTCCACAATTTTCCCTGGTACCGAGGTCAGGCTGACAGGTCTGTAATTCTCTGGATCCTCCTTCTTGTCCTTCTTGTAGACAGGTGCCACATTAGCCATCTTCCAATCATGTGGAACCTCTCCAGTAAGTCAAGTCTGTTGAAAGATGATCGAAAGGGGCTTAGCAAGCACATCTGCCAGCTCTCTCAGCACCTTAGGGTGAATCCCATCAGGTCCCATAGACTTATGAGGATCTAAGTGGGACAGTAAGTCTCTAGCATCTTCCACCTAGATCGCAGGGGGGCTACACTGTTCCCTATCCATGTCAACTACTTTAAGCAAGCACTTGTCCTGTAGATCATCAGTTTTACTATTAAAAACAGAGGCCAAGAAAGTATTGAGTACCTCTGCCTTTTCCTCATCTTCAGTAACTATGTTCCCTTCCTTATTTAATAAAGAATGGAGATTGTCCTTATCCCTCCTTTTACCATTTATGTATTTATAGAAACATTTTTTTATTATCCTTAACAGAGGTAGCCAATTTTATCTCAAACTGAGCCTTTGCTTCTCTAATTCTTTTTCTTCATGACCTAACAACATCCTTGAACATCACCTGGGACACCTCCCCTTCTTTCCAAAGACGGTACATCCTCTTCTTTTTCCTTAATTCATTTAAAAGCTCCTTACCAATCCAGTCCAGCCATCTGCCCCTACGGCTCATCTTACAGCACATCAGGACAGTCTGTTCCTGCACCTTCAAGACCTCAGCCTTGAAGCACATCCAGCCTTCCTGGACGCCTTTGTTACTAAGGACAGTCTCCCAGGGTACTCTACTAGTTAATTCCTTAAAT
>VXBA01004483.1:327823-340169 GCA_013399895.1 Serilophus lunatus | reverse complement strand
AAGTCAAGAATAGCCTCGCCCCTGGTAGGCTCACTAGCTAGCTGTGACAAGAAGCAATCCTTGATAAATTCTATGACCTTTTGGACTGCCTCCTCTCTGCCATATAACGTTCCCAGCAAATATCTGGGAGGTTGAAGTCTCCTATGAGAACAAGGGCTGGCAAACTGGAGAGATCCTCCATCTGCTTATAGAGTAATAGATCAATGTCTTCCTCCTTGTTGGGTGTCCTGCAGCAGACTCCGATCACAATGTCAGTTTTGTTAGCTTCCCCTCTGACCTTAACCCACAACTCAACCTGGTCATCCTTAATCTCAAGCTCCATGGCATCAAGTGTTTCTCTAATATGCAGGGTCACTTCCATCAACCTGAGCTGAAGAGAGATGAGAAGCGCTGGATTCCTCTGACTCCTGGGAACCATTACTGAGAGGGGAGAGAGCATGACTCCACCAGTCTATCCCTCTTTCACTATCCCGAATGCTCCTCAGCCTTTCAACTTACTCCCAAAACTCTGCCACCATACAGAGCAGATCATTCACCTGCTCACACCGGACACAGATGTTTTTTGCATTATCCTCCAGGACTACCAGAAGGCTAAACATTCCCTACAATCCCAGCAGTCAGAGGTCTGCACAGTCGTGTGTCTCAACATAGGTGCAGTTTGAATAAGCATGCTCATTTTACTAACAGTTTTCAATTGTTTATTCACCATTACTGGTGAGAGGAGGGAGCCAAGGAGAAAGAAAAACCCAAAAGACAACTGCACCTACCTAGACAGTGCCCCACCTGTTTGCCCTGCCTGTGCAAACTGCCTCACTAACTGCCTCTCTACGATAGCCCCCCTGTGACCCTGTTTGCCTACTCCTGTTCTCTGCGTTTCAGGTCGCTGCACTCCCTACAAGCCCTAAGCCTTAAATACTGGAGCAAAGCCCTTGCTGAGCTTCAGGTTCCTGCTTCTGAGGCCAAAGGCTGCTGGGAAATCAAAGGCTGGTGGGAAATATAGTTAAACGGCTCGTGTAAGTGGGAAAAAAGCAAAGTGGGAGGGTGGGCTACAGTCTCCTTTGTGCCCCTTAGTAACGTCAATATCTGCAAGCACAAGCTCATGAAATCTGTCTTTAAATATTTTATTGTCAAGATAGTTAGCTAACGCTTGGCACTTGTATACCGGAAAGATTCTACTGTTTCATAAACTGTGAAGGCAGCAGCAGGATTTTAGAGAATGTTCATATATGTGTATGATACAATTTGCATATGAAGTATGGCAGACTGGTTAGAGTGCTAGCTGGGATTTGGCCCATGCCAGGGAGCACCTCTGTCAGCATGCAAGCAAGCCTCCTTGTTGGTTTGTGTGTTGCCAGAAGGACAACTTTCCAATTTGTGACAGGGATTCTTTCTCTTTTCTTGGACATAGGACAGTCGACTAAGGCTGAGTCTGTCAAAAGTGTATTCCCATTTATTAAACAACAAGAAAAAGTCAGTTTAATGCCCAATGTCATCATGGCACCTTCAGGAAACGTTTCATTAAGGGTGCTATAATCAAATATGTATTGATCCCTACCTCACAGCATGAATCCTGATCGGTAAATTTTGTTAACCACCAACTGGCTTCCAAAACCTTACTCCCTTATGGCCAAACCCTGTTATTTTATCAAATAGCTCTCTACAGGCTTCATGCAGCTGTGTATCTCAGTACTTTGTTCCATCTCAGGGCAGAAAATCCCATATTCTTTTTGGAAGAACCAGTGTCTAGAATCTCTGGGATCACTCACTGCTTTAAAAAAATTGAGGGCTAAAGTGGTGTTGGATAACAATAAAGAGTTTTTAAATGGATATTACCTCCCCTCTGAATTTTCACTAAACAACTGCACACTCATTCAAAAGGAAAGAAGCCACCCTGAAAAGAATCTATGTAGCTTTCTTCAGGAATTTATTACACAGGAAAAAAAATATGGAGTTAGCTCTGCAATGTCTCGGTATTCATTATATGCCTCGATAAGCTGTTACAAGTTGCTTTGTTAAATTATCTATATTGCAGTCTCTTATTCAAAGTGATTACTTATCAATAATGTACAGACAGAATGGTGTAAGGGAGCAGACTGAAAAGGCTTTTAATAAGACAGGGACTGTCACTGGTATCATACAAAATCAGTTGTTCACTTGAAGTAGTTTTCCATCTAGCAATTGTCTCTGTAATTAGTGAGATGACTTCTGTCAACTTGGATAAACCTCACAGCATTGAGATGTACCTTTACTTCTTGTTCTTCTCACATTCTCATCTCTTATTAGAATTCCTCTAGGTTCCTAATAAAATAGATATAATACCAAACTAATAATAAGTATAAGCTATCTCTCTACTTTAAAAACAAACTATCCTCTCATATTTTCAATGTTTCCATGTTTGAACTTTACAGCTTTTTCCTCACTGCTGTCAAGCTCTTCATCTGCCTACTTTTTCCCTTGCAGTTCCTTGCAGATGTTACCTCTTAGCTGTCATATTCTTCTTTCCTCTCTCAAATGAAAGACAAGGAAAACAAAAAGTATTTATGAAGAACTGGGCTGGATGAGTTGTTTTAGCTGTGAAAAAAAAAAAAAAGCCCACAACCAAACATTCCACATATCACAGGAAAAAAAAAAACAAACACAAAACAAACAAACAAAAAAACAAAACAACCCACAAAAAACAACAAAACAAACAAAAAAACCACCCCAACGATAAAAACCAAACCTTCAGTGAAGTTTCCTAGAGTGGAGAGTTGCTAAAATAGAAAGTCCCCTAACTTTGGGAAATCTATTCCCAAACAAGGTTATAGAGCCACTTTTCCCCCAGACTGTTCAAGGAGCTCAAAATGAATTGGAATTAATAACTGCTGAATGGAAGGCCTTTAAGAAATACAGAGCACAGGCTGTATTATGCACTTGGTTATCATTTAACACATACATAATGTGCAAATGTCATCACATAGTGTAGATTGATGAAAAGACTAAATCATGCTGAGAAAACAGCTTTATGACACCCATCAGTAGGTGGCTGCCAATTTGCTTCTATTGGCACATACTAATGGGGAACTGTAGACAGTGGTTCCTTGAGAAGAGATGTATTTATTTACGAGTATCTAAAAGACATCCACCAAGCTTGGGCACTGGTAACTGCTAGTAATAAATGGTATTAACATCTCATATTCCTGCAGCAGTCCTGAGAAACTAGCAATCGCAAAACCAAGCTTTCAGATAATCCCTGCACGCATTTGGACCAAATTGGTTTGGCCATGTAAATATCTCAGTAAAACTCTGGCCCTTTATGAACCCAGACAATGGTGATTTTTCATTTGTTGTATTCACTTATCATCAAGCTTGGCAATTTCAGGAAACAATATATTTGTTGAATCAAATTTATTGGCTGAAATTTCATTGGCTCTAACCAAGGGGCTGTCAACAACTAAGCTAACTTTGGCATTGTAGGCGGTTTTAGTGTTTCTACTGTTACCATTCATTCTGTAACTATGTATAAATAGCTGTTTTGTGATGCCAGGAATTGCAAAAAAGAAAAGTAAAATTAAAGAGCATATGCAAATAACTGGGACCCAATGTTTTAACTACCCCTAACATTTAACATCATCATACACACAGTGATAGATGAAATTTTTATTGCCTTGAGTCTCAAAATTGTGTGATGAGTAAATAATAAAATAGGAAGTCATCAAGAGCACTCACAGTAAATTTGCAATTGTTTTTTACAGATTTCTGAGCAACAGTATGATAGAGAAGATGGTCTTAAATTGGCAATCAAGATGCAAAATAGAAATGTGACATAAATGCCTACCATTTTTATCTGTATTATTTACAATAAAGTCATTCTGTCTGAGGCATTACAGTTAAAACTATCCTGATAATTTATCAACTACTGAATCAGGATCAAAGAACTGTATATTGCCTTTGTTCCCTGTGTACCTCATTCCATATTGTATGAACACAGGAGCACCAACAAAATCAAAATTTGGCAAAAATACAGTTGCAGGCAACACTTCATTTTAAAAATACTGGAGTTGGAGTTTTCATCTCTCTTCTTAGAGTACTCATTAAGGAGAAATGAGACTGGTTTCAGTCTTCTCAACGAAACCAACCTCAGCACTTTACCCGCAAAGGGGCAAACTGGCATCTCCTTCAGCCTAACAGGGTGAAATAATAATCTGGTTGAAGGGTACACTAAATTTTGTGGCATCTTCTATCCAACAGTACTCTTCCAAGATGTAACAACGAACTGAAAATTCTAAACTAGGGAGGCAATGCAATAGAGGACATAGCTGAGACAGAGAAATCCTCCTCCTGAAACATATTTTCTGCAGTTTATCTCATGATCATATTTGTCCATGATATCTTCTTGCAGAAGGAGGATGGAACATCTGTTACTCTTTTTTGATACTGTGCTGCAACTACGTATACTAACAGAAATTAAGACAACCTTCCTGCTCCAATGGCTATTCTTCCTACTCCTGTGGTCAATACAAACAACTAAAAAAACCCAAACCCCCCCCCCCCCCAAAAAAAAAAAAAAGGAAATAGCTGTCTTCAGGAGAGAGTGCAGGGCTGTGGTAGGAGTGATATTGCTTTCCTCTATGAGTCTTCATAGGGGCAATATTCAAAGGTAATTCCTCAAACTCAGCTTTTATACTATGTCACACCATATACCTCTATATACCACTATACAGCAAGTGAACTGAACAAGTGGCGCTCTACTGAATATGTTGTCTCTTGGGATCCCACTAGAGGCATTCAGGTCTCCCATTATACAAGAACCCTAAGAGATAACTTCAATTTTTCTCCTTGAGTCTGATATTTGAAAGAGTAGTGGTGTTTTATCTAACTTATATTTACAAAGGCCTCTCCAGGCCAAAGGCCATAGGGTGCTCCTTCTCTTAGCAGCTCAGGTTCCAAGTAATTCTCAATTAGGTCATCAGGCACAAATACAAGAGTTATGATCCAATTTTTCTATGCCTCATAAAGTATTCCCACAATTTAGTCAATCTACAAGAATCTGGAGTTATCAGTCATAGAAATAAAGTGAATTACTGTTTTTAGACACACAAGCTTCTGAAGTTATTCTAGTTCCATTTGGTTATGAGAGGGAAAGGAAATAGCTCAGTTGCTCTCTATCCCATTAGGTGGAAAACAAAAGGGCTAGTGACTTCTTCTGACTAGCAATATTGTATTGATTATTAGTTTCTGGATGGCTTATTGAACACCATTGGCATTAAACTGTGCAGATTGTTATATAAAATGTGTTTTAGTTTCATCTATTAAAAAAGAACAAGTCAGGAACACAGAGTTAGGAAACACTGATTCATCAGTGTTAGAAACTACTCCAAAGTAACTCATCATGATTCTAGCAAATACAGTTTTACATTGTAGTTGGAGAGATTTTGATAACCCCTTTCCTTTGGTAGTCATTAATGAAATTCAGAATAGGCTCTCAATAAAACAGAATAATCTGTCTAAAGGAAAAATAAATATTTGTAACAAATTGTTTTGGTGAACATTTCTGAGCTGCTTTACTTATGAAGAGATCACCAGAAATAAGAAATTATGCTGCCAAACCGATCCTTTGAGAGCTTAGGAAGGCAAAAGAGAAAATTCAATCACAAGGATTAAATTTGCAAGTACATCCGAAAGACACCATTTTGACAGTGCTAACTGAATGAGTTTTTAAAAAAAAGCAACTAAAACTGGAACAAACTGGTAAATCGCCTCCTTTGTTTTCTGTGTGTGTGTGTGTGTGTGTGTATGTGTGTGTGTGTGTGCATGTGCACATTAAAAGGATCATTAATGTTATCGCTCAACAAGTAATTTTCCTTATCAAAAAAATGATAGTTAAGATATAGCATTAAACTGGAGGCTAGAATCTGTGTTTTCAACAAATCCTATCTAGTTAAACAGAGGCTCCGCACTTCCTAGAATGAGTCTAAGACCTTTTCTTTACCAGCAACCTCGTTGATTTTGGGCCTTCACGGAAGATATGAGTGAATAAAAATGAAAAGCCTTTCCATTCAAATCCCAAAGCTAACCTTATCTAACTCCAGAATTTTAACAGAAGAGCCCTCTGCTCCTACAATATCCTTTTCCTCATAAGGAGAAATAATAAAGCCTATCTGAAGGCTTGAAAATTCTAGGCCAAATACGCATAACAGAAAATCCCAGAAGGACACCAGCTGTGCATTTATGGGTAGATGAAAAGTACTGGCTGTGGGTTGTGCAATCATTTTCTTAGAGATATTACGATCTGCTGCTAAAGAGCAGGAAAATGCAGTCACAGAGCCTACAGCTGACAAGCTTTATTGATAAGGGGTTTGGGTTTTTGCAGCTTGTTTTCTGGACATCTGAAGAAGCAGAAAGGGGGGAAGAAGGGACTGACATGATGGGTGAGTTAGACTAGAAAAAATTCATATCAAGGGTTTTGTTTTAGGTGTGGTGGTGAAGAAATAACCAGGTGTGTGACCATGAGGAAAGCACGAGTCAGTAAAATTGCCTGATCTTTTCCTGGGTCAGCATGGAGGCCTGAGATGGCTGCATGTCAGGAAGCAAAGGGGTCCATGGGGAGCTGGGAGTTATAACTGTTACAATATAAAATTGTGATAGATACACCAATGATGATAAAATTATATAATTCTAGTTGTGTTTTCAGCCAAGACAGAGGGAGGGAAGCAAACATTTCAGTGGAGTCTTTCCTTGCATTCACACAAGCTCTGTAAGGAAATCACATCCTACATCCTGTGCTGCTGGCATAGCCATTCCCTCTGAGACACCTTGGAAAAATATACTAGTGCATTCTCTAGTAAACACAGTATCAAAAAAAAAAAAGGCCCAGTAAAAATGATGGAAAGCTTCCCTGGTCTGTTAAATCAGTTCTCTTCCTGTCAAGAAACTGTTTCCTTTGATACTTCAAAAACTCAATAGAAGAGCAGATACCAGCTGATTAGATACCAGCAAAGTGCAACTCTCTATGTACTGGTGAAGGGACACAACAAAGAACTCCCCATTCCATGTCTCACATTTTGTCTCCTCCAAAGTGAACATACTTTACTCTCCTGCTCAGTGTCTGTCAGAACATGAGATTTGATTTAGCCTATAATAGATGAAGGAAGGCTTCAAAATATTTGTGAAGCATCCATTGATTAACCTGAAACCAAAATGTCACACTCTTTAATTCATAATTCTAGGACAGAGCTGTCTGTTGCTGGTGTAGTTTAAATTTTCATTTAGTGTGACAGCACTTGGTCATACTCTTGTTTAATTTACCTTCAATTATGATGTTATTATAATTAAATTCCATCTGAATTATTAGACTGTATCTCACCTGAATACAGTGTGGGATTTATACAGCCTTACTTTTCCAAAAGCAGAAGGAAAAAAAATGTAAATAATTCACTTCACTTCTTTGCTTACAAAAAGTAGTGAGTAAATAGCTTTGGCACAGGCACACACCACATCTTCTGGGAAAGTGGATATACACACAGAAATCACCATTGACCAAGACTGATGACAGTTCAAAAAGTGCTGGCTGAATCTTTTTTGATGTCTTCTCATCCATGTTTGCTTCCTTTTCAGATTCGGCTACCTAGGGTAGCTTTTCAGCAGAAAGGTAGGCTGAGAAGGTTAGTGAATATACCACTAGTGGCCTACGTCTGTTTTGCCTGGTGAACAATTTGTTGGATAACTGAAATATGCCTAAATGGGGGGTCACTCAGATACAATATTATTACACACTCAGAATTACACACACTTAGTCTTTTACCGTTTCATTTAGATTATGACTTTTATTCTGTGTAAATCTCTTTAATCATTAATGGTCTACTAAAACACATTCTCCTCATTAATACCTAGGAAGTCCTGGAATGGCAATAGTCAGGTAGCTCTTGCAGAGACAGATGATCTGATTAGCTGGAAAAAATCTTGCTGCTTCAGAATCATCAGAGATTATAAAATTCTTGTTAATTTAGCATGGATTTTGAATTACTCTTTCATATTGTTGGCTATATTCAATGAATATAGGCCATTTTCCTACTATGGGATTTAAGCAAATGTATCTTTAAACACCAGGATATACAATCAAAGTAAAGTGAGGCCTGCTTAAGATGTTATAACTTGTTAAAAATGAGAGAAAGACAAGAAAATCTAAAATTTAAAGTAAGCACCAGGATTTCAGTATGGTGTCCCCTTATGTCCATGTGCAAGATCCTCACCGTATTGTCATTCATCTACCTTCCAGAAATACGAGGTATTGATTTCTAAAGGTATAACAGGAACAGTACTGTGAAATGAACTACACCCACTTTTTTTTCTGGTACAACACACTGCCAGGAGAAAATACAAGTGAATTGCAACTGCAGAATTATTCTTCTAGTAAAGCAGTTTAGACAGGACCAATGTTGTTAACAAAATAAATTTCAGTTGTTAACAAAACGAATTCCAGTTGTTAACAAAATAAATTTCTAACTCACGATAGTTTAAAGCATGGAAGATATTTCAGATCATATAAATTATATGTATATGGTATCTATGGCATGTCTGCATTAATTAATTTGCATAATTAAAAAAACAACAACCAAAAATAAAAATAAGGAACTGCAAGTAAATTATATAACAACTAGCTAGGGCTAATGATGTATAGCCTCCCTTTAATCTGAATGGTTCGTATTTTCATGACCTAGTGGAAACCTTTAGCATTATATTTTTATGTGAAAGAAGTAGAAATATTTTTCCCTCAACCTCATCCTATTATGTCCAATAATTTATTACATTTTGTGAATTTGTCCAGCATTTTTTATGCAAAAATTATTCCCAACAAATCACTCAACAAATACAGGTGAACTGGATGGTGGGTTTAATACCATGGGGAAGCTATTTTATTAGTCAAAAAGCTTATATTGCTCTTTTTTTTACTGGGTAGAATACAAAGACAACGTTTTTGTTAAGATAGAATATATTTGTTGTTTGCTAGAATTACTTCATTAGTAATCCATCTATAACATTAAATTTAAATAAAATTACAATTCTGTTATGGTAAATAAGTGCTTGTATGAATTTGATCTAAATATCAATACTTTTTTAATAGGATATGTACTGCAGATTACAAAGGTCCGGTTAAGAAATGCTTCATGTCTCAAAAAAGTAAAGCAGATTAAGTATAGAAGGTGTATTAAGTTTGTGATTCTTTGGAGTTTTTCTGAAGAAGGCAGAAACTGACCCAACAATGTCCCTGTCACGAGGTCAAAACAAAACCTATAACAGGTAACAGCCAAGAAATTATTTTTTTTTTTAAATAACTAAGAACTCAAAACTGATTTTTATTTTACAAGTATACTGATATTGGCTATATAGAACAGAGAATAATGGAATAAAACATTAGAGCGTTTGCTAGGTCCTATTCAAATCAAGCTCCTCTGGTAGATGTGGACCTATGTGAACTGCATGTGCCGGTGAGAAACCACAAGTCATGTGGGTAGACCCCACTTTTGCAGTCTACCTGAAAATACAGAATACTTTCAGAATCATCAAAATGCTACACTGCCTAAGACCCTTCTCTCTCATAGAAGTTTGAAATCGACAGGGACCAATTTGATAGAGGAAATAAACCACGCTGGGGTCATAAGTAATTTATTTTTTCCTAATTCAAGCCCTCGTTTCTAGTTTTAATATGATTTACCAGAATATGGTTGTATAAGAATATGTGGCATATTTATTTATTACATTAATAATAAAATTTTAGGGCCACAAATATCATATTTACTATTGAAAATTGTTATATATTCTGATGTTACTTCTTTAATGTAATAGTGATAACTTTTTTGGTCTACTTTGTAGAATCTAGCTCCAAGTAATAGCAGATTTAGCAGATTCTTTTCATTACTTGTATAGAAATGTGGATATTTGATCAGATGAAAATGCTTCTCTTTCTGTATCCAAAGAATTTCTATTGGGACTTACAATGTGCCAAAGATAATTTGATACCATTCATATTTGATTGCTTTGTTATCTTGAGTTTGAAAGGAAAACAACATCTGCCTGTTGCCAAAGTCCATTCCCTTTGAACCATGCTTGGATAAAGCTCGCAGCTGAAGCAATTTACATAATGAAAAAAAAACCCCACTATTGTATTGCTTATAGAAGAGTTTCTTGTACCTCTCATAGTCTGTAATGTGCTTAAAATAGTGAAAAAGGTATTAGATTTCTGCCTGAATATCAATATATCCCGGGTTTAAAAGTAACTTTTTAATTGTAAATTAATATTCAATATATTTGAACATTAATAGCATGAGAAGCCAAGGCTAATGCCTGAGTACTGTGTATGGCCCAACATCACAGAAATAGAAATCATAGAAAGGTCACAGAATAACAGAATACAGTGAGTTTGAAGGGACCCGCAAGGATCACCAAGCCCATCCCTTAGTCCTGCACATGACCATCCCCAAGAGTCACATCATGTGCTTGGGAGTATTGTCCAAAAGCTCCTTGAACTCTGTCAGGCTTTGTGCTGTGACCACTTCCCTAGTAAGCCTGTTCCACTGCCCAACACTCCTCTCGAAATGGAAAAAACCCTAACCACATTACAGTCCATCTATGGGACACCCTTTCAGTAAGCATTAAAGATCATGGAAGCTTGGGATGACTTATCTTCTTGATTAACAAATTCACAACCTTTATTACTGTGCAGTGAATGTGTCACTTTACAATTGCTATGTCCCCATCTCAAATCTGGGGAAGTCTGCACTTGGACTGTACCTGTATGACCCAAACCTCAATGAATGTAGCACCCTGAAAGATCAGCTCGTAGCTCTGCAGTGCTTCACAAAGAAACAAGACAGACTACCATAGTGTTACTAGTTCTGAACAAGAGGGACTACAAATAATAAGTGCTCAAGAAGTCATATCAAATGAGAAAATTATATTTTGGGATTGAACATTTGAGATCTCATATGATAAGCAGTGAATGGTTATGAATCAATGCCAAAGTACCCCACTTTGTGAAATCAGCATCATGCGTTGTGAATTAAATATATTTTGATTCTACTGGGTTTGAAATTTCTGTCTATGAACAAAAGAGACTGCTTGTGGGATTACATCTGTGATCAACATAGGTTGTAGTAACATTGTTATAAGTTAAAAAATTAAATACTTAAAAAAACCTGAGACATTAAAACAAATCATTAGGCGGACTAAAATATATGGATTTGACAAACAATTCTCTGAGTAGTGTAATTTTTTAATTACTTTCTCACAAGAAATTACAAAGATTTATCCCATTTCTTTATGAATTATAACTTGAATCATCATCATCATGGCTAGGCTTCACGAACGAAGATATGGGAAGGGATCTACCCAGGCTTGATGCAAGCGTGCTGATGGCTAAAAAGGCCAATGAAGGACAGGCAAGTCTGGTTACAAAAAGCACAGTGGAAAGTCTCTTTAGGTGGTAGTGATGAGACACGGTTCTTTCTGCGTTGTCTTTTCTCTTCAAGTCTGATTCTACATGCATTCTCAAAGGAGGCAGCAGCATTATGGATGGTGCGTCTCCATGTCTCTCAATTGGAGGCCAGAGTGGACCACTGATGGCATTCTGACTGCCATAACTTGAATATTTCTTTCATATCACTACAATTATTTATGCCAGTGTGCAGGCAAGATAGGACAACAATAGAAAAATATGCACCTCCTCTTTCAGTCTTGTCCCACCCCGTCTGTTAGTTTTGCTCCACTACATCAGCACAGTAAGAATTACTGAGCTCACAGTTTTATCTTTTATACGACACTATTTCTCACATATTTAATAGAATTGGAAATAAAGGTCCAGTGGTTTGACCCGGGCTGGATGCCAGAGACCCACAAAAGCCAATCTCTCACTCCCCACTGCAAACAGCAGAGGAGAGAAAATACAAGAACTTCATAAATTGAGATAAGGACCATAAAAGATTCTTCATTGATCACTGTCACAAGAAAAACAGACTCTATGTGGGGATATTAATTAAATTTATTACTAACAGGATCAGAGCTAATGAATGAGAAACTTAAGAGACACCTTTCCCCCCCACCCTCCTCCTTCTCCACTTTCAACCTCCTCTCCCCCAGTGGTGCAGAGAGACAGGGAATGGGGGTTAGAGTCAGCTGTTGTTTTCTGCCGCTGCTCAGAGATAGGAGTCCTTCCCCTGCATCCCGTGGGGTCCCTCCCACAGGAGATAGCCCTTCACAAACCACTCCAGTGAGTGTCCATTCCATGGGCAACAATTCTTCAGACACTGCTGCCACATGGATGTTGGGGTTCAGGAGGGGGGTGCTGGGTCTTTTGAGGGGGATCCCGGGG
>VXBA01004483.1:256156-327577 GCA_013399895.1 Serilophus lunatus | reverse complement strand
GTGTGGAGTGTGCCCGGACACGGCGGCAATGTCAGGGGAAGAGACAGGAGCGGAGCCTGGCTTGGTGCTGCCACCCGCGCGCCTTCCCTTCCCTGGCACGGCTGCTGGCAAGCCCGGCATGGCGCGGAGCCGGCTTGGCAGTGCCAGCAGTGGCGGCTGTTCCCAGCAGCACCGCTCCCCATTCCCCTGGGTGGCGGCCAGCCCCAGCTCTGGGCAGTGGTGATGCCGACCCTGCCAGCGTGGGTAACAGCTGGTGCTGCTGGCCCTGCGCCGTCATGGGGAGCCCAGTGGGGGGGGTCCCACGGTCCCGGCTGGGGACAGCGGCCCCAGGGAGCGCCCCAGCATCCACAGTGGGCGCGACAACCGCCCCAGGAGGTCATGGGCGGCCCTGCGATCCTGGGGCTCCCTACTGTGGGAGTCCCTGGGGCGGTGGCGAGGCCCCGCGCTGGCAGCAGCCGTGCAGAGGGGCAATGGCCGCTCCGAGGGTGCTGCGGGTGACCCGCGGCTGGTAAAAACATGGCACCTCCCAAGTACCAAGCTCACAGTTTTTGGTGGGAACCGCCATTTTGCTGGAACTGAAGATCTCAGAAGAGAGGTGGAGCCCGGACCGCTGGCTAATCAGAAGATGGCGAAGCCGTGAAGAAGACAGCGAGAATCGCGTGGGACTTGGAGGGCTTAAAAGGCCTGAAGACGGAAGTCCTCTCTCTCTTCAGCTTCCTGCGAGCTGGGCAGCAGCAGCACGGCCCCTCTCCTCCTGGCTTCCAGGCCCCGCAGCTTGACTCCGCCCACCTTCACTGGCATCAGAGCCAAGCCAACACAATCGCAAGTGAAAAGCTTTCCCCAAGTGGCTTCCCTGGGGTAGGAGGGTGCTTTTCACTTCTTTTGTGTTTTTGCAGACTTCGAGGGCTGGGAGTGATACCATCGGAGGGAGAGAGAGAGAGGAGCGGCTTTCCTTTCCCCTCCTTTTCCTCGGCCAGCCTGCCTGGCCTTTGAGAAGCAGTTAGTTGATTACCCTTTTTTTTTTCCTTTCCCTTTTACATGACTTTGTCGGGTGTCATTTTTGGGTTAAGCCTGGGGTTCCCCTAAATCGTTTTTTTCTTCCCCCTGGTTGAGCCTCAGATGAATAAACTGTTTCCCTGCTGTCCCAATTCTGCTCAGTCTTTTCGTCATTGTGCACGCCTCTAGTGAAAAATAGTGGTTCAAACCACCACAATGGGTCGCTTTTCCACAGGGTGCAGTCCTTCAGGCACAGGCTGCTCCAGTGTGGGTCTCTCACAGGACACAAGTGCTACCAGGAAATCCTGCTCCAGTGTGGGCTCCTCTACCCACAGGCTACAGTCCCCTGCCAGGACCCTGTTCCAACACAGGCCTCCAACGGCGTCACAGCCTCCTTCCAGCATCCACCTGCTCCGGCGTGGCTCCTTCACGGACTACAGGTGGATCTCTGCACTCTTGTGCTCCTCCATGGGCTGCAGGGGGACCGCTGCTCCACCATGGTCTGCACCATGGGCTGCAGGGGAACCTCAGCTCCAGGCCAGGAGCACCTCCTCCCCCTCCTTCTCCACTGACCTTGGTGTCTGCATTGTTGTTCACATGTTCTCTCTCTGCTCCTCTCCAGCAGCCATCTTCATCTAAGCTAACTTTTTTTTCTTCCTTCTTAAACATGTTATCACAGAGGCGTTCCTTCAACTGCTGATTGGCCTGGCCTTGGTCAGCAGTGGGTCCAGCCTGGAGCCGGCTGGCATTGGCTCTGCTGGACATGGGGAAACTTCCAGCAGCTTCTCAAAGAAGCCTCCCCCTCAGCCCCCATGTTGCTGCCAAAACCTGGCCACAGAAAACCCAATAGTAAAGGCGAGGGCTGACCTACTTTTAGAAAAATACCAATGCCGCCATTTTCCCCCCAAAATATATAAATGCAATTCTTATTCATAGACAGACATATTCCTACAAAAGACGGAAAACAAATGTAAGCATTTTCAATTGATTTCCTTGAGCTCTCTGTTTCCAGGATTTTAGTGTCTGAACACAGAGGCTGAAGCACAGTGTTCTAGATCTTGACACTGGAAACTGGTTTCTTAGATGTGGGCAGGAGAGATGAGTTTATTACCTCCTCCTTTGTATGTTTTTTTTTTTTTTCACAGAAAATGAGTGACCTTCTGATAGTTATGCCTGATAAAAAGTGATAGAAGATTTGGTCTTTACTGGAGGCATTACCCTGTTATTACAGGTTAGATCTCCTATTCTCTACTCCCAGTGTGGAGTAGTCATTAGAATCCAGACTTACAGAGTCATTTCCTTGAAAAATATCTCATTGCTCTGTCTCCAAAAATATGGAAACCTGGGCAGAGGGCTTTTGTTTGTCAGCTGCCTTCTTGCAAAAAAATTAAGAAAAAGAGGCCTTAACTAGTTTGTAAGTTTACACTTCTAAAAATATCCTCTCAAAGTCAATTCCAGTTAATAGAAACAAATTAACTTCCCTAGACCTACTTTGCATTTAGGTTATTTTTCTCATAAATAGGAAATCACTTACTGGTAATCCGTAGTAATATTTTATGTGTTCAGTTAGAAACATTTACTCCACTCCATGAAGAATTGATAGCACATAGTCATATTAAACTTGATACTGTTTTCATATGTTTCATCGAGTAATGCTTGAACACTATGTGGATTTGCCTGTTCTCTACTCACATATTTTCTTCTATTATGTTGCCAATAAAGATGCTATAGACAGGAGCAAAATTGTACTAAAGAGAGTCATAGTACAATATAAAGCTTCTTGCCTTTAAATAATTCAGGTACTGACGACTGTGAACAAAATTCATAGCCATCTGTCAGTAAGTAGATTTAACTTAGTTAAACATGGCAATACCTTCGTACTAGACAGCTGGCCACATAAACTATGCCACCACAGTTGGAAACTCTCAGCAGAAAGACTAGTAATTAAATGAACATGGAGTTTTCTGTCTATCCAGAACCAAAAAAGATTACATATATTTCAATTTTAAGTATATATATTTGCATATATATACATACTGAACAATTTTTTTTCTCATATTTTTGGAACATATACTTAATAAAAAATATAGCTTAATAATTATGTCCTAGTTTTTTATTATATCAATATTTCAAACTGCAGAGTTCATACATAGCAAGATTAATAAAAATTCAAAATCCTATATCCCCCTAAAATTACCAAAACATTTGTATTTTCCATTCAAACCCAAGTTTTTCAAATAGTACTATGGGACCTTCATAAACCTGTTGTCGTAAATGCAGACACTATAACATCACATTCAGTCCATGTTTTCTTTTGGCAGTTTAACTTAGCACAAATGAGGATGACCTTTGTTCTGCAGGGAGAGGAATCTGTCCATTACAAAAAGTTGATCAAAACTTTTAGAAATTATGTAAATTTGACAGGATAGATACAATAAAAATATTGACTGAAATAAAAACATATTAATTCTAACATGGTTCAAGATATCTTTGAAATTTACACCAAGTTTATTGTCACAATTGTTTGTTGAAATCTCACATGCAGATCTCAAACAAAACAATCCATGGTTAATGGATGAAATAAGGTACTTTACTAGATGCATAAAAGCACACAACTTGTACAGAGAGCAGAAAATCTCTTGTTGCTTGTAGACAGACAAGACAGACTCATGTCACTACTCTAAGTCACAATGATCACCCAAGCAACCTCTCTTTAACAATATAAGCTTCATAAGGTATTTGGCAAGTATCCATGCTTAACTTGAAAAAAATACCATTCCTCTTGCATCTAAAAGACCCAAAAGTTCATAGAATCATAGAATGGCTTGGTTTGGAAGGGACCTTGAAAATCATCTAGTTCCAACTCCCCTGCTATGGGCAGGGACACCTTCCACTAGACCAGATTGCTCAATGCCTCATCCAGTCTGTCCTTGAACACTTCTGACAACACTTTCAAGGGTAAAGCAAAGCATTTCATGGTAGACTAAAAGTTCTTGTCATTAAATCAACTTTTGTTTTCACACATAGCCTAATGAATTTCATTAGTCATACCATTTGCTTTGGGGCAATCCAGAAAGTATCCAAAGATGACATTAGTGTAAATTTTACCTAGATTATTTTTATCGGGTGCAGTTAAAGGATGACACAAACAGATCGACCTGATTAACTTGTACATGAACATAATAAAGGAGAGAGGAAAAGAGCACATTGAATTGGAAATTCTTGCTCCCTTTTACTTTTCCATTTACTGTCAATAAGCATCTATAGCTGGGCTTGGTCTTTACAAGGAAATAGGTCCTGGACTGAATGGCAGTATAAAACAAAAACATGTTAGGATCATTGTTATTAGGAGATGTTTTAAGGTGAAAAAATTAAGTTGGTAATGCTGACAGGTAACAGATTATTTCATGTATATGGGTGAATGCTCATACATAGTGAAAGAGAAGTGGCATGACCAGGAAACACACTGTGCTTCTGCACAGGAATTATTCAGATAGGGAAACCAGGGGCTTGAATTTTGGAGAGAAGAGCAGGTGTGAAAAAGACAGGCTTCCAAAAAGAGGACGCAGTCTTAGAAATATGAAGTTGCGGATCCAGGACAATCCTGGAGATCAGATTATTGGGTAGAAATCAGTGCTAATTGAGTACTCACAGACCTTGCCCACAAGCACCTAGAATTGGTGCCTGAGCAGTGCAGAACATAAACTGGCACGACTTTCTGCCTGTTCTTCCTGGAGTGACCTTCCTGCAGGGAAGGAAACTCAAGACCTGGGAATAAACCCGAGAAAAGCAATGGGATGAGTATGGGGGATGAACAAGCAAGGTAAAAGATCTAGTCCTGCTCATTCCTAAATAAACACCAGCATCCAGGTCCACTATGAGTTGTAATCTACTTTGTTTCATCTGCAGCAGAAGAAAAATAATTTCTATAATTTATTTCTGGAAATGGCTTTTTTGCCATTTCCAATATGGCCATGATGTCATCTTTTTTGTTTTTGGTTTTGTGTGTGTGTGTGTGTGTTTTGTTTTGTTTTGCTTTGTTTTAGGTGGAAAAAATCAATTGCAGACATAACTTGTTAGAAAATGTAATGCTTCAAGACTGACCCTCTCCTTCATCACTCCTAAATGACAAATTA
Organism: Serilophus lunatus; assembly: GCA_013399895.1. Lineage (NCBI taxonomy): Eukaryota > Metazoa > Chordata > Aves > Passeriformes > Eurylaimidae > Serilophus > Serilophus lunatus. The sequence continues at coordinate 322,445 of VXBA01004483.1, read as the reverse complement.
ATTAAACTAACAGGAAAGACTCTGGAATAGAAGTGTGGAAGGTCTAAAAACACTTGCAGTTAGCTGCTCTTTTTTAATTGTTATTATATATCTTTTTATTGGAAATTGGTTTGGCTGCAATTGCTTTGGGGAATAAAACGTATTGCTCAGCAGAAAAAAAAAAATCAAGTACTGCACCACAATGTCACATGGTAGCAACCACAATTTGCATTGATTCTGGAGCAACCTCAGGAGCCCCCACAACCCACAACAGATCTCTGAGCAGGGTGTATAGTGCCTACATCTGACTCAGGGCTCCAAGCCATCTCTAAGAGACACCTGTTCTCTCCGTTTGATATGTAGGTAATTAATAACACCAGAGTTAGATACCAAATAAACGTGATATGGATAGCTTGGGAAACTCGGTGTTTCTTTCCTGACCCTCAGAAACAGTGAGACATGATTTGTCATTCCTCATAGGCTGCACAAAGTGACTGAATTCCAAACCACAGGTACTCCAGCAGAAGTGTCTCTTCTCCAGTCTGATTCCCATGCACATATGCCAGTTCAAGAACTAACCCTATTCACAGAGTATGGGTTAAAGGATTTATTTAGTCATCTTGGCCCATCTGTGCAACATCAGCAGCATCATCCATATAAATATTTTGGCCGTAGAAATATACCAAGTGGATACACTTTAAAACCTTACATCTCCTAACACAGACAGGGTATAAAATTATTATTTGCTATATGCCCCAAACCAGTAAAACTAAATAAAGAAAAAGTGTTTTTCCTCAGCATTTATCTCTCAAAAGAGGAGAAAATCTGTTCTGAATTACTTAAAGAATTACTTCAAAATCCTGACAGGCAAGTTTTACCAAGGGTAATTCTTTTTGCTGTTGAAATAGTGTGAATTCTTTCATGGATTAGAAGAAAAACAATGTTCCTTTGTTGAATCATTATGATCAAGCTTTTTCTTCAATTAATTCTCTATGTCTTGCAACACAAGAAGACAATTGTTTCACATTGAGTCGTGATTTGAGAGGCAAAAATTGCTACGTCCTTCTGCCAGCTATCTGAACAGCTCAGGGCAGTTTTACACACACCGACAAATAGCTATAAATGCACTACCCTGCCTACATTCTGTAAAACTAGGCCACAGACTTTTGGAGCCAAGAAAGGTGATTATGGCTTAGAAGCACTGCATTTGGAGAACAGAGAACAGATGACGTTCAATGTTGTGTGGAAATTTCACTAGGATAAGAGTATCACATCAGTAAATCCTAGGTAACCTTTTGGAATTTGCTGAATTTCCTCTCAAAACATTGTTGGGTAGACGTGGACCTCGCAGTTTGCTGGGAACATTGCTGAAGCCCTTCCAGCAGAAACAACATAGGCAAGAAAACCAGCTTACATAGAGCTTGGTGATCCTTGAAGTGACTATACAGGATAAGAAGGGCTTGGAATGTTATTAAGTTTCTCAAAGTCCTGTTTAAGCATCATAACAAAAAAAGTTATAAAGTGTGTGTGGGAGGAACATAAAAAGGTACTTCTATTTAGTATGCAGGCATATGTGAGGCTTCTGCTTCCCTGCTATGCTACTGTAATATTTCCACTCAAGCAGTGGGGTTTTCTTTGGTTTAACATAAGCAAGTCATACCACTTCCAGGTAAGTCCACTTGATCTTTTCTCTAAAGTAGGACATAAACAGAAAACCAGTGTGTTCAACCTTCAGTGTAAGACAGAAAATATTTTTCATCGATGACAGAATTCCAGCTAAGCCCCCATGTTTTTGTTTAGGTTTTCTTTCAAAGCAAAGGAGACTGTCAAAATATTTATTAAAAAATCTTCAACAAACCCACAGCATTTTAGCACTTTTAATAGCTATTCACTTGCTCCTGAAATAAAGTAGCAATTCCTGACAGCCTTTTATCTTAAGCCCTTTCAGCTGTCAATATGGAAAGCCAATCATAGACTTGGAACACAAATTTCTTGTGTGTATACAAGTTCTTTGTATAAATTGCAGATAAATATTTTTGCAGCTGTATGCCTACACTGGTTTAAAAAAAAATCTTCCAACTGTTTTAGCATTCACTAGTCAACTCACATATTAATGCAAGTATACATGAGACTTAGTGTATACTTTTTAAAAAAGATTACTAAAAATGTTGGTACTGAAATAGACATAGAAAAACTATATTAGACTGATGAGACAGTAAAATGAGAATCTTAAATATGTTTTTCATTTAGCATTAGAGATGGAAAATTTAATATTTTAAAAGTTACTACAGACATATTTTGTAACAGATATGAATAAATTACCTCTTAGCATAGCCTACCAAGAATAAGTAGTCTTAAACAAAACTAAAACAAAATCCTGCCCTCCATTTTGATTAGCCTAAGCAACAAGAAAAATATTTATGTAGCTGCACTGGTCTTGAACAGAGATTGCCCAAGCTGAGGCTTTAACAAATTTAAATTTCAAAACACAATGCTTAACTTTTAACAAATGAAAAATATTCAAGGTGACATCACTTACCAAAATCTTGATGATTAGGTCATGCCTGCCTCTGCTCTGGCGTTTGAAGCAATGATCAGTCTTGAAAAACAACAGAGAGGAGAGGTAGGTCCACATTGTTTTGGAAGTTTTTTATCACTGGACATTGTTGTTTCTTTAAGTTGTACAACAGAAAGTAAATTGATTTGGTTGAAAACTCCCCTACAGGACAAGAACAAAGAGGATGCCTACTAAGCAGAGTGCTTAGTAGTTTCAACCAGATCATGAAGAACAAGCATCAGAGTGAAAGGACCTCAGGCCTTGCTCCTCTAGAACAACAGTACCAATGCTTCCTCATCATGGTAGATTGGAAATGCATAATACATGACTCTCTTACTCCTAACATTGTACTAATAATGCAACCAGGCAGGCCTATCATACTTTTTTTTTTTTTTTGGAAATGAGTCATGATGAATGTAGTCTTCTTTTTTATATATCCATAAAAGCAGAGGTTACTTGCTTAAAAAAATCCTTTAAAAAACTCCAAAACAACCTTAAAAAACCCTGTTTTGCACTGGAATGCAGTAACTAAGGTGTGCAGCTTTGAGCCAAATGAAGACACAGGTCAAACAACCAATTTTTCAGTAAAAATCCCCATCCACATCACTCCACTTGTGATGCTGACCTGATATCATCTGAGAAGCAAAGTTGCGAGAGATTTTTTCCCATACTAGGGGCTACTGAAATAGTACTTCTACTTTGTCTATCTAGTTTTATGACACTACAATGTCTGTATTATGTCCATGCTGCAGCATAAAAATTGAATGGCTTTTTAGCTAGAAAATTAATTGGACTTTCATCTCACATAGTATAGCCTCAATAATACTAAATAGGTTAATTATGATAAAAATATTACCATAAATAATATAGGGATTAATAATTTAACATCTATAAAAATACTGCCATTTTTCATAAAATCTTACGTATAAAGATTACCTAATCATCATTTGGATTGCCCAGAAAAATCCATATACAGTAACACAGGGTTTGTACTGCTCTTGTTTGGCACATTGAAAGCTCTTTTTACACTAATTTAGATCCCAGAAGAGTGACCAGCTCTGCCTGGCAAAGCCCTGCACTTGGAGATCACATAAACATTGAGGGGTTCCCACTTTAGGGACTGACACTCTAACAGTCAATATATAATTCCTTGTCTTTAAGTAAATGTTACATCTCCAAGTCACAATACAGATTTCAATCCTGAATCCAGGTCTAACTGTTCAAGTGACTTTATGCACAAGATTTTTTACATGAATTTCAGATATTCTCTGACATTGGTAACTTACTGCTTATTGGGAAAGACCTAAGAGAAATTATTTTAATTATGAGTTTGGATATCTCGATGAAATTGTCTATCTGTTTATTCCTCATCTTGTTATTGCCTGTGAAAAACTAATGGCAATTAAATTTTCTTCTAGTCATCATCTCTGTTCACTGATTAGAACATAAACTGAAAGCTGAGAAGGTAATGAGGAGAGATCTAGGCATGCCCTGTTGTCATCCTCTTCCCTAAGCATCCTCTTCTGTTTGCTATCATAGGGTGCAGGGTTCTGTGTATTTTTGGTCTACCTAGTTTGGCGTTAAACTGAGAAAGTGTGGATTTAGATTAGATACTAGAAAAAAATTCTTTATTGTGATGGTGGTGGGGCACTGGTTGCCCTGAAAAGCTGTGGATGTTACATCCCTGGAAATGTTCAATGCCAGGTTGGATGGGGCTTTGAGAAATCTGGTCTAGTGGAAGCTGATCCTCACACTGAAGGGTGTCTGGAACTAAGTGACCTTTAATATCACTTCTAACTCAAATCATTCTATGGTTCTAAGACTCTAGAACAAAGATACATGCCTGATAAACATTAAATAAATATTATCCTTGCATGCAAAGAAAGAACTGAAGAAAAAAAAAAAAAGGATTTAGAAAATGAGGATCTGGGACCCTGTGCCACCTGGAATAAAAGCAAAACAAACCTGATGGAAATCAGAAATTCATTTTTCTTCCAATCGTACATAGAGCTATTAGTCATAACAACATAGTTTTCCAGAAGTACATTCACACAAAACCAAAAGGACTGGAGCTTGAGATAACACATGCACAAAATCCATTAGCAATTTGTAAGAGCTGAACCATGCTGACAGACTAATTCCTCTAAACAACAGTTCTGGGCTAAGCTGTACAGCATCCAGCACAGCAATTCACTATGCAGCACTGGCAGGCTTGGCACCACCTGTGACAAGCACCTCCAGAAACATCAGTAAATAACGCCCTTTTTTTACTGCTGCTGACAGAGTGCCCGAAGAGTTTGGGTGAAAACAGGTCTCATGTGTATTATATAGGCATTTGTCAACATTTAATATGCCAAGGGGCAAGGAGACAGTGACTAGTGTCTTCCTAGATATACTCAGCTATTACCTCTCTATTTCCTTCTCTCTGGTGGGAATAACGCTACCCACTTGGTGGCTCTGCTCCCACTGCAGGATAAAAATAAGGCTGGAGACAGGTGTCCCCCTCATTCTATAGCTGGGCTGGCAGTGCTGCCCTCCCTGCTCCACAGCATGGTAGAGCAGCAGATAACAGCAAAGCTGAAGGGCCAATGAGTCAAAAATCACTTAAATGCTTTTGAAAGAAACTCAGCATATTTTCCTGACAACAAATAATATACACTCTAGCCAGTTGAAATATACTGGCAATATGTCTGTAGATTTACCTTACAGAATTAGCATAAATTTCCTGTAGACATCTGACAATCAATTTAGACTGCAATAGTTCATGGTAATGAATCTGAAGGAGGATCCCTGGATCCCAAAAACAGTGGAAATTGACAAAGTGGCCAACAGTTTCAAAACCATGGCACACTTTTTGTGCCTTGCTGTCAGAGCAGTGAAGCTGTGATTATTGATTTCGATTTCATGATGTGCCAAGCATGTCTGAAAATCAGGCTCCTTCATGGTACTTCAAGCTGGGCAGTAAGAATCAGAGGACCTTAAAGTCAACCTAACCACAATTAATGTCAAAATTTCTCCTTTTTAACCTAGCTCTTACCTAATTTATACAACTACCACTAGCAGTATGTGCACTGAGAGACAAGAAAAAGGAATTTAAAATACAGCAGTATAGTCTTTCTGCTTTGCTTTATTAGCCTCATAAAGTAACACTAATTTTTTACTATTCTCATATAAAAATCCAAAGACTTTCTGTTACAAACACAACTGGCTTTTCAAATCACAGATTATACTCCAATTAATATGGAATTACTATGTCCCGATAAAAAATATGTAATAAAAGAGTATTACTTAAAGGATAATTGTAATGACCATACAATATATGACAATATTTTTCATTATTCTGAAAGAGTTAGTCCAGCTATTTTTTTAATAGTTAATCTTCAGAGACAGACAACTAGAATGTGACTGCAGTTACACTGTCCTTGTTTGTGCTGGCACATTAATTTGTTACTGTAGAGTTGTTGGTGATCAATGAGTTTTTGACACTGTCTATTCACCTTCAATAAAGGAGAATTGCAACATTTTGCTTCAGCACCCTATACACCCAATTATTCAAATATTATGACAAGATGAAGGGCCTGGATACAGAGTCTAAGAAAGAAGTAATGTTTTAAAGGTAAAAAACTTATCCGTAACATTGATATTCCTGTAGCTAAATCTTCAATGTATGATACAGTCACAGTGGAAGACAAACAGTAAAATAAAGATCTGATCTTCAAGTGCATAACAGGAAAAAAAAAAAAAGGAAAAAAGAGCTAACTTTCTTATAAAGGGATATTCAAATCCTTAATAAAATTTCTATCAAATCTTTGAGCTTTTTTCCAAATCTAAAATGTAGCTACATTTTCTGCAGCTGAGGTACAACGAAGGAACAGATGTTAGAGTGTGGGAGCAAATACATGAGATGATCCCTCTACCCCATGCAACATAGGATTTGGAAGCGATTGTTTCTAACACCAACAGAAAAAGGTCTATATTAAAAGAAAAAAGCAGGTTACATTACATTTCTCATTTTGATTTATTTTTTCAGAAAAAATTCCTGTGATTGTTGAGTTGCCTGTTTTGAATATTAGTAAAATGAACCTGGAGGGACAAAATAATCTTTCATTCAGGATTTGTTTTGGTTTGTTGCTGTTGTTCTTTTACTTTCTTACAAACCACTAAGGAAATTAATTTTTAAAAAAATATCCTAAATAACTTTTCCACCTAAAGGTACATTCATGTCATTATTTATTTTTGTATAAGCTTTGATTTTAATTCTGGTTTTGCAGTTTCTTTTGCTTCTCTTTCCCTCTCTTCTGAGTAAGACTGTACTTTCATCTGTCCAACAAACATTCAGCTTAGAAAAATATCGTCTCAAGCTTACTCTATTTGCTATTGAAAATATTTATTCCACCTTTTATTTCAGGGTGTACAGAAAAAGTGGGAAATAAGCCTTTATGAAAGAGAAATTTCTCCACATTTTCTTATTAAATCCTAATATAATGTAGTGTAAGAAGAGTATCTGTGCTTAGACCAGAATTTTTTAGTCATTTTCTCACTATAACTTAGCAGTGAGGAAAATGCTATCACATTCAGGGCAGAGAAGATGAACTAGCAATTCAAGGATATCTATTTTGACTGAAGAAAATGCAGATAGCATTTTGAAGCCCTCAGAATTCAGAGTATAACAATGGAACAGTGAAAAGCGGGCAGATGTCCATTGCACAGGTTTTGGAGCACAGATTTTGGTCATGACCATAAGCAGACATAATGTTTACTTGTGTACAGTTTCTGAAGCAGGTGTAGAAAGGGCATTATTTTGCAATGGACTGTATTAGGTTTGTGTGGCAAGGTTTTGGTAATGGGAATGCCGGAGAAGAAATCCCCCTGCAGCCTGTAGTGCAGACCATGCTGAGGCAGCTATTCTCCTGTAGCTTTTGGAGGTCCATGGTGGAGCAGAGATCCACTTGTTACCCCTGGAGAAACCCATGCCAGAGTGGATGGATGCCCAAAGGAGATTGTGACCTCATGGGAAGCTCACACTGGAGCAGGACCTGTGGACTCATGGAGAGAGAAGATTACACGGGAGCCGGTTTCCAGGCAGCACTTGCGATCCCACAGGAGATACAGGCTTGGGCACCCTGTTCCTGAAGGAATGTACCCCATGGAAGAGACCCATGCTACAGCAGTTCATCGAGAACTGCAGCCTGTGGGAGGGACTCACATTGGAGAAGTTCATGGAGGACTGTCTCCTGTTGAGGTGACCCCATTCTGGAGCAGAAGAGCATGAGGAGTCTTCTCCTGAGAAAGAAGGAGCAGCAGAGACAACATAAGATGCACTGAGCATATCTCCAATTCCTCATCTCCCTACACTGCTGGGGGGGAGTGGGAAGAGGAATCATGAGTGAAGTTGAGCCCAGGAAGAAGGGAGGTGTATACAGAAAATGCAACTGGTGAGTGAGTGATCTCTTCTTGCTTTTACCTTGTCCCACAAGCCCATCCTTTTATTTTCTCTCTCTTGTCCAGCTGAGGAGGGGAGTGACAGAGGATTTGGTGGGCACCTGGCAACTACTCAGGGTCAATCTACCACAAGTGCTTTTTTTTGGAACATCGAAGGCTGGCTCATAGCAGGAAAAAAGGAAAAGTGCTGGGCTAAAAAGCATGTCTGGAGGATGAAGTCATCCTGTCCAGACACAGTGAGCCTGGGGAAGATTTATTTTCACAGCTTCATTTAGCCTCTCTATTTCAACAATTATTTTGTTTCAGTAATATATTTATGTCCTAATAAATCAACCTTTAGTAATTAGAAAACATTTTGGTGAGTTTGGCTGGCTTGCTTTAGAAAAGAAAAGCATTACTTTCACCTCAGGGCCACAGCTGACTCCTGGCCCCTTTAAACAAACAGACAACAACCTCAGTTCACCTCCAGGGACACAGATATATACTAAAGAGGGACTTGTGGTGTTTTTAGAACAAAAGTAGAAATAAATGGAATATGTTACCTAGGCAACAAAGCATCTGGGCAGGGATGAGTGGTAGAAAAAGCTGGCCAGCAGGGAATGTGTCTGGTGACAATGTCAGAAAAAGAAGCAAGACTTCCTTTGTAATAGAAAGAAACAGAATATTCCAGAATTGAGCAAACATTTTAGAAACAAACCTCTGCTAATTTTATCTAGATACAAAAAGGTATAAAGCTTACTTCCCTTTTAGAGTTTGGTCTAAAGTGATAGAAGGCTATTTTTAAGGACACCTTCCTTCTATTTGTTTTCATCAACTTGCAGTCCTTTCAGGATGCTCACCTGTGTTATACACAGCTTCTAATAATGAGGGAGGTGTGTGCAGAGTAGTATAATCTAAATACTATATTCGTGGTAAAGTCAATGATGAAGTTCACACTGACTTCAGTTAGTGAAGAAACCAGTACTTTAAGACCAAATTCAAAGTTGTTAAGCTCTGGGGAAGGCTTATATTTAGGAAGCCTGGCTTTGCCAGTATTGATTTAGACCACAGCTGAGAATAAGTCCTTCCTGTAACAAATTTTTATAATATCAAGATGGGTCAAATTAACACTACTTACAACTTCTGAATATTTTCTAACTTCATACTTTTCAAAAGAGTACAGAAGAGCAGTTTTAAAACAACAACAACAAAGCATTTCATTATGGAGGGAAAAAGGAGTTTCTATGACTGAGAAATGAAAAGATTTCATACATCAAGTCACTTGCACATATAATGAGACTGGAGAAAATAAAAAGGCAAAATTTATTTTATCTTGTCATTGAAACTAAAGAACTATTTGAATAGAGGAGTGATGACATATTTAGTGTCACATCTGTTTATCTGTATGTGGTAATCTAAGGGGCTTGTCAGTGCTGTGTGTCAAGACTTTATGTGTGTGTGTTCATGGGTGTCTGGCTGATATGTGTGTATATATACAATAAGAACAATAAGAGGAACAAAAGAAGAGAGTCGAAGGGCTTCAGATACGTAACATGAATAATATGATTGACAAATAAAATAAACAAAAGGATAGAGAAATCAAATTGACATCATTTTTCTATTTACCACATTCAAAAATAACCCATTTTCATGTAAGAATGAGACTGTAGAAATGGAGACAGATAAAAACCAGCCTGTCAGTTGATGGCATAGCCAGGTAAGTTAAGACCTTATGAATTTTAATAAGTGTGTTACCATTGTATAAATTCTATTTAAGATAGTGACAAACTTCTGAAAGGGAATAAGATGACATTTTTCAAACTGATTATATTGCTTAGAATTAGGTATATGCCAATGCTCCCTTTCTTCACCCCTTCCCACCCCCCATCAGAACTCCAATCAAAACAAAATGAAATCTGGCATTATTCTGCCTTAAAAGAATATTTGTTATTAGCAGGTAGGCAAGGATTACAGATGACTCTTTTGTCCTTTATGTCCACTTGTGGTACTTGTTTTTAGGCTAGAGAAACCATTTTGAGGCAGCCGAGAGGCTGTTAGTCACACTGAGCTCTTCAGCTGAATTTTTTGCAACAGCAGTATGGAAGCAAAATTGGTGCTGTGTCAGCTCACTGAATGGAAATCATCCTGAAAGATGGAAAGTGTTGTTATAATACAACCCGTGGGAATAGAGAAGGTCAGAAATGAGGCAAGAAAAAAATTCTAACAAGTATGAGATGAGCAAACTTTCGGATCTTACACAATCTAAACTGGCCTCCCTAATAAGTAACTCTTCTGTACTGTGTCATTCTTTGAGAAATGCATCTGACCTGAATCTGAAGTCAGGAAAGACAGTTAGCTATTGGGGAACCCTCCTTTTTTTTCTCCTGTATCTCACTTTCCTGAAAGAGGGCTTGGGTTTGGGGGAAGGCAAAGAAGAAAGGGTTAATGGACAAGAGCAAAATCATCAAAGTCTGCCTCTCTTTTTTATCTTTTTCCATTGGGTAGATAGTGTCTTTGTGAAATAATTAACCTGTTGCTTTTTGGCCTATTGGCAGAAAAATAAACGGATCCCTTAGCCATTTCCAATCCTACCCTATTCGGCAAAGCAACCGAGTGCCAAAATATGGACACTAAACTCAGCTCAAAGCTTATTGAATTCAGAATAGGACTTTCTACTTAATCAGAGCTCTCCATATCTGCCCAAACATGACATTACTAAATGAGTATTAAAAACTAGATGTAGTAATTATTTGTAAAACAGTTGTTGTTTAAATATCTGCTTTATGGTTTATAAATGCTATATACCTTCCACAAGGTCCTGACTTCCTTGAGACACCTGTTTTCAAGGAGATGTGTGTACAGGACAAAGAATATTGAATGAAGTGATTGTAAATACATTATTCATTTCTAGTCATTACTGATGACCTTATGTATAACGTGTGACTGACAGAGCACAGCAGAGCTATGAATGATCACTGTGAGGTCATCAATCAAGGGTAGAAATTAATTCTGCATCTACAAGTGCCTCATTGCAAATCTTGTTTAGTATAACCACAGTCTTTCAATATTTATGATTTTTGTAATTCAGTATTTTTTCTAAATTTAAGTATACTGCCTTGAGCAATGTGAAACAGAAAATATATCAACAGGTTTTCATCTAAACATGTCCTTTTTATGCAGAATCCTGAGACATTAGAGCATTGTTGGCCTTCATATTCTAGGAAGGGACTGATTATGCCTATAACAAGCTGTATTTATGTTAATAGGAGCTGTGTCATTGAATTGTCAATAAGGACAGTGTCTCTGATTTTAGAGTAATCCATGTATCTGGAAGAAGCTTTTAAAAACAGGTTTATGAAAAAAAACACTTATTTTTAATTACTATAGGAAACTCTATTAGAGAATTAAAATTATTATAGTATTTGATCATTTTAAATTTACTAACATATAACTTAAATACTTAGTGCACCAAACAGTAAATTAATCCCACATAAAGAACTAATCTCTTGTGTATTAAGAAAAAGCTGCTCTAATCTTAGTGATGGAAGAAAGACTTTTGCCCTTGAAAACTGCCTTGACCACAGATGAGGATTTGTCTGTACTAAAACTCAGAAAAGTTATTTAAAATGAAAAAAGCTCAATTGAATAGGTAGGTAGATAGACAGATAGATAGAAAGAAACATTGAAAATTAATGGAATTAATTATCACTATGGAAGCAAGTTGAATCCCCTGCAAATAGAAAGACTTCAAAAGCTTAATTTAGATTCCCTAAAATAAGACATACTGCTAAGCAAATAGATTATTTCAATCAAATTGCACAAATATGAATACTGTAGGTAAGAATTAATGTACTTTATGGCCATATATCAAAGCCTTGCTCTTACTGAAGATGTTTATGGGAAAATTCAATACAAATTCACTACTCAAGTGAAAATATTTTCAATATATTTTACTGAGAGTCCACCTAAAGACCAGCCTCAAGCTAAACGGTATTTTGGCTATGTTTTCCTTTTAATGCAATTCATGTCCCCCATAAGCTAGACTCATCTGGATAGTATGTAGAAAGGTCTTAATGTCCACCCTGTTAAATGTCTGGTCTCCAGACTAAGACATTGTGCAGATTTCTCCTCTACAGTTGTTCCTCTGATGCCCTAGTGGAACTCATACAGCTCTAATAAAATTTTTCAACTGAAGCTACAGATTTAAATGGCTCAAAATATCCTGCACAGATTACACCTTACAAAATCCCAAGCAAGACCCAGATCCACTGAGGCTTTATTAGGAAACTTGCAATTGAGAACAACTTACCAAAAGATGTTTCAAATGAACTTAAGCCAAATAATGTAGAGACATAAAAGCATTTGACTTTCATACAGGTAACTGTGCAAAGCAGGGCTCATCTGAAATGAGAGCTTGTTTAGAGATGAATGTTCTAAAAATTGTAACTAGAGACAATACTCACTGGTGGAAAAAAGCAACTGCATATCAATAACATTGACTCAGCAGCTGTGGGCTCAGTAGGCTTCTCATCAATGCAAATTATCCCTTAATTTCCACAGGACTAAGGTTAGACACATAATGACTCATTACAGGGATCATTAACAAAACATAAAAGTTTGGGTTTATGTCTCGGCATTTTTATCATTAGACACAAACATATCTGGCAATAAATAGGCAAAAAACCCTACTTAAAGGGCAGTTACAAAGAGGACATGTCGCAGTTGGGGCAAGAACGACACACTGGGTTGCTAGACAAGATTGTCCAAAATGGCTACTTTAGTGCTGTCGCATTTGGTATTATCCCCTTACAGAAGGCAATGAGCTTTCTCCTCATAGGACAGAAAGTTATTTTCCACTACTAAGATTGGAGAACTATAAAAAGCAATCAGAAGGCTCACTTATCACTAGTTACAATGTTCTTGCTACAAAGTGTACCTTATACAGTATCAGCAACCGACAGTTACAGCCAAGTAGCAATAGCTCTTCTGCTTTAGCTCTTCTAAGGATGTGCTGAGATTCACAGTAACCCACTATTTCAGGGGTATATCTGAATATTATCAATATTAATTTAATCAATTAATGCCAGGGTGCTGCCAGGCCTGCTGCCATCCCTGACAAGGACAGAACATTCTTTTCCTTCACAAGGAGCAGACAAGGGGCAATGAGTAAAAGTTTCATGAGAAGAGGTTTCATCTTGGTATAAGAAAATTTTTACAGCAAGAACCATCACTCACTGGATCAACATCCTCAGAGAGACAGTGGAGTCCCCATCACTGGAGGCTTTCAAGATGCAATTGGACAGAGTGCCAGACAATCTCAACTAGGCTCCATTTCCCACAAAATGTTGGACCTGATGATCTTCTGAAGTCCTTTGAACCTGGGCCATTCAATGATTCTTTCACTGTCGCAGCTCATCAGACAGAACTTTTTCAACCAATATTCATTAACATTTAAAAATCCACATCAATTCCCTAATTTCTTTAGTTTTTCAGGAAAATATCTAATAAGCATTATTCTAAATGCATTTGGTTTTGTTTATTTCCAAATGTGTGATTTTAATTTCTGATTCCATCAAAGAGCTTGGGTGTGACCTTGGGTGTGATTCTTAACTTGTGGGATGAGAGGCATAAGGAATTTAAGACAGAATAAATCTGTTACGGAGTTGTCCTTGTCCTGAGCAGGATAGGATTAATTTTTTGCAGTAGCCAAGAGGGGGCATGGCCTGGACCTGGAGACTATTTTATGCCACCTCAGGTCATTGCCAGGGATGGGGAAGAGGGACTCTCTCTTCCAGGGAAAAGAGGTTACCTCCTGCCAAAAAAACACCAGGGAAGGAGTCTAGCATTGTCTATTTGTTGCAGGCTTTCCATGTAAGCCATTTCTTTTTCTTATATCTTTTGTTATTAATATTGTTGCTATTGCTGCTTGTTTTCTTATCTCATTGCAGTTTTCAGTGAGTTGTTCTTACCTCAAGCCATGATCTTTGCCTTTTGTGCTTCCAACTGGAGGTGGGAGGGGAGCCACGAGTGATCTTTTTAGTGGGAGTACTAAAAGGGAGAATATAATTCCTAAATCACAACAGTAATTGTTAAAGTTTTATATTTATATGTCAACCCCGATTTAATACTTCATCACTGGACTTTGTAACTTTAATGTATTTTAGCTTTAAATTAATTTAGTGTGATGGTAAAAAAAAAGTCAAATTAGGCTTCTTTAGAGGGATGGAGAACATCTCCTATGAGGAAAGGCTGAGAGAATTTGTTTAGGCTGGAAAAGAGAAGGCTTCAGAATGTTCTAATTGTGGCCTTCCAGTACCTGAAGGGAGATTACAACAAAGAAGGAGAGGGACAGAACAAGGGGGAATGACTTCAAACTGAAAAATAGATTTAGGTTAGATATTAGGAAGAAATTCTATGCTATTAGAGTTGTGAAGCACTGGAACACATTGCCCAAAGTTATGGATACTTCATACCTGGAAGTGATCAAGGCCAGGCCGGACAGAGTTTTGAACAACCTGGTCTAGTGAAAGGAGTGCCTGTGCATGTCAGGGAATTTGTAACTAAATGATCACTTTCAACCCAAATCATTCTATGGTTCTATCAATAAATTAAAAAAAATAAGAAATTCAACAAGTGAAGAAATTTCATTAGAAAATTGTTTGAACAACACAGACAGTCATTTCAAACTCCATTCTTTTCCAAAGAAGAAGGTAAAACAAATTAAAATGCAAATCAATGAATTGAAAAATACTTTGATTGGACTACTCAGAATGCGGGAAATAACTACAGTAGAATTGATTCTCTTGCCACAGAAGTTTATGCAAGATTCTGTTGAAGATCAACTTAAAATTTATATCTTTTTAATTAAGTTGAACTTTTTTAACCTGGTTGCTGTAGAATTTCTCTGCAACATCACGAGATCACCCTTCTCTGCCCTGCTTCAAGTAGCTAGAATGATTTAGGTAGCTGAGCTTGCCAATTAGGATTGTGATTAGGTTTATAGTAAGCAGGGCTGTCTGGAAATGTTTCATTATCACATGGTTAGTTTTCTATATATGCTTTCAGAGGAAAAAAAAAAATAACATTACCAAAAAGGCATATTTCAAAGTAGGATAATAAACCCAACCTGAAACAGCAAAATTCCATGTAAAACAAAAAAACACAGCTGTTACAATGAGCAAGAATATTTGCTGAAACACTCTTCTAATTGATGTCTTTTTTTTTCTCTCCTTCTCTTTAATGATTTTCTTAATTTATCTTATTTTTTTTTCTTATGAAAAATACATAGAGTTATTGTTAGACCTGTTGCATTTCATTTGGAAGAGTGATTTTCTTTCGGCATGATTACAGAGAGCAGAGCATCAATTCAAATTCAAAGCTTGGTACAATCTATTAATATCTAGCAAATGGATACCATATTGTCCTGCATCTTTCAACAGACATATTCTTCAGTGTCAATTCAAAGTAAAGACTGTGGACTTTCCTTGCTGGAAACCTAATGGGAAAAATCTTTTTATGTGCAGCTGTAACAGCTGCAGCAACAACAGTGGTGAAGATATGCATTCATTCAAAATCCACCTCTGAAACTTTGAGATTTCAATTGTTTAAAAGCTTCACAAAATGTTCTTGTATTTAGATTAATCTGTGAAGGCCATCTCTGTGGATCTTGAAATCCAGAGGGTACTACAACAAAAACTGTAAACAAGCAAACAAATTGAAAACAGAATAAAGAAAGAAAAAATATAAACTGGCAATAACTCTAGTATTACACCAAATGATTAAGAGTTTCAAATGAAATAGATCTACACAGTGAAACAAAGATTGCTCCACTTTTCAGGTTAAATATATTTCCTGAGGAAAAAAACCCTCCTTTTAATCTTTTGCTGCATTGAAGAATTCTATGTTGTCCAAGTAGCATTTAAAACAAAAGTGGGTCATGCCTATATTCAGCAAACTATGTATCAATATATAATACATATGTGCTCATAACATACATATACAGTTTTCTCGTAGTCTTGGCAAATATAAGTAAGGGCTTAGAACATAATATATATGTCCAGATATCCATATTGAACATCAAGTATACCTCCACCAAAGTCAATATTAGAAAATATGAGGAACCCGTCTGATTTCTCAAAGTTCTACAGGAACAGAGGGTAGGAGTAGTGAGAGGATTCACTACAGCAACTATTATCACTGCATTTTTGTTATGGATTATTTATATTATGTAGTTCTACTATAAGTAATATATACTATATATATATATATTACTATGTAATATATACTATATTACATAGATCTTAACATTTTCTCTTGTTAAAAAAACACAACAAAACAGAAAATGAAACGAAACCATAATCAAACCAAACCATCTCAGCCCCAAACAACAAAAACAAGGAACATGGTTTTTGTTCTAGTACAGAAACATCCAATGTTTCATGAATTACTAGGGTCCTTCTCTCTATAAAATCTTTATCTGGAATCAGAGGAAAATGTCATATCATCTCCTTTGGATGCAAATATCTTCTAAACTTGAGTTTTTTTCGTTTTCTACAGTGGAATTCTTAATCAGCAGTGGTAGAAAGCACAACTAACCTGGGGGACTCACATATATCCTTTCTCAGATTTGCAATTGCCTTTCCAGGTGTAAACTGTGGAGGGTAAAACACTTGGATTCTTTGGAAAGGTGAGAAAATTGCTGAGAGTGCAACTTTCACGTGGAAGTTAGTTGTCTATGTAAGAACACAGTAGCCATGATTTTATATAGCTATTGAATAAGTCAATGCAGGCAACTGAGACTACAAAGTTGAGGACCAATGCCTTTCTCTTGTCGTACTTCTTCCTAATGTGAATATTCTAGAATATTAACTTCTTTTAAATGCTTCATATAATACTTCAACAATGATTCCAAATATTCATATTTTCATGCAAATGTTTTCAATTTTATCTTTTACATGCATAAAAATGCTGCTGATACTTTGTAAAATGGCAAGTATTAAAGCACCTTGATATCCTTCTAAGATATGTATTTGCTCATTTGGCAGAGGCAAAGGTAGAAAAATAAACATCATCCTCACAGAAGACGATACAATGATTACACATCAAGATCTGATTAGAATCCAGGTAATCTGTTATTCAGTGTTTTGCTTTTAACCAAAAGTCTCCCCTTTCACTCCCTTCAATCCACTGCATTAGTATAATGTAATCATCCCATAGTACTCATAAAATTAGAGACTTTTAACTTCATCATTACTGATGGAATTTGGTTTAATTAATAATTCTCAAAAGAACACTTAGCATAATCTACATTTTGACAATAGAACGTGAAAATTAAAAGAACAAATGTATGCACCATTCCAGTCATATTTGAATTATGATGGTGACTTTAATAATTTGTAATATTCATTGCTCAGCATTTATTGAAACTGCTCACAGAGCAAGATAAACATAATTAAAATTAATGAAACCTAAAGAGTACATAGAGGATCAGAAGTCAATGTCAATTGCATCTGCTACTTACAGAGAACTGTGAAGTTGAAGGTATGCTTTTGAGATTTATGTGATTGATAATTGACTGGTGTATGATTAATTGCTATGTCAGATTTACTATTTTTCTGATACTGAAATACTAGCAAGAAGTTACCAAAATGAAAGCAATTATTTGTGAAAAAAAATCTGTAGTAACTTCTGCATGTACTCCAAAGTAGTTCTTGTAGTGATAGAATTCACAAAACTTTTATATCTTGCAACGAAACTGTCCTGACTTTTCTGAAAATACTGTGCCTTCAATTTTAATTAAAAGCAGAAAAGTTGGCATGTATCTAATACATGATCATTTTAGTTGTATGTTTATTATGTGGCCTCTAAAACCAAGTCTGGGTTCCTGTTTTAGATATTTCAAAGATTTTTTTCTAAGTTACATTATTCAACTTCAGTAAATACTTTGGATACAGGCTTTGAATTCCAAGCCTAGAACAATATGCTTGTGGCTTTAAACTTGTGCCTTATCCATAAATGGGAAGTAGAAGGATGTTATCCAAGAGTTTGCAATTAGTTGTTTCCAAGGATAGGCTTGTCAGGTGCTATGGAAACCTTATACTGTTTACAGACAAGGCTTAAACTTATGAAAAATATTAGTTGCTAATAAGGCATCATAAGATTTAAACAGAATTATGCAGTAGAACTATGCCAAATTACTTCAGCTGAGGTTATAGCCTGAATTCATCATTGGAGGGAAGGAATCAGGGCTGCTGGTGTTCAACTACCAAGCTTAAACTTGCCAGTCCTAATGCTGACCTTTACAGCTACTTGCTGTCTGGAGATGCAATTGAGCTGTTACAGGAAACCTACCTCAGTGAACAGAAGAAATATCTGGCTGATGTTAAATGGTTTAATTTTCTCCTCTTTTTTAACCATGCTGTCCTTAACTAACATTATAGGGCTGGATGCAGATGAATAGGATCCTAGAGAGCATCTAGCCTATGAATTTTAACTGTACGGGCTCTTGCACAAGGCAAATCCATGTAATTTTTCAGTTTGTTTGAATACTTATGGCTACCCACTGATATTTCAGGGGGTGTTATCCAGCAGAACTTATGTTCCTTTATCCTACATTGAGAGCTTTAAATATAATTTTTTTTTTCTCAAATACTTTTTGCAACTTCAAAGAGGTAATGATGATGCAATAAACAGAGAGTATATTCACAACTTTAATTCTCAACAGAGGCTTCTAAAATATTGTGTCTTGGATAGTTTTCATTTTGTTTCCTTCATATGAAATGACACAAAAATTAAATTTTTTCCCGCAACTGACCTCAGCAACAAAGAAGCGGACCAGGACGTTTACATATCACATCTATTTCATTGCTGATAGAACCACCAAACTGTTGAATACCATATTAGCTGACAATTTGAGATTATATTCTTACCCTGCCAACCCTATTCATTAGTAGTGGAAGACAACAATGGATTCCATCTCGTCTACTTTTTGGACACCCTTCAGCCTGTGGTTTGATCACACTGAACCTAATCCACGCTTGACTTGGGCTAGGCCAACCTTGCATGATGCCAAACCAACATGTCTTTCTGTTTTCACCACAACACTGTATTAGAAACTGCAAATAAAATGTAGACTGTCTCCCTCAGGCACTTTGGAAATTTAGCTGATCTGGATATGAATGATCACATTCTGAATGGAAGATGCTTAAAGTACCCAAAACATCTATTTGATATTGAGTTGGATTTGGTTCATATACTGCTTATGAAGAATGCAGAAAGAGAGAATTGTTGCAGTACTGTTTTGAAAGATAAACATACACATGTATATATACATAAAAAACCATCTAATCACTGATAATGCTTTGGAAGATAGAAAACAAGGATGCAAAGACAGAATTATGTCACTTCTTCAGAGCTTTGTTTTTTATCTTTTGTTTTTCAAAGTTCTTATCTAGAATGTCCTTCTCAGACTGTTTTGTCTCTCAGTATATATGTATGGCAGAATTTTATATAGCTGTGCCAAAAAAATTATGAAGCCAGAAAAAGTGGCTCCAAAAATAATCCACAAGTGGCTCCAAAAAAAGATTATCTTCCCATTTAGGAAATGAGTATATTCAGAATCATTTAAACTATGGCCTATTATTAAATTCAACTTTCATCTGAAGGGCTTGATTGGCAACTTTTGAAATTACAATCCTGTTTAAAAAATTACATTTTGCAAAGGACTTGTTCTTTTATTTTTGAACACTTCCTTCCCTGAGGCTGAGTACAAATCAAGCATATTTTTCACCCAAATTCTGCTTTTTTTTTTTCTTTTTCTTTTTTTTTTTTTTAATGAGAAAAAACAACAGTGTATGCAGATAAATCCAGAAGCTGCACACATAGCCTTCTAAAATTTGGCTCACATTTAAAGTCAAGTAACATCATCACTGTATTTCTCTGGCTTGTTAGCTGCTACTGCTTTTTTGAACTGCCATAGATTTATCACATCAAACTGTGTGAGAAAGAGACTTACTCATTGAATGATTTTTAAAAACCATGCAGTCCTATGAGACCTCTGATGGTCATGGCAAGTATCATTGGCAACATGAATGGGAATGTAAGTATACAGCACGTAACTTGAAAGATTTAATAAAGAGACCAATATAATTCATATCACTGAAAAATACTGAGGTCATTTCTATGAATGTACAATTCTGTGCAATTCACTTATTGCTTGCAAATTTATATGGCCTTGACGTAACACGCCAATTATTGTTTTGTTCAAATGCCCAATGTAAGAGACTCTCTTCATTTTGTTACCAGAGCATTCATGAATGATGCCATGATGCTTTTTCCTAATGAATGATGAAACTGTGCAATTCTAGATTTCAGTGAAATTGAAATTATCTTCTGAAAGCTACTTTCCCTCATTTCATCAAGCCAGTGAAAAGACTGATTATCCTATTAATTGTATAGTTCACAAATTATTTTTGGAAGTGTAGAAGACCCTCCCCACAAAATTATTTTGAGGAGGTTTAGGGATTATTTCACTTAGGAAATCTTTCCCACCTAGAAGAGGCTTTTTTTCGCAGAAATATTTAAATATTTTTCTGCTACTGGATTCCAGAGAAGCTCTCCCTCCAATGGGAAGAAGATAAGTTCTTTGAAGATATTTGAAGGCCCCCACACAAAAGTGGAGGCCAGGGGTGCCAAAAACCCTCAGAAAAACAGAGTTTCTTTTTCCAAGGCTCTGTGTTTTTTAACACTGTTAGGTTTAATGCTCTTTAAGGTTTTATAGTGTTCTCACCTTTGGAAAGAAATTTTCCTAAGCCCTTCCTACTCCTGGCATTTTTGGGAGTTACCTGTGTTATCTTTCCTTCAAAATTTTGCAAGTCCTCATGTTGACAAGCTTGCTTTTCAAACTGGTTTCCTTGCAGTACTAACCAGCCTGCACAACATCACCTGTTTCACCTCTCCCTAAAATCCTATGATTCTGAATACAGCTCCTGACTAACTTATAGTTCCTGCTGGAAAAACAAAGCCAAACAAAAAATTTAACAAAAAGGAAGCACAAATATTTAACAGAATTTAAAAGAAAAAAAAAAAAAAAAAGAGATAATGTAATTGTCTCTCAAATGGTTTTGAAACAAAATGAAATACCAGAAAGAAGGGGAGGACATAGGGTGGGGGAGGAGGGACAGGAGGCAGATGAGGAATGGGATCAACGGATGGGAAAGGACAGGCAAAAAGAGAAAGAACAGCTCTGTGGATAAGACTTGAGGCAATGCTCTCCTTCTTGAGCTAGGGTTCTGTGATCCTTTATTTGTTTTTAAATGTTTTGTCAGAACCAATACTACTGTGCTCATTAGAATTGCATTTTGTTCATTAGTGATTTAGATGTTGTGCCAAAATATCAAGATACACATAGACAGCAGCTGTACAGACAGTACTCTTCTTGACAAAGCGGTCACAGATAGATGCTTTTCTTGATGCTTTACTGTCAATCAATATAATGAATGAGCTAAGCATCAATGGTTTCTGGAGCATGCCTGAATGCATATAAAGCTACTTACACAAACACGAAGAGGATTCTTAGTTCTGAATTAGGTCATTCATTTGTCTTGTTTTTAGAAGAATTGTGAAAAAAAAAATAGCAATTTCATTGCCTACAAGTGCAGTGATGCTTGAAACAGAATACCTGTTTTAAGTGCATGTATAAATTAGAAGCTATCTGCTCTGAAGATGTTACTTATTGAACTACTAAGAAAAAGCTTAGCTGCTGCTAGAGGCAATGCATTGCCCACAACAGAGCTGAGTATGGGATTCCATTCTTTGCTAAACTCATTCCTGTTATTGCTTTATCCTGTGCAAACTATCAGAACTTACACCACAAAATGTGTGGTTTCTTTGCATGTCTTGAACCTCATGCAGCAGGAGAGTGGCCAGCAATTTTTGTGGTTTTTGGAGTGGAAAAATATTTCAGTGAAGGACTACACTTTCGTACCAAGACACCGAACATTTCCATGTTCACTAGTTGTTTCCCCAAGTCTATTTTGCCCATGACAGTAAGGGGTGAATGATCTTTCCCTATCCATATGTCAACCCACTAGCCTTTTATTATATTTTCCTCTCCCTGTCCACCTGGGGAGGAGAGTGATAGAATGGCTTTGTTGGGCACCTGGCATTCAGCCAGGGTCAACACACCACAGGGGCATAAAACTGGCATTAAAAAATTGCTACAGTACTTTTTACTTACTAAATTTTGATTTATAGGTCAAACAATGAGACCTCTGTAGGGAGAAATTAATGACATTGCTCAGGATTCAGTCAAATATTAAAAGAAAAATCAGCAAAGACTTCAAAATCTGTCTGCCCATTGATGTTGTTTCTTTTTTCGTAGGTTTTTTGTCAAGAAAAGTGCAGTCTCCTGTGACGACACAATACTTCCAAAAAGGAAATAACTACTACATTTAAGAGTAAAAATCTGGCTGGACACAGTCCTGAGTAATCTTCTCTAACTGACCCTGCCTGAACAGAGAAGGCGAGCTGGACTAGATGATCTCCAGAGGTCTTTTCCAACACCAATGATTCTTTAAGTCCATTAATCTATTTTTTATTTTTCAAACCACTTCTTTGGAACAAATCTAACAAACTCTGCTTGCACCAGTTTCTCACCACTAGCCAAAGGAGAATGTCATTAGACCTTATTTCAGGCATCTAGACTACATGTTCTTTAAAGAGAAACCAGGAATAACTAGTTACATTTTGACTGCAGGCTATAACACCAATGATTTTTAAACACAGTATTGTGACCGTAAGAAAAAACAATATACATATCAAATGATTTTGAGCCAAAATCTGTCTATATGCAAAATTCAAGAATTAGTTTACAAGCTTAAACTTCTTCTTGAAATATTTTGTCAATTTAGAAGGGATTTTTCCTTTCCAGGAGTTTTGAAATGCTGGGAAGAAATTAAGAACTTTCAAAAATAACCAGAGTTTTCTTTCAAAGGGGATTATGTTGTCTCTAAATGGTCTCACTTAGGAAAGGGTTTCTGCAACAATTGTTGGCAAAGAAAAGAAAACTAATCTTTTCTGTATCATTTCAACCTATCCAGTGTGAAGCAATACTCCATGATGATGCAAATTCAGCAGTAACAGGTAACAAGTAACAAGTAGCTATATGATGTAAGATAAGGACTCTATAAGAGAACCTTTGCCTGAGTCAGGCTATCAACAGATTTTAAAATTTTCCACCTAAGTCATTTTCCCAACTTTATAAGCAATAAAGGACTTTAAATACTTTAATATTTTTTAATGTTCACCATGTGATAACAGTGATAAAACTGATCTCTGTTTAGGTGATGTATACTCCACCAATAAATTCAGAATGTGACTGAGCATTAATCACTAAACAGTAGAATATATAATGTTCTATAACTAATGGCATTTTTCCCCAATTTTATGCGGCATGCTTATCATTGCAGTATGCAATAGCATTACAGTAGTGAACCTGAGAGCCAAAAAGAATACGCATAAAGTAATTAGTAGATATTAAGACTACAAAGCTGGTTTATGTTTAACTAATACATATATTTTAATTATTTAAATGTCATAGGATATACCTAAGATATAGGATATACATAAAATATAATAACTTTAAAAGTGTCATAAGTAACTATTCCTATTTGGTGGAAATGGGAAACTAAATGCTCAGCAATAATAACGTGATCATGTGAAATCATTAAAACAATATTGCTTGACAAAGTTGGGGGGTTTTTTTACCTCTGATGATATTCACAGGAGAAATTTAGCTTTATTAAAAAGTGAATCTATGTCGAGATGTGTATGTGTACATGAGAGAGGAATCTTGACTCACATAATCACTACCTTGGGAATGACATTTGATTAATTAACATATGAGCAATTAAAATACATAGCTTGAATTATTTCATATTTCTGACTTAAGAACTAATGTTTGGTTAGACTGTCATGGAGCCTGCCATATGTGGTCTGATTAGTATTTAACAATGACTTGTTATAAGAATACATAGTCCCTATATAATAACAAAATCATATCACCAGAAGAGAGAATTAGAGATAATGATCTGATTTTTTGATTAGAATGAATTGAATTATTAGGCATTAAGTCTTCCTGAAAATAAGTCATGACTACTTGATTTTATATTCATACGGCTAACATTATTATTACTGGGATCCAGTCTCACACTGATTACTCTAATAGAATGACTGGCTTCCAAAGTTACTTTCTAGTTTTGCTAAACCTTGAAGTTTGGCTTATTTTGCGTTCCAAACTACACAAAACTTAAACATTGGACCTTTTGCCCTCCCACCAACATACCTGTTACAGACATAACGCTCTTTCAAAACTAGATTCTCTTCTGTGCACAGTACTAGCTCTAGAGTCAGATAAAAGGATTCATAATGTGTAAATGGTACTGAAGGAAGGGCAGTGTGCCTGCAGCCAGTCAGTCCACTCCGCAAAAGGTCTTCCCAAATCCGTGCAAAGCACTTTGAGCTCACTCCTGCTGCTATTCTTTTAGTAGCAGAAGGCTAAATGGGGAGGGAGGTAAAGGACAATTGTATGTTTCTCAGTTCAGAAGCAGCATCCAAGCATAGAGTATTTGGTACTGGCAGGTCTCAGACAATTCTGGCATTCATCCCCAGTTCGATAGAGACAAGTCAATTAAGAGAATAATTCTCAGTTTCAGGCAGCTGCAGAAAGAGAATTAGCAGCTCTCACTCCTGTTGCATAGTGCTGACTACCACAGCATGGCTCAACTGCAGCAGTGCCAGAAAATAAGGCACTAGATGCTATGGGGGCACTAAGCAGTCTCCAGCATGGAATCCTTTGCTATAGTGGTAGTACCAGTGACCCCAGCCCAGGCCAGTTAGAGCCTAATCTGCAAGCTGGATAAACTCTAACCTCGTTTGACCAGACAGAGCACGTCGTGTAGAAGGAAGGCACACCTAAACTCAGCAGAGAACAGCATGATCACCTTAATGTCACAGCAACACTCCTTTAAATACAATTGCACAGTGCCCAAACTGCCTACTACAGTCTTCCAAGGGATGAGGAAAGGAATCTTAGAGGGTGATAAGCTTATAGGGGTAGGATGAATTCCTTAAAATTACTATATGTTTATTGAGAGATTTTAAGCACTAAAGCACCCTCCTGCTCTTTGTTCTGGAAGGGTGGCTGCAGTGGCCTACTAAGCAGAGAAAAAATAATGCCAAAGGATGAATGAGTGTCAGTAGAAACAACAGGACCCAATGTTCCGTACACGGGAAAGTGTTGATCAGCAGCAAAAGCAGAAAACAAAACAGGACTCCCTGAATTTGGATATTTTCCATGAGACCAATTTCTCCATTTAAATTTATTGTCTTACAATAAAGTCTATCTCAATCATGAGATTTATGAAAAACTCAAAATTGGGGAAGTTCTATCACTGCCCTGTTGGATGAAAATGAGTAAGTAATTTCTTTTGTGTTCTTCCTTAGCTTCATGGCACACACTATTGGAAAAATGACACCTGCCCTCTGTTTCGAGCATATTGAGTCCGATAGAGATCTACATTATTCATGTTTCCCATATCTGAAGAACTTTTTGTACCAATGGATGTTCTCAGCTCTATTTTTATAGAGCTCTATTTTTAATGTATACATTTCTCTCTTCTTCATCCCCTGGGTGATCCTGATTTATAAGTATTGTAGGTCAACTATAAAAAAATGTTTTTATTTCCTGAGATCTCTTTTTGAAAATGAAATGGCAGTTTTGAGGAGTAAAATTTGGCATAGAGCAGAGAAAAAAGTGGAGCACATATAAATAAACACATACTTGCAGCCATATAAAGATGATGATGAGGGTTATCAAAACTATAAATGGCCTTTATTCCCTCTGCTTCTGGCAATTTCTGAAAACCAGAAAACATTGCTGCAGTAACTGCAGAAAACCCAAAGGCTTATATATAACTATTATAGTTTCTCAACACTGAGATGCTCCAAAACTAAGAAAGATTTTATTGAGCTGAAATTTTAAAATTAAAACTAAGGAAAAGTAATGCCCCCAAACTGAAGAAACACAACAGGTACTGACAATTAAATTAAGGGTGAAGCAGTTTGGGTAGATCTTAGCCCTATCTGTACATCTGCATGGCACAATAAAATAATGATTCTGATTGTGAGAGGTCTCAAGATAAATAATGATTATGGTGTTATAAGTGATTAGAACAGAATGCGTGAAATGATCATTTCAATGTCTTGCTGAGCCAGTATGATATTGTATGAGCCTCTTCAACCTTTTTAGATGCTTCACAATTCCTTCAGCAATGTCCTCTACGTTTTTTATTAGTTTTGCTTTCACTCTCAATTAGGTCATTCTAATCAAAAGTGAAATTAAAACACTGAGTCTAAGCAGCCTCTAAAATATTTGAAACATTTCATTAGTGAAAAAAAATAATTAAAAATATGTACAACAGTCTTCATCAGTCTTTGTTTTCCACATTACTACAAAAATGAATAATATGTTACCTTAGATGACCTGGAACTTCTAATTTACCTGAACTTCTATTTTTAAAAGACTATATTCCTTCTTATAAATTGTGGACCTACTAATTGTAGATTTCTTTATTTAATGTTCAACTGCAGGCACATTTTGGGGCATAAACCTTATTAAATATAACTGAGAGTGGTCAGAATCCTTTACTTGTCTTGTTGTGATACTAAGTCAGTTATTTTCTTGAAAGTGACTTTATGTTTGAATTTTCTATGCACAACAGAAAAGCTGTGAGCAGATAAGGAGGTGCTCCACTCTCACTTTTGCTCTCCATTCCAGAGAGACACAATGACTAGCAGGGAAAAGAAGATGGAAAGCCACCATTTCAATGGGGTTTACATTTCAGCTAGGAAAGCTCTTTCCTCTAAGAGTTACAAATGCAGTATATAAAAAAGTCTTGTGACCAGCATTGTAGTGTATCTCCATTATTATTTTCTGAGAGGAGAAATGGAAAATTAGCCAGAAATCATTCTACTGCGTTTAGATGGAATTGCACAAACTAGATACAGAGATAGCAATAAATATTTAATAATCAACTATTGAAAAAACTACCATAGCCTAATCCAAGCAGTTAGTTACCTCTATGAATCAGGTACTTTTATGACCCCAGAAATTATGCCAAAAAGTTAGATGCTGTTGCAATCTTTGGGTATGATATACCAATTTGTGAAAAACTCTTGTCATTAGCTTAAAAACTTTTGATGATTTAATATAATCTGGTTTTACTCAAAATTATCATCTTCTCTTGCCACCAAATGGTTTCACACCATATTAGGTATTTCTCATTTTCTTGCAATGATTTGAAACAAAAATGTAATTATACAGGTAGCATGCTACATTTGACCACAAATTAAAGTCATAAATATATATGTAACATGTCTACCTGGACCAAACTTGTACAGCTGTATGTTTTAGCACAGATTTAGTATTAATAGTCCTGGCATTAGGACATCAGGAAAAATACTGATAAAAATACTGATAAAGAAAGTATAAGCCAGGTGTACTTTATCTGTATAAGGACTGCTGGATCTGTGATATTCCATATACTATCTGGATGGGCTACGTTTTGAATGTACAGTTTATTTTTTTGTTTACACAAAAGAAAGGGTAAGAAAGGGTTTGGAAGAAGTCAAAATCAAACAGATTATGTTGCATAATAGAAAATAACACAGCAATAAATTAAACAAAGAAAACCAAGAACAAAGATATATATAAATTGTATCAGCTAAAGCAGAAAGGCTCTGTAGACAGGAACTGTAAAAAGAACACATCATTTAAGGTAAGATGTAAGCAAAAGTCTGCAATCTCGCAAATAACTCAAAAAAGTAACAGAAAGTTAATAGCTAATCATTGAAGACCTAGATCAAGCAAAGTCTCAACAGGCCTATTCTGAATCCAACTTGTCACAGTTTTACAGAAATTGATGTAGAAAAAAATACAGACCTCTTGGCCTTCCAGGAAATTGCTGAATACATATGTATCATCCCTGCAACAAGTGGGAAATTTCATCATTAGTATCCTGCATTTTGTCCCCATTCTGTTTGATCACGGTTACCAACAATTTCCTCCAATTCCACAGGTCATTGTGCTGAACATATTCTCTCTTTGAAGTTGCTAGGCTTTGTGAAGAAGCACAATTTATACTTGTGTAAATGAAATGCATTTAATTTTCTTGATAAATGTAGAATTGAAAATCAAACTCAAATACTCTGTGTTTTACTGTAAAAAATTAAGAAAATATCTATAGTTAAATTTAAGGAAGAAAAGACAGAGCTATATCTCTTGCCTTCTGTCTGCAGGTATTAATATGATGCTATTTTTACAGCATCTGAGCTCCACCTGTTTTTCACATCAGTCGTACATTGTTCTCTGAGAAAAAGATTCTCACATTTCACTACAGAAGACTGCAGCAAATTATAATTGGGAAAAAGTTTCTGTCCCTTAATAGTAGTTCCATTGTATAAAAAAAGGAGCATAGTATGCTGTCCACATCCTACTATACACTATATAAATTGTCCAAAATGACTTATGAACTTCTCTTACTGAGCTGGAGGGAATGTGGAGGCACAGGACACTTTATGCTATTTGGAAGCAACGTTCTTCAAAGAAAGAATGCTAGGAACTGATTAAGGAAATTTGCTATAAGATGAATTTTTAAAAAAGCAATAAAATCAGAGCTTTTTCCTTCAGATAGGCTTCTATATTCACAGTCTGCAGCAATCTGTTCCTTTGTGTACACAGGAGACAGGATGAGCCAGCCTACTTCACAGGCAGTGAGAATCACTCTTGCTTTATATTGCAGATCAAAAATACACACATGTGTGTGGGCCATACTGAAGACAAAAAACAACCAGCCTTGAAAGGAAACACAAGTAATTAGTTTATTAAAAATAATATTGTATAATAATTACACTGCTGTAATCCATCTTTCATGTTTGAGGGAGGCTTTTGTAATCTCAGTGGAATCCACCAATTTTTCTTTCCCAAGTCTAAGTCTAACAGCCCAGACGTTTGTGGTGTTTGGCTTTGCACTGTGTAGAATTCATCCTTTTCATTTTTCCAGTTCAAAGAGAACAGAATTATGTCTTTTTCTTGGTAGTACAGAGAAACATAATCGGTACTTCTCCGCACAGTCTCCAATTCAGCTAAATGAAAGGAAGGTTCACTGCCAGTGGGAAAAATACTCTCAAATTATCACAGCCTCCACAGCCTTATTCTACAGTTATTCCTACTGAAGACCCTTTTCTAAGGAGGTTAAACCAGCCAGATAACTGATTTGAGAATCCAAATCATTGCATCATAAATATATTCAGCATTAGCTTACACTGAACCAAGCATACAAGACTCATGTGGTTACATAGGCACAGAAGAAGTTTTTCTTTTCAAACCTATGAGAGCTGAATTTGTAAAGAACAAATAAAATCATTAAAACACTTGTATTGTTTTATACATTAAGGTAAAAAAACCCAAACAAAACCAAAAACCAAAACTGACACACTCAAACAAAGACATCTACTTGAAATAAAAGGAGGTAAAAACTTGCTTCAAACATAGCAGAATATAAACATTTTCCCTGCTCAAAGAGTAGGTTGCACAAATTCCAACATGAGCATCTCTCATTCTTCTTTTCACAGAGATATATAAACATGACCAAAGGGGAAAAAATCTATTATCTACACATGACCCTCATTACGATCTTTGAAACACAGTCAAGATCAAACTGCAACACAAGAGTTGAAAATACCAAATGTGAAAATACTTACCGAAATTCTTTTATCCTAGTTGTAGTTCCTTTTTTTCCAGGTTAATATTCGATTCTGCAAAACTGTTTCTCCCTTTCCTCTGCTCTGCAATTACTGTTCTGCATGCAGTTGTATGACATGATACATACTCATTATAGGCTGTAAGACCTCAAGTCCAGAGCCACGAGGTCACCCACGCATTTTAATTTTAGGAATATACATGGCCCCAAAAATTCACCGAACAAGTGTTTTGACAGCCTTCGGTTCTTTAATACCTTAAGGTACTGCAAAGAAGAAAAAGCTACGCAATTCTAAGGAGATTCCTTTACTGATAATTTTAAAAAATATGAGAGAAACTATATCTTGGCAAATGTGTAAAGATGTAACTTACATCCAAGATAGAGCATTTTACAAAGCACTCACCTAGCACACACCAACACACATAACTTAGCAAAATCCAACCCACTCGGTTTTAATTTACACAAAATATTAAGGAAAGAGTAAAAGGCAGAAAGATTAAGAGAAGAAAAAGGAGTAAAGAAAGAGGTTAAGAGAAAAATAGCTACTGCCAGAGAGTTCTGTGTAAATCTAGCTTCACATGGTTGAGGTAGGTCTCAAAAGAGAGAAAGCACAAGGTAGAGTCTATGTGTGGTGTTTTCATGTTTTCTGGATGTCTGTGGTCACCCCTCCCAGGCTGGACTTCCACCTCATCGGCCACTCTGTGGCTCCAGGCCAAAATGAATGGTGATGTAGTCAATCAGAGGCTGGGTTAGGGGTTCCCAGGGGTGTGCTGTGGGCATGCTACCAAGCTTCCCTTTTGATTGACAGCTTCCTGGATGTCTCCCCATGAGGCTGTAGGGCCAACCATGTGGGGTCCATGAGCCCTTCCCCCCTACACACACATACACCTGACTTTGTTCTGACCCAATAATATGATCCAGGGTCTCACATAAACCAAGCATATTCTTTGTGGATGTTACTGAAATTGTACTCCATGACTCATCTGTAGATGGAGACAGGTTCACAAAGGTAGTTCAGATATAAAGAAGACTAAATAATTTTCGTGAGGAGCTACTTTCTCCTCATTGACTAGAAAGAGCATCTACAGTGACTACTGTGGTCCCTAACTATGGTACTTTAGCTGTGGAGGGTTGATACAGACTGCTTATTTACATACTTGAAATAAAAGCCCATACTAGATGCAAAATTTTTTTGTAAGTATTTTTCAAGTTAGTATGATAACTTGGGATGCATGCTTTTGGGTGCTAAACTTGGACAGGAAAATAAGGAAGGCTATGGGGAATAAGGTTGTAAAGAATAAAATGCCACCAGAGGAGGCCTCATTAGCTTTTTATCCAAATCTTTGGTGTAAAGTTTTCTTTTTTTGTAAGAGCTATCACTAGTCTAATTGACACCACATTTAAGGAACTAAAATTAAAAGCAGCTGAACTTCAGTTCTATCTGCCTCATGCAACTTTCATGATGATCAATTTGAGATAAACAAAATTGACACTGCCTTTTTATGAGGGCACAGCCTTCACAGAATCACAGACTCACAGAATCACAGAATCACAGAATCAGTTAGGTTGGAAAAGACCTCTGAGATCATCGAGTCCAACTGGTGACCTAACACCACCTTTTTTACTAGATCATGGTACTCAGTGCCACATCCAGTCTCTTAAATACCTCCAGGGACAGTGACTCCGCCACCTCCCTGGGCAGCCAATTCCAATGACCAGTCACTCTCTCTGTAAAGAATTTCCTCCTAATGTCTAGCCTGATGCAACTTAAGACCGTGACTTGTCTTCCCACTGCTAGTTGCCTGGGAGAGGAGAGCAGTACCCACCTCACTATGACCTCCTTTCTGATAGTTGTAGAGTGATAAGGCCTCCCCAGAGTCTCCTCTTCTCCAGTCTGAACAAACCCCAGCTCCCTCCACTGCTCCTCACAGGACTTGTGCTCCAGTCCCTCCACTAGCCTGATTGCCCTTCTTTGGATATGCTCCAGAACCTCAGCATCCTTCCTAAATTGAAGGGTCCAGAACTGCAAATAGTACTCAAGGTGTGGCCTCACCAGTGCTGAGTACAGGTCCTGCTGGCCACACTATTCCTGATAAAGACCAGGAGGCCATTTGCTATCTTGACCACCTGGGCACACTGCTGGCTCATGTTCAGCTGGCTGTCAATCAGCACCCCCTGGTCCCTTCCTGCCTGGCCGCTCTCCAGCCACTCTGTCCCCAGCCTGCAGTGCTGCAGGGGGTTGTTGTGGCTAAAGCACAGGACACGGCATCTGGTCTTGTTGAACCTCTCGCTGTTGGATTCAGCCCATCTATCCAGCCCATCTATCCAGGTCCCTCTGCAGAGCCCTCCTGTCCTCCAGAAGATTGACACTCCCCCTCAACTCGGTGTGATCTGCAAATTTGCTAGTGGTAGATTCAACACCCTTATCCAGATGACCAAGAAAAATATTAACCAAGACAGGGTCCAACACTGATCCCTGGGGGACACCACTAGTAACTGGCTACCACCTGAATGTAGCATCACTCACCACCACTCTCTGGGCCTGGCCATCCAGCCAGTTCTTAACCCAGCCCAGAACGCACGTGTCCAAGCTGTGGGCTGCCAGCTTCTCCAGGAGTTTGCTGTGAGACACTGCTAAAGCCTTGCCTGAAGTCCGGGTAAACCACATCCTCAGCCTTCCCCTCATCCATCATGTGGATTACCTGGTCACAAAAGGAGATCACGTTGGTCAGGCTGGATTTAACCCTCTTAAACCCGTGCTGGCTGGGTCTGATACTCTGTCCGTCCTGCATGTGCTGTGTGATCGCATTAAGGATGATCTGCCAGACACCAAGGTCAGGTTGATAGGCCTGTGGTTTCCTGGGCCATCCCTTTGGACCTTCTTGTGGGTGGGCATCACATTGGCAAACTTCTAGACACCAGCTCCCTCATCACCCTAGGATGGATCCTATCTGGTCCCATAGACTTGTGAGGATCCATGTAGCTCAGCAGGTCTCTAACTGCTTCCTCCTGGATTATAGGGGAGCTATTCAGCTCCCCATCCCTGTCTAACAGCTCAAGAGGACAGTTGTCCTCAGGATGTTGCCTCTGTACCTCCAATTACCCCTTTACACACAGAATTACACACAGAATTAATAAGGTTGGAAAGGACCGTAGAGATCATCAAGTCCAACCTTTACCTAGGCTAACAACCAATGCAACATCAGCCTAACATCTATACCATCTAAACCATACCACTAAGTTCATCATCTAACCTATAATACCTTTACCTGTAATACACCTTCACAAAACATCAAAACTGCAACAAAATGCAATTTCTTCTAAACAGAAACCTATGAAAGAAGAAAAGAATTTGATTAAAGGAGACAAAGAGATGAGTTGTCAGTTCCCATTTTAAAATGAGCGCTCAAGAGACAACACCACTTGAGGAGAGATATCAAATGAGCATATTTCAGTTCTAACAGGTTTACTCCTTGCAATGCCACTAAACAATAATTATAATGTATAGTAAATGATCCAGGGAGGACCTGCATAAATTAAAAAAAAAACCTGCAATTTAAAAGGGTCAGGAGGTAAAACCCCCTTTTGTTGCTGTAGTTTAGTAGAGGGCTTCCTGACTTATTTTAATGTAGCTTAGACACCTGAAAATGAAACATTGCACAAACAGATTTAGATCATGCCAGGTTTACTTCAGAAACACCCCACCTTTGCTTTTCATTATTTTTACAATTTAAAAAAAAAAAAAATTATGTACTGTCTTTCTTTTGTCACTTCATAGTACAGCTTTTATAGTGACAGATGTGCCATTTGGCAAGCTGCAAACATGGCTCAGCACTTTCATCACCACAATGCATTTATTTCAAGGGGCCTATAACATTGCTAAGACTTAAAAACCTTTTCTGTATAAAGGAGTCAGTCTCAAACATGGAAGGAAAACAAAACCAAATCGAACCAACCAAACAAACCAACCCCAACACAACTACTACAGAACACAAAATAATTTTTCCCTGAGCTTTCAGAACTAGATGGTATAGAACTGAGTGGATGGCACCTTTCTCTGAAGGATTTCAAATCATGTCTTTGTTTCGTCACTGTCATGAAATCAAAGCCTTCTGATCAAGAGAGAAACATTCCAGTAGTGATTTTCTCTTGAACTCATGCACTGGACTCCTGTACTTGTTATAGGCTAAATATTCACTTGTATAAAAATGTGACCCTCATCACTAGCAAGTAACTTGGTAACTGAGTCAGACAGTCAAATTTCATCCCCCTTTCTCCTTCTTGCTGCGAACTGTACCTTTTTTGTCTATAATTTATGGGAGAACACAATACCCAATTTGACACATAAGTGGAATTACCATTTATTAAATATGCACAATTTTTTTTGTGGAACACAGAGGAGAATTTCTCAATTTTAGTATTATAGGAAAGGATACTCCAGGAGATTTTTGTGCCCGTTCATGTATCTAATTTTGATTTACGTTTTATTTTGTTCTTTTGAACAGTCACATGAACTGCAAATTGCCATACTTTACTGTAGTACCTTGCAATTTTCCTGTTACTCACAAAGCAATACAAGTGATGAGATTACTCACACTTAAAAATTCCTTATGATCAAACAATATGTAAACATTGTGATCAAACAATTTGTAAACAGTGCAATGTAAGCTAACAGTCCATGAGAAAATAATCTTTTAGCTAAAACCTTTTGAACAACTTGGAGCATTACAGATTATTTTATGATATATTCAAATTTTCTAACCAAAAGTTATATTAACATTGTCTGAAAAATCAAAATAATAAAAGTACTGAAACCTATTACAATAATTATGTCAATGAGGGAAGAGAAAGTAAAACCCTGAACAACTTGGTCTGATCTCGTCAGCTGTCCCTGCTTTGAACAAGTTGTACTACAGACCAGCTCAAGTCCCTTCCGACCTGAGTTTTTCCATGATTCTATGGAGAAAGGCGCCATCACTTAAAATGCCAGCCAGAGTTTCACTTAGACCACCCAGAAAGTATGGCATGAAAAAGTAAAATATCTAAGAGAGAGAACAAGTTACTCCAGAAGATCTACATTTGATCTTCACAGAATTAAAAATCACACCATAATATAACTTATGCCAGTTAAATTCACTAGGGAAAAAAATCTCTGTGACCACATACTTGCTCTGCACTGAAATCTTGGCACAACTGATATCAGAAAGAGTTGAAAGAATAATAATAAGAAGACACATTGCACTGGATAAGATCTAATGTAATATAGCCTTTAGCAAGAGGAAAAGAGAAATGTCAGAGAATATATTTGAAAACTAATGCTCAGTTATGCAAAAATGTTTTTGGCAATGATGTTCATTTTCAGATGATTCCACCAATTTCTTATTTAAAGCAAACACCAGACTTTCTTAGAGAAATGACAAGGTATTTTTATTGGTATGTTAGGAAATGTTTTGTATTTCTTTACACAAGTTGGCAACAATAATGGATCATTATATGAAAAGCACAAATATCACTGTGCAACCACATACTCTGAGTCAGAACAACTTTTTTTGCCTAAGTAGAAAGATGTGTCCCTCCTCCCAAAAAATACACTCAAAATAAGACAAAATTTCTGAGAAGGCAACATTTCTGTAAACCTTTCTACACTTATTTCCAGACAGTACTTTTCACAGGACCAAAAGTTCATTAAACTGCTGTGTATTTAAGCACTCACAGCTTGATTTCAGTTGATTTCTAGTACAATTGATTTCCATTTTCTTCTTGAACCTCTGGGATCCTGACCTACTGGTTTGTCTTCAGTAAATTTTTACTGTATCAACTCACACTGAACCTCTTTCAGTGCCACACTGAATATTTTGTACTACTAAATATGACACAAGCAACATTATTTCAACATTACAAAAGGAACGAGGATTTTATTATTTGAAACATGGCCACTGCTGTTTTCAAAGCATTTTCTAAAAATTACTTGTAATTGAACAAAGATAAAAGATTGAAGAGCATCCTGACATCTGAGTTTTGATTTCTTTCTTTAGACTCCAGACTAGACAGTAACATTAAAGTCTTTTGTATAACACTTACAAATGCTCAGCACGAATTTTTGTTTCTTTTTTGCCTTGAGATTCTCATTAAATGAACTGAATGGCTTTATTTTGAGAACTGGAACAAAAGTGATGTAACTATAAAAATTTCATGCATATATTTCCACTTTATAAGATGGAACTCTCCATCTTAAGATATTTTAGTTTAGCATTTGGGAGATCATTTTTCACTCCCTTTTTTATTCAGTTGTTCATTTGGAGCCATTCCCCTTGATATGGAAAACAAACTGTTTAAGTAAAGAGGATAGTGTCAGTCTGGTATTCAGTCAGTGATTTTGTTGCCTGGTTTAAAACACAGGACAATTATCTCCAGCATTGTCTTATTTCAGTCTTATACCAGTTATGGAAAAGTTATTGCCAAACCAGCAGATGTGTAATTTAGTGGCAACTGAGAATGGGGTCGCAGGGATACTTCTGAATAGGCACATCCTTGCTCCTTAGGAAAGTGAAAAATTGGGAATTGATTACTACCACTGAATTCCTACCAATGATCTTTGCTTTCTGTCCATGCCTCTGCACTGACACTCAACTACAAACTGAGCTACCCAGATCTGCTGAAAATGTAGTACATTTAAGACAAGTTCTGCTGAAGAATGATGCTGTATTTCTACCAGGAAAAAATTACTAAATCTGTATCTTGCATGTGCCTACACTTCTCTTTTTGTGACCATGTTGAAACCAGCAGGCAAATCTAAAAAACCCAGACTAATTTCCTGGTAATGATGAGAAATTTGCATGCATTCTCATCTATATTCTGGGGCAATTAACTAAAACCATAAATATGTCATGATTTGATTTAATAAAATTTATCTAATTTGATAAATCTGGGAAAATTTTTGAGCAATTTTTTGACCATTTGAGAAAAAGACGTGCGATAACTAACACAATAATAACGAATACATGTCAAGCCAAACTACCTCTTTTGCAGAGACAGTGGAGAAACCATAAACCTTAACTAAAGCTTTTGAATCTGCCTCAGGATGGATTTCTGAAAAATAATTTGGTCGATGACATTTCTAGAGTGTGGGAATAAAACTTCACAAGCAACTGAAGTGTAAGAAAGAGCAGGCAAACGGGGTGAGGCAGAAATACAGAGAGTCATGGAGGGGCCTGTCTGTTTTACTCAGCATTTTCATGGCTTCAAGCACAGAGGCTTTGCTTCAGGCCAGGTATGAAGACTTATATTTTCATAACCAAAACAGAACTGAAAAAATTATCAGAAGAAGGGACAGTGCTGCATCAGTATTTTTGAAAGGCAAAATAATTATACAAGTCCTTACGGTCCTGAAGTATTCAAACTACAGGGGAAAAAAGGGGAGAAAGCTTTGAAAATTGCCCATCTCTGTTACAAACATAATAATCCATATCAAATGCACAACACTTTTCCATAGAAGTCTGCAGAACAAGGGAAATGAGATTAAACTAGTAGTAGACATTTAATATGGATAAAAATAAGTCCTTTATACAATAAGAAGTGACATTCTGGAGTTTGCTGCAATAGGAGACTGAGAAGGCAGATATCAGCAGCATTTTCAAGAGTATGAGAGAAATATATGGATCCATAACCAGATAACAAAAGGATCAAACTCTTTAAGGGGTTGCAGAATTAAGCATGTATACTCTGACAGATCTGGGTGCTAGTGAAGTGCAAGGGCACAGAAAGCATCTATGCTGGTGTGTTCTCCCTAAACAGCATTACTCTTATAAATGAGGCACTTCTTACATTCTCAGGGTATACAAAAAAAGAAAAATTTATTGAAGCACTCTCTACTTCCAATTACATGTTTTTACAGTAAAATCAGTAAGGCATTAGAACACATATTTTTGATAGCTAAGTAAGCAAATTATATTCATAAAATAACAGAGATACACTTAGTTCTGCTTTAGAACCGCATGACCTCTCAATGTGTGTTTCAAATCTTGGCTGCAGAACTAGCAATGTCTTAGGCTGTATTTCACCAAGCAGGTGCTCAGGGTGACAATTTATACTGCTTACCAGTTGTTTTACCAGTTCAGGATCTAATTTTGCTTTATAAAGTGAGCATCCTTTGATCTTCCATTATCTTGCTGTTCAGATTACTGCTGTTGTAAAATCACCATTGGCTTAAATCACAACTTTGCAGGCAATATGAACAAGAGTATAGTTTTATTCTAAATTAAATTTAAGAAGACATTGAAGATACAAGAAAATTGCATAGGAATCCACAGATAAATAGCCTGAATATTAAAACCATTTTCAGTTCACTGTCAAGAGCTCACTCAAGTCCAGAAAAAAAGGTAGGTAAAGATATTTCAGAAATAATATTTTATTTTCTATCTCTGAGATACTTTAACAAACACAAAGAGATTAATAGAAAATAAAAGAAACAAGCTGCTATTAAACAGTCAACCATTTCCCAGAAGGACTATATTTATTACTGGGATAGCAAAAGAACACTATTTAAATAGTAGATGAATGATAAAAAGGTTATTAAAAGGGTGATATATTTTTATAAGTTTTCTCAGTTTTTATCTGAAGTTCATTGTTACAATCTGTATGTTTATGAGATATGATGAAAAACTTGCTAAAGAAGCAATTCTATAGTAAAAAACATTTATGATGTGGATTATTTTGATGTCTTGAAGAAAACTGGGGACACTAGAGAAATAAGATACTAGTGAAGAGACTCTGGTATGTTCCCAGCCTAATCATAGCAGTTATTGGCAGATATAGAAACTGTAAAGGCAGAATTTGTTAGTGCTATCACGCATTTGTATATAATAAAATGAGGAAGGATTGTCAGGATATTTAGTTCTAAGAAAATGTATTAAATAGTTTTGTGTATCGCAAGAGTAACATCTTTTTGATGTGGATATACAACTAATGAAAATTTGAAAGTTTAGCAAGGCATACCTAAGCTAGCGTGATTCTTGAATGATCTGGCAAATACAGAGAGGAGGCAGTTGCTGAATGCATGTCATCCTTTGTCAGTGCAGAAATTCCAATAGAGAAATGGGCCTGATGTCTCAATAAATTGCATGTTTCCTACTTTAGCTGGCAATGAATATGTAGCTCATTAATGTATCAGGTTCTCTAAAGTATTTTACTTATATTTTGTTAAAAGCCCCTTAGCTACTCTACTGCTGATCTCTAGTCTCCACTGATGCTATTCTCCCTAGGAGGTATTTCCACCATAGGCTGTTAGGATAGAGTATCACTTTTTTACATTCTGAATCCTGTACATGTTCGGGTGAGCTCTTTGTCCCTTCGAAGCCAAGACTAGTGTCCTAGGTTGAAGTATATTCTATTACCATCTCTGTTAGCTGTTGAAACAGCTGTTGAAACAGCTGTTGCCATTTCCCTCTGTATTATCTTCTGTTAATGGGCCATCAATGCCTCGCCCCATGACTCAGAGATAAGTCCCTCCTGGACTATCTGCTGTTAATGGGCCCATCAGGCCTTATCACACGACTCACCATCCCATTGTGAGATGTTTTGCCCAGAGGGAGGAGCCAACTATTCCATCCTGGATATAAGCTGAGAGTCTGAACACCACACCAGTGCTTACCTCCCAGAGGACAAGAGCTACCATTGGACTTTCTCACCCCTTTTCTTTCTACAGGATCACCGCTTCAACGGAACAGCTTTGCTTGGACTGCTACCACCATAGAGTGTCAGGGTGTATCTGACTTTGTCAGTGTTCTTGTACTTCTGCATTTATTTATTTCTTTTAATTTTTTTTTCTATTAAATTATAATTCTGACTTGCGATCTCCCACTGGTTTGATTTCAAACTAGTACAACTAGTCACACATTACTTGCTGTTTGCATTTTGAGGTTCATCAAGACTAAAATAAGGTATTGATCGCCAGCTTAACACAGGATATTCAAACAGTTAAAATGAGGTTGTATGTTTATTAGTAATTAATCTGTTTTAAAATTTATGCTACTAACTGAAATTGCAGTCACATATGAAATTACTGACTCCACTTCTGTTTTGCAGAAAACTCTGTATGGGGTAATTTTAAAACCAGGCTTTTAAAAATGTTTTTAAAAAATANCCCCCCAAACCCCAATCTTCAAGTTGAAAATTACCACAGCAACACTACAAGTTGCTTGGTTTTTGTGCATTTAAAACCAGGTCTATGTCATATATATTAAGTACCTGGTCTACTATATGGCAAATGTAATTTTACTGAAGACAAATGTGTAACTATTTCACAATAGATACAGTATCTTAATAAATCTATCTGCAAAGATGCAAGAGAGAGAATATAAATTACATTAAATGGAAGAATGATACAGCATAATGACTTAAAAAGGCCTCCAGCATCTCAATCAAGTATGTAATCTGTACATTTCATTTTCCCTGCCTGAAATTCCCCAGGCAGTTTCAAATGTCTGTGATATTTATGTTCACTTCTTCTAAACACTTTCAACCAATATTTGTGAAATAGAGAATTCACACGTATCTAAGGATTGAACATATCATGGGTGAAAAAGGATTCCACCTGAAAATATTTAATTATTAATCAACTACAGTTTTCTTCAATTTAGGAAAAAATTCAGTGTTAACACCAGCAGGGAAAATTGCAAGCCATAGGGGATACATTTTCATTACTAGGGCATTCTGTGCAAGACTTGAGAAATGAGTAGAATTCAGTCAGCAAAGCTTTGTAAGGGAAAGCATAGCAGAGATGTAGATGCCTAAGATTTTATTTTTTTTTTAATACATACTGAATGACCACACTGGTTATTGTAGAGCAGAAATTCATTTCAGTCACAAGATAAAATATTTAAGAGAAAGGGAAGTGAACTAACATTGACCCTGCACTGCTCAGCTGCTCAGGGACAGTGGACCATGTACACTCCCCCTCATTGTACACTCTCCTATGTTGTACGGGCTCCTACATTATTAGTCAGAAAAGCAGTAACTTCTTGAGGCAAAGTGCTAACCAGTCGCTTCTGAAACTGCCCTTAGTTTAAACCTCAATGAAAGACATTAAAGTGAATATATTTTACCTCACGAATGTGAAAGTAAGTCATA
This sequence comes from Serilophus lunatus, assembly GCA_013399895.1. Taxonomy (NCBI): domain Eukaryota; kingdom Metazoa; phylum Chordata; class Aves; order Passeriformes; family Eurylaimidae; genus Serilophus; species Serilophus lunatus. The sequence continues at coordinate 281,543 of VXBA01004483.1, read as the reverse complement.
AGAAAACAAGGCCTTCCTCAGGCCTTGTTCAGTCCAAACAGTTAGGAGGCTAGGGTAAAACTGCTAATTTATCACATGTGACAGTTGCAGCAGCTACATTCAAATCCTTTCTTTTTATTTAATGAGAGATGAAAAATGCAAATACCCGCTGAATAGCATTCCCATCATTTATCATTGGTGCTCCTTTCAGAACTATGACTAGACCTCCAATGCCCAGAGACAGGATGAAGAGCTGTTTATTGATATAAAGAGTGTGCTAGAAAATAGAATTACAGTGAAATGCAACTTTAATGAACATTCATTAACCACTTGAGAATAGATGGCTTTGCTAATACGACAAAATGCCAAAGGTTTAACATCAAAAATATTGTGACCTCATCAAAACAGAATGATTTTTACCCCTTTGCAAAATATTGTATTACCAGGGTAGGTAGATCCTCAGCTTGACGGAACAAAGTAAGCAATTTTTTCTTTCGTAAATATTAGTTCAACTACCTAAACATCTTGCTTCATTTCTTATTAGGCTGGGGTTTTTTTACTTCCTTATTTTCATTTTGTATCAGACCAAAACCAAAATTTCAAACGAAGTTCAAGTGACACTCTCAGTTCACTATTAAGAACAATGATTTTGTCATTCAATGCCATCTACATTACACTTATTGTCAATTCTTACTGGTCTTCGATAAGAACCTTTCTCTGTATATTTCAGTAGTCTCTTCACACTTTGCTACTAAAGAAACATATCCATATCATTTTATAATGACTTTCAAATAAAGAACCATGTGTAATATCCTTCTTCATTTCAAAAACAGATTATCAGGTGGGAAATCAACAGGTTGTCTCTGATTCCGTGCCAGACTTCTCAAGTGACCATCGTGAAAACACCATGAGGGATAGAAATCTTGTCACTCATGCCATTCCACAGCTATGGCATTCCATATTATCTTTCTGTAATTATCATGAATGGGATTTTTTTGTGCCGATTCCACTTCTTTACTGTTAAACACAGGTATGGCTCACTTGCCTTTGAAATCTACACATGAGCAATGCAATGGAAATGCCCAAACAAATGATTGACATTCCCCAATTTCTTAGGATATTTTCTTACAAGAGTTTTACTAATGCTTTATCTACATAGCTGTCTATCATTCAGGGACAGCTGAAATCCAGTTTTCTCGGAAATGAGTAAAAAACTCAATGATATCTGCTACTTTAAGATGTAAGATGTATGTTTTGTAGATATAGGACCCAGAGAAAACTCACCTATATTGACATAAAGACAGGTTTTTATGACAAAAGAGGTTATTTGATACAAACTTGGTTGAAAAAGTGTAAGGGAAGCATTTCTTTATCAGTAGGAGTGCTATTTAAAACACATTTTAAGGTTTTTGAATTTTAAAACTGTGCTATAAGAACAGACAAGCAGTGAGCCCATGAAGCATCTAAGATGCATGTTTTTGATTAGGTTCACAGGAGAGACAGTGCTTTGGTCACAATTGTACGGTGTAAGGGAGCAAGACTCAGAGATATTCAGTGGCGATCACTGTCATTACAACATTTCATCCTTGACAATACACTTTAATCCTAAATAGGTCTGTGATCTGGTAAATCTATAAACCTATTAATTATTTAACTGAGTCTATATTAATGGGGTTTTTCTGGTGGTGGGATCTGAACTGCATTGCATTGTCTAGCCTTCACAGGCCTAGCAGGCAGTACCTGAACACTTCTAGGCCACCTGGGCAGGGTATTTTTTTTGTCCATTGGTGGAAATCTTTTTGCCAGCAGCAGCAGCAGCAAAGACCCTCCTCTCTTAACTGTCTTAGTGAACCAAAAGTCTTGTGCATCTCAACTTCTGGATCTACCTTTTTTCTCTTCTGCCTTCCAGCCCCTCCATGTCTCTTCAGAAGTCTTGATCTGTCATCGGTTCATGTTACATAAAGAAAAAATTCAAGTAGTTGTAAATACAACAGGACCTTGTTTATTGGCACTGCTTGCAGAGCCACTCAGAAAGCTCTAGTCATCATTAGATTGTGAGTCTAACTCAAGAGCTATGTTTTAAATTAGGTAACCTTGGTAATTTGTCATGGCATATGAATACCTTTATTAAAGCCTGGCTCCTATAGTAAAATTACCATAGTAAAAGGAAAATATTTCTTTAATATAAAAGCATGTTTTCCCACAAAAACTGCAAGACAAGTAATAGCAACCACATCTATGCTTCTCTTGATTTTAAAAACCAATCATTTATGATTCTTTCAATGTCATCATTTATGAAAATGTTATAAGGATTTTAGATCTCATGGGCTTAAAGTAACAAACACAATTATTTTGTATACATTTGATAGAAGAGAATACTCTAACAGAAAATATAGTTATTATTTCTATGCTTTCAACAAGCAGTGGAGATCTATGAAAATGATGTTATATATCCTTAATAACATCTTAATTTACTTCATAAAATATTGTCCCTTTTCAAATATTATTGCAGAGAAACCATTGCAAGTGGATTTGATAATAAAAATAGTATTATAGCTGAACTATCTCATCTTCTGTCATACACTTACTGTACACGAAATCCAAGAGGAAATCAGAAGGTGAATGAGTGAATAATTCAGGGGAGGGGGAAATCTGTCTATTTTTTTTAAGGGGAGAGATAAAATATTCAATCAAAATTGCAATAATTTTGAATTATTATTCCAAAGACTCATTAAAAGGAATATTGCAAGTTATGTCCTTTTGATCAAGTGTATAGCAAGAAATATAATATACTTAACCTACACAGATTTTTGAGGATTCATTCTACAAGTTATCTACCTCTGTAACAAAATGTGAAATGCAGTTTTATTCTCTCAAAGAACACCAATATCAAAATATAATAAATTAGAATTAGAAAGAAGAAAAATATGTCACATTTTGGATTCTCAGATAAATGATTTATTGTCTTGCGGTACTGAAGAGTAGGGCTGTGCAGCACATTTTTCAAATATCAGATTTCACTGTTCTGAAAAAATAAAATATTGATCAAGTAAGTACCTTGAAAAACTTTGCAAGAGCAAGATAAAAAGTTGGCATCATAAGAATTACTCAAACCAGATAGAAATTCTATACATTTTATTGTAGCCAGTTGTGTGGGGATCCCTTAGAACAGGAATCATCAATTTTGTGGCGTCAGGATCAGGACTCTGAAATCACAACTGCCCACAAGATATAGAGGCCTTGTGTGCCTGGTGCTGATCCAGAGGATCCTGGAAAGAAACACAGTCTATATACAAGCTGTACAAGGGACAAAATGGAAAAGCTTCTTTATTGCAAATTCATCTGGTTTTATAGTCCAAAAATTGTTTTGGTTAATACAGCCAATAGACAAAAGGAAAGGTGGTCACATGCCATTGTCTCAGAGTCACAACAGATCACCAGACAATATTTACCTATTATTATACCTAAGACATTATGCCATGATCTAGTCACACTGCAGTACAGCTCAATGTTCTGCCACATTTTATTATATATCAGTTCACACCCTTTTTTTTTCAGAATTTACATGGTCATATTGTGCCTCCGATTTTTAGCGTCATGTTTATATTAGTTTCTCTAAGAGTATCACCATGTGATGTAAAGAATATTTAGATATGGTGTTCATTTTCATTTTTACACTCACATGATTTTATATTAATTTAAAATTAGTTTATAAATTTATTTATTTGTTTATATTAATTCTTTAAAAAAAAAGCTGAGAGTATCTATTGTTTGCATAGGAACAATCCTGTAGATGTCTGAGTAAAACATACTGAGGGAAAGATTTTTCAACCAAGAGAAGATAAATGTTAGAGAGAAATTAGAATGTATTAAGATAACAAGACATTAATAAATCCTGTCTAATAGATGTAAAGATTATTTGTTTTAATTTTAGTTCTATGATGAAATTAAAGATTATCTACTTTTAATTCAAATGCTCATTTGAAAAGCAGTAAGAAATCCTTGTTATTGGTTTTCTTTTTTATTACCTCTCAACCATTGATTGAACTATTGAGAAGCGCTCATTTCACGTTCGAAACCCTATTTCCTACCTTCAAACACTTTTCCACACATCCAGTAATTTTTTTCTTCTAAATATTGCTGCTATTAGTGCAAATACAGATCAAAGGGCAAACAACAACACTTGAGAAAATCTCATAAAGCTCAATCACAGAAACTACTGTGAATATATGGTTATTGGCTTTATACTTTCAACATCAGCATTCACTTCATTGCCTCTGTAGACAGCAGCAGTAGCCCTGAGTGGGTAAATCAAACAATGTATAATTCCTAATCAAAGTAATAACCTAGAAGAGGGTTTTTTCTCCATCATCTATAGCCTAAAAAAACTAGTTTGCCGGTACTGACTTGGTTAGACAAGGAAAATGATTCAATTAACAAGGGAAATTTTGAAAGTTAAAATTTTTATGTAATATACTATTTGGATGTTTCATGAGAACAAGACTATCCCATGTAAAATGAAAATGGCAGTAAATAACCCAGTGAATCTTTTTAACCTTCATATTCTTAAATGCATTCTGAGAGAACTGAGGTTGCAACTACAGTGATTCTTGATCTCACCGAAAAATTGTCACAACTCTTTTGTGAACCAGCTAGGTAAAGTATAGGTTAATCTTCTTTTTAATTTTGAAATATTATGCAGAATATCTACAAAGTAGTAACAATATTTTTAAAGTAATATGACATTTCTATACTCTGCTATATTTTAAAATCTTGTCTCCTGCTTTTGGTTTAAGCCAATTCAGAGGATGTGTTTTGTAAACAAATTTTGTACCAGAGATTAGTTTCCCACCAATGATTCAGACAGAATTCTTCTGGAGTAGAAGAAGGCCAAAGAGGAAGGATGTATTTAATTTAAACTCTAAGTGAATCAGACTGTCGGCCTTTAAAGGCAGGAAGCTTGTTAGCGAACTTTTAAACTGAACAGTGGGAAAAAGCTAAGATGTATAAAAGAATGTCTTTTACAGAGAAGACCATAAAAATTGTCTAACTTCTGAAAGATAAGAAATAGTTCTATAAGAAATAAGAGTGCCATTTAAATAGAATATTAAGAAGACCAAAATGCATACTTTTACACCAATGTCAAAAATCTTAGAAACAAGAGAGCAGAAAAAGGAAAATATAGCTGAGAATGAATAAGTATAGTGGAAACTTGGTGAAAGAAGAACACTGTTACTCAAAAAATAATCAAGGTTCAAGAAATACCAGTAAGAGAGGCTGGTTATCATAGAATAAAGAATCACAGAAGCATTAAGGTTGGAAAAGACCTCCAAGATCATTGAGGTCAGCCTCTGATCAAACACCACCATATCAACTAAACCATAGCATTAAGTGCCACATCCAGCGGTTTCTTGAATGCTTCCAGGGATGACTCCCTGGCCAGCCTGTTCCAATGTCTAGCCATCCTTTCAGTGAAGAAATTCTTCCTGATGTCCTACCTGAAACTCCTTTGGCACAGCTTGAAGCCATTGCCTCTTGTCCTGTCACTTCTTGCCTGGGAGAAGAGACTAACACCCATCTCACTACAACCTCCTTTCATGTAGCTGTAGACATCAATAAAATTTCTCTGACTACTTATCTCCAGGATAAACACCTCCAGCTCCCTCAACCACTCCTCACAGGACACAGTTGCTAGACCCTTCACTAGCCTCGTTGCCCTTCTATGATGAAGCACTGTATGTTTAAAAAGCTGGTCCTATTATGACAGGAGCAGAGAGAACATCTTTGTGCTACTCTATACATCAGAGGTCAAAATGAGAAGGTTCAGAGAAGGGCTACAAGAACGTCTTCTGGAAGAGGAAGAAGGAATTTGAGACCCTTCAGACTGGACAAGCAACAATGAAGCTTTGTGTGATCAGAAGTGACAGAAAACTCATGGGCCAGCTACTTGTGCCCTCTACAAGAACAAGAACTGAGAGGAAGGCAGCAGCCAGGTTCAAATCCAACAGAAAGAAGAAATGCTTCTTGAGAGAGATGTTAGAGATGCTCAAGTTCACAGAAGTAAATTATTGATAGATAACGTATAATGAGGAAAGCAGTCCAAAGGACTATTAAATGAAGCATGCCTGACTAGTCTTGCTTTTTCTCTATGAGATGCTCATGATCAGATTAGATGATTAGAAACATGAGTACAGAGGGACATGATCTTTTTGTCCAATACAGTACAGCTGTTTTTCAAGTCATGATTTGAGGAATATTTTATTCACAATTAGGTACTTGTTATGAGTTCTAGATCACTGTCTTCACAGGGTATCACCTCTGCTTCTCAGACGAACCGCACACCTGAAGGAATACAAAACTGACCCCCATGAAGTCTTCTTCCAAGCTCAAGTTCAAGTATGCCTGCAAATATACATGCATACATTACTGTGAAAAAAAACATTGGTCCCTGCAGAAACAGACATGCCCACAGTGGGAAGGAAGAAAATTCTGTATCACTGCCACACACAGTTTTTTTAAAAGAACTCCTATTCTGTCAAGATTTGGATCTGTTTCTGATCCTTTGAATCTTACTACATGAAAGCAAAGAGGATATAAAAACAAAAGAGTCAGAAATAAATGTAACTTCCATTTGTACCATGGTCAATTTATTATCTCTAGTTACATCAAAACTAGATTTTAAAACAAAATTACTGTGCTTGTCTTCACTCTTCCTAAGCTACTACTCCTATCTAAACTACTCCTGATTTAGTAAAATTGGCATTTCATTACACCATTGAGCATTCCATGCAATAATTCAGATCTTTGGAGAATGCAGAGCAAATTCAATCCTCTGAAGACTCTGTGAATCAAAAGAAAGTGGCTACAAGTTACTCATTTTTATTAAACACTATAATGATATATTAGCTTTCTGTGGCACTATTTGTCTCTTATTTTAGCATTAAATACAGGCAGCATCAATACAAGAATTATGCTTCAGAGATAAAGATTTCCATTAAATCACGAAACAAGGTGTCAAACATGCTTTTCAGTCTGTGGATTTCATATATTTAGACAAACAGTATTAGCTATAATGCTTGCAAAAGTACCAAATGATGACACCAAACATTATTATGTTCACCAGCTAGAACACTGCTCTGGTTGAACTCCAGCCAACAACCAAGCACCACACAGCCTCTTGACCGCCCCTTTTTTGGTGAGATCAGGAAGAAAACTGGAAGGGTAAAAGTGAGAAAAACTGTAGGTTGAGAGAATAACAGTTTAACAGGGAAAGCAAAAAAGCCATGTAAACCAGCAAAGCAATACACGGAATTAATTCACTGCTTCCCATGGGCAGGCAAGTGTTCAGCCATCTCCAGGACAGCAGGGTCCTGTCATGCATGGGAAGGCAAAGGCCATCACCCAAAATATCCCCCATCTTCCTTCTTCCTCCCAATTTTATATACTGAGTATGACAACATATGGTATGGAATATCCCTTCGGTCTCTTTGGGTCAGCTGTCCCAGATGTATCTTCTCCCAGCTTCCCATGCACTACTAACTTCCTTGCCAGTGTGGCAGTGCAAGAAGCAGAAAAGGCCTTGGTTCTTTGTAAGCCCTGCTCAGCCGTAACAAAAATATCTCTATATCATCAACCCAGTGCTCAGCACACATACAAAACTCAGCCTTATAGCAGTCGCTTTGAAGAACATTAACTGTACCCCAGTCAAAACCAGCACAAACACAGTGAACATAGGGACTAAAACGACCCAACTGGCAGACTGTTAGGTGAAGTTAGATAGATGTCATTTGTTTCATCTGCTTTATATCACAAATTAGTCTTTGATGTAAGACTTTCCTCACTGCATGTATTTCTGATACTGTTCCACTTCTTTGCATTTGCAGTACCAGCAAAGAAGGTTCATTTCTCTCCCTGAGATACCTGGAAGGTGTACTAGTGTCTCCTGAATAGCCATCTTCAATATTCCAGTTTCTGAAGAATAAAATAAAATTTAAAAAAAAAAATGAAAAAAAGAACTTAAATTGAAACCTTCTAAAACCTGACATCAGCCAGACCACTTAGCTGGCAAATTGTTCCACATCGTGGCTGTAGTCACTTCGTGTCAAGTGTCTCATCTACCTGAAACACCAAATCATACACCCCGTTTTCTTTTTAGTTTGACTCCATCAATATTTTCTTACTTCCTCATTATTTCTCCTAGCGTGATGGTCACCATCCATTCGTAGTTACTGAGATTTTGTTACAATTGGGATGCCCTTATGAATTTCAAAGAAAAATAATAGCTCCATCATGGTGTCAATTTTTCCATCACAGGGTCATCTAACCATATGGCCCCATGTTTGTATGTTTTGATCATTACAAACCACACTTAGCTTTGGTTTAACATCTATTCCCTTAGAAAACTATCTTTCTGAAGTCACTTCTGAAATCCCAGAGAAAATGGTAAAACACTGTGAACGGGAGGACTAAGAGGGGGCACTGAAATACAAACTGTACTAATAATGCTATAAATCAAAATAATGTAATACTGGCTTCTGGTGCTGAGATATTAGAAGGAGCAAATTCCCTCTAAGTCACTATAATAGGGCAAATGCATCAACATAATCTTGCTGCTACTGTACAATCAGCCACAGAAATAACTGCAATTTACTTCTCCAACCCTTCTAACTCCTCAGTACTATAAAAGCTCTGTGTCGCCCATTTCAGACTCAGTTTTTGACTGCTGTTCTACAGATGACTTATACTCTATCTTTCTGTAACACAATCTTTTATTTATATGCAAGAGACTCTATTACGACAACTTGGAACAAAGCCTGATTTTGTCAAGTAGTTGATTTAAAGGATTTGCATTTCTAAACATTCTGTATGCATTTTAATGCACTTAAATAAGAAAACCATCTGTGCATTTCTTTCTTTATTTGATACTATGCTTGGCAAACAATCATTATAATTATAAGTGGCATACCATTAAGTATATGGTTAACTGACAACGTATTTGCCTGTTTCAAGATCAATTCACTTGAAAGCACTGCTTTGTTTAATATTGAAATTCATAAATCAAAGTTTTATAATAATAAAAGACATCCACCTATAAAATAATATTGCTTTGCCTCAGGAGAAAATACATGACCATTGTGTCTAGAGGTTTAGAGCTGTATATAAAGTTAGGTTCTTGGCACAGTTCAACATCCCACTTGGCCTCTTGCTTAAGGAGACATTTGTTCAGTTCTGACAATCTCAGACATTGTGCCTGGAAAATATTTACCACTTCTTTATGAACTTAAGGAGACTTCATCTGAACTGCAATATATATTACTGCAGTCCTTGCCAGCCCATAATGAAATGTCACAGTCCTCAAATGAAAGACACTGTATGAATGTATGCAATATGTCACTTCCTTACAAGCATCTTTTATACCCAGGATACAAGACAAATAACAGCCACATACACAAAATTCAGCAATTTTGGGGTTTAGATCCCCTTTAACATTTATTCCTTCTCATTTTTCTAATGGAAGATGATAAAATCTGTCTGTCAATGCCCACATAAAAGGTAAAATTCTGCATTACCTCTCAAGTCTTGAAAAAATATACTTTTATTTGAATTAAAAATATGATTCTATGAAGCTGCTTGACCTTTAAGTTCAACATGGGATCTGATATTTAGACTATTCTTTCTTTCTCCAGTATGACTCCCGATTACTATTTTCTGTTAAAAAAATGGATGAGTGAAGTATGAGCTGAAAGTTTCCATCATATTGTCTTAACAACGCATTTACTCAGCAGAATGTATAAGGAAACCTGTGAAAGTAGGAGAGAAAAGTGGATTTAAGACTGTCTAGTTTCAATTATGTGTATAGGATAATGTATTTTCTTAATTATACTACTCACATGTAAAAATTAAAATAAATCAATAGAAGTATATGCAGACACATTTCCTTTTGACAGAGCTAGATAAACTTCTCTGTAAAGTAGATCATTCTGTTTTGCCAATTAGGGTGTGTAACAATGAACCACAAGGCATCAGCTTCAACTTGGAAAGAAAACATGTCTATGAAAATAAAAACATTAGGTGGTAAAAGGATGAGAGAAAGTGATATATCTGAAATTTTTAGTCCTGAAACTCCAATTAGAAAGCATACACCTGCCACTACCATGAAAGCTGGAGGAACACTATGGAGTTTTGAAAGGGCCATCTGGAGACATCAAGTAACATGAGCAATATGGGTATTAGTTTATTAGTTGCTAGAAACAAAAACAGATCAGATCATGTTCTCCTTTTGTATAATTTGCCAGAGGAGACAAATGAAGAGCTGATGTAAAGCAGAGGTAATACTTTGCATATTTAGGATTTAAAATCTACTGTGGTGAAGTTGCAGTTTTCCATCATTTCAGTGAGCAGGAGCAGCATAGGACATAAGTGGATCTTTCTTCATGCAGTGTTTTATACATGGACAGCAAGAGAAAACATCTTCTAGGTTCAGTGCATGAGAGCTTGGGAGAGTCAGTTCAGCTCACTCGAGTAAATTGATGCAGCTTTTTCACTTTTACTTACTTTCTCTATGCTTTTCAATAGGAGAACAAGCCTTAGTCCTCTTCACTCTTCCTCTGATCAGTCTTTTAATCTTACCAAACAATATGGAAAATAGATTTTTTTATTTGTGACAGTATAAAGCCAAAGTATTGACTAAATCAATTTCTCCTCCTTTCTTGTCCTCTGAAAACGTATTTATTAATGGAATAATCCCAGTAGGAGAACCCAAGAATCTACCGTTAGGCTTTGCTACAGCTATCAGATTAGAGTCTCACTCTCTCATGCAAGTCATGGGTTAAGACCTTTATCAAACCCATTAGACATTCTAACTCAAACAAAACTCCACTATGACGTTTGATTAGAGATCTACCTTATTAACATCTTCATAAGGACAACAAATACAATTTATAATATTTGGCTTGTTCTTCGTATAAAATTGTTCTCTTAACACACTGTAGCCTAATAATTGTTCTATGTTGGTTTGCACTGCCCTGTATATTTCTTTCCATAATCTCCTTCATAAAAACTTAGCATAAAATCTACCTTATTCTGGATACTTGGTAGTTTTCATTTGTGCTAAATTACTAAATGCTTCCTCCTCACTGGTCACAAAATCATTCAGAGTACTGCATACAGAAATAATATCTGGTGGTATATTTCTCCTGGCCTCTCAAGCAAATATACTAAAGAAGCGTCCATGTAATTGTATGCTTTATGATTCCCTCTATCTTCTTTTCTAATCCTCTCCTCTGATGTTCTAATTTCTATCCTCAGTGGATTCTGGGTTTTTTACCTAAAAACAAGTCTTGTATATGTGTTTCTATAGGTCTAATTTTAGTTCTCTTGGAATTGCTAATGAATTCTTCTTTTTATAGCATTCAAATATTTTGCTTAAATTCTTTTAATGATTTATGTCTTCTGCTGTTGCTTACACTTTTCACACAGTTGTTGACTTTTATTCTTGTCTAAGTTGGTTTAGTGATTTTACACTAGATTTAGTCAGTATTATTTCTTACGCTGAATAGACACTTATATAAAATAAGATACTTAGTACTGAGTCCGTGATATTTCACTCAAGTTCATTTTGGTCCAATAGGAGATTTCAGATGCTTGTTTTGGTTAACATAACATATACATATACAATAACAATAGTTATTGTATAAAATTTTAAACCTGAATTAAAGGAATAATAGTAATGCCCTGAATCCAAAACATAGTCTAGAGGACCCATCTCCCCCACCTACTTTCTATTATAAACTAATTTAAACTTGGTATTCAGCATTTATTATTTCATCACCTCCAAGAGGGATAAATACCAATATTGTGCCCTTTGGATGAGCCAGACAGGATAAGCAGCCTTTGTGACTGTCTTTAACACAAACTCAACTCCCTAGTCTAGGAATTAGGAAGCAGAGATTTGTAACATACAGCAACAATTCAAAAAATTCAATTCTGCCTTCTGTGCCACAAGCATCATTATAGAGAGCTCAGAGCCAACAAAGATGCTCTGTGTCCAGAATTAAAATCTTCTATACACAGCTAGGATAAAAGTTTTCTAAATGAATGATGGATCAGGTCTTGAGGGAAGATTTTATGTAAACTGTAAATTATAACAGTTTAGACTCCTTCAGGCTAGTCTCTGATGTTAGCCATTAGTCCTTTTCTACTGTAATGTGAGCCATAATAGTTTCATTCACTTTGCTCTTTTAATTATACACATCTAATGAATATTACTAGGCTTTGTTTCCCTGTCGTATTCTGTCTTTTTGACATATTGTGCGACCTCAACTTACAGCCTCAATGATGGATCTTTAATGATCTGTAGGCAATGAGCCTCATAACTTCCTCTTGCCAAATAAGCTTTCATTTCAGACAATTTTATTACTCCTTAGCAATATAAACGCAAGTATGCCTGTTTTGTTTATGAGAGTTTCCATTCTTGATGTTTTATCCATCCCTCATCCAATGCATTTCTGCAGTTATCATGACTTTTTCAGTCTAAATACCCAACTAGAATACCCTTTAGAATACCCTTCAGAAAGAACAATTGAACTGGCCAGCGTGCTGACTCATGCAGGGTAATCAAAAGCACACGGTATGTGGATGATGTTTTACAATGCTTAAAATTATCTTTCATTGAAATGGGAACATCAATATCTGATCTTAGCTGGCATAAGGGTTTCTCTGTTCACAAAAAACATACAGACCTTCATTTAGCTCTGCACATTTGTGAGCTTCTAAAGGACTTTCCTTTGCACAGCTCATACTGGGAAAGGCTAGTGACATACAAAGTTCCCCTCCTTACAGTTAGTTTATTTCCTTTCCCATCCAAAACATACACTGGGACTACAGGTCTTGGGATGCTTGTTCCACCCTATCACCTTCCATTAACTGGGAAAAATTAAAAGACAGAGTTTAAAAAACAAATGGAAGTCTCTTGTTGACCCTAAGGCTGAACAAGGTTGAGAGGACAAAACATTACTAGGCACTTATATTTTGAGTTGGTAGGCAATTTCTGTCAAGGCTGATAGCTCTGTTGGATATTAAATAGGGAATCAGTGCTCCAGCCTCACTGCAAGTCATAGGGCTAGATATAATTCTATTTGCAAGAGGATTCACTCAGGCTGTTAAGGATGCCAGATATTGGATCCAGGTGTCAGCTTAGAACAGATGTGCTCCTAGAACCATCAAGTAGAACCATAGAATCGTCAAGGCTGGAAGAGACCTTGAAGATCTAGTCCAACTGTCAACCCAGCACTACCGCCAGATCCTCTAAACCACTGAACCGTATCACCTACTGTCAGATCCATATGCCTCTTAAAAAATTCCAGAGACGGTGAATCTACTGACTCCTTGGGAAACCTTGACCAACCTAACAGTGACTTGACTTTAATTTTTTTTCCTAATGTTTTACCCAGATCTCCCCTGCCTTAGGTTAAGGCCCTTTCCTCTTGTCCTTTTCCTGTAGTCATGGTAGAATAGACCAGTCCTCACCTCGCTACAGCTTCCTTTCACATAGTTGTAGAAAATGATGAGGTCCTCCCTGAGCCTTCTCTTCTTGACACTAAACAAACCCTTCTCCCTCAGCTGTTTCTCATAAAACATGTTCTCTAGTTCTTTCATGAACCTTGTCGCCCTTCACTGGACAAACTCCAGCAACTCATTGTCCTTTTTAAAGTGAAGGGCCCAGAACTGAGCATACCACTTGATGTGTGGCCCCACCAGTGCCGAGTACTGGAGAATGAGCACTTCCTTGGTCCTGTTGGCTACACTATTCTTGATATAGGCCAAGATACCATTGGCCTCGGCCACCTGAGCACACTACTATTGAGCCATCTGTTAATCAGCATCCCCAAGTCCCTTTCTGAATACCTCTCAAGCCACTCCTCCTAAAGCCTGCACAAGCACCACTCCTGAGTGCTCTTAACTAGGAACCTTCCTCACATTTACTAGCATCCCTCAGGGGTGGAGATAATGAAATATCACTGATTAATGAAACCAGTAAGGTGGTGAAAGGGCAACACAAAGATATAGGAAACCGTGCATCATGTAAGTTTTCAGGGCAGATTTTGTCATCTGAAGAGGATGACTTTTCAACATAAACTAAGGACACGCATGCATATTCTGGTCTTAGCTGCAATATTCCATCTCGCTACAGGGTATCGACTGGTTAACTTCTCCCATAGTCATCTATATTACTGGGAAAACATATCAACACTAAAAGAACTTACCTTAGAATTTTTTTTCTGAGCAGTTCAGTATATTCCTATGCTATCAGGCAAAAGAATTACAGGATGTACTCATAGCTTCCTAGATACAATCAAAAGGACAGCAAAGCTGATAACCAAATACTCCTCTAAACTGTATAAGCAGATGTTTGAAAGCTGTAAAAGTCTGCCACAGTTCAATCACAGAAACAGACTTCACCAAATATATCTGTCCACAGAAACCTAAGATATAAGAATATTTGCAATAACCCTTGCTTTCTTTTCAACGGAAAATTGCAGTAGTGATTTTCCTGAGCATCAATATATTAATAATACAGGGAAGAAAAGGAGTAACAAATGTAGAAGTACTGCTGATTTCCTATTGACAGATGTCGGATTTGTTCTACTAGATATAGAACAAAGAAAATAAGGAAAATGTCTTTGATATATCTTGATTGTTTAACAGTCTGTTCCTGTCAGCAACCTCTTAGAAACTTCATTGCAGTGAAGAAGCAGTTCCGCAGAGATAGTTGGTAATATGGGTATTTGGTTGGGAATCACAAAGATATATGTGCTGTAGGTATGTACTATCATCCAGCAGAGGAACTGCAGGACTGTCACAACCTGCTTCTTGCCCTGATAACACCTGCCGCCCTGACTCCAGAATGTTCTGCTTTCTCTCCAACACAGCCTTCTTTGATCTGTGCTGCTGTAGGAAGGTATTAGTAGTATGGCAAAAATTTACAACAAAATGCACTATCCATTCGATAATAGAACTACTGCCTCCTTTTAGTCAATGAGTATTTGTGACATTAAAGCTGTACCTGGTTTTATAAATGCTATGTGAGGCCTTTTTTTACAAAAGAAAACACTGACTGAAAATTGTAGCAAATCATGATAAAGCAAAATCAAAGAGAGGAAGACCACATGTGGCTTTGAGGCACAATCATTTATCGAGCAGGAAAGTCAGTCAGAAATTTTGATCATAAATAAAATTGTGACTTTTCATACCCTCAACATTGATGAATCCATCCAGTTTTGCATATTTTTCAGATATTAATAAATCAAGCATATACATGCAATACTTTAAGTACTCTTTTAACATAAATAAAATGCTTGTATCTTTAGATAGAAATCTACCAGTGTATAGAGACAGGCTAATTTAGCTGTGGGGGAAAAAGTCATACTTACTGTCTTTTGGCTTCTTTTATAAAAAGTAGAGAAACACAAAACCATTAGAAATAAACAGCAGGAGAATAGGACACACTGTTACCTCCATTTACAAGTTCACCTCTGAACATTCCTCTTTACTATCTACTACTTAATGCCACTGCTTAATAAACAAGCTTAGTAAATGAGAAATTCTTAGACATGACATAGGTGAACAATTTCCTGGAGTTATTACCAATCCAGTCAGGCAACTACAGAGAAATCTTCATGAATTCTTTTAACTGATTGGATGGGAACATGCTTTTTCTTATCTACAACATCAATGTTATCGCTTCATTCTTCATGACTTCAGGGACATATACTGGAGGCTGAAGTGATAGATTCATTTAATCATCTGAATTCAGAATCATCTCTTCTACTAGACTCCTACAATTCATACTGGTAGGAATCAGACTTCATCCATCACAACTTCACATTATTCAAAAGCTTTGCAAGATAAGCCTGAGATATTTACTGTGTGACTGATCTTCTATGTAAGGTAAACATCCAAGTGAATATCACCATTATACTGAAAACATTTCTATTGTATTTTTATCATAGATCTCACATGGATTTTATTAGATCATATCAATCCTTGGAACTGCTCAAGGTGAAGCTGGATGAGGCTTTAAGCAACCTGCTCTAGTGGAAGCTGTCCCTGTCAAAACATGGAGGGCGAAACTAGATTGTCTTTAATCTCCCTTCCAACTCAAACCATTCTGTAACTCTATTATATAATCAGATATTTATCAGATTTAAGAGAGAGCAGTCACCATCTCCTTATGTTAAGCTGGAACAACATGGGACAAAAATAATCCTGATACATTGTGTTTCTCAGAGCAAATATGTGCATATATATTTCCAGTCCTCAAATATGTAGGTGTCTGGACTTCTTTTATTCAGTAATCTTTGATCTGATTTCAAAGTGGTTGGTTGCAGAGCTGTGTGTCCTCTTCTATCACTTAAAGTAGGATTAGTAGAGAAATATATCTCATCTTTTACACCCACTCATCCCTCTGCAATCCCTTTTCTTTACTGAATAATATTACTGGCACTTTCTCATTCAAGGAGATTATTGTCAAACAACACTGTCAGATGTCAGTAAAAAAAAAAAAAAAAAAAAAAGGAAAAGAAAAACCTTTTAATTTGTGGTACCACAAAACAATATATTCTGATATATTTTTAATGAGATAAAAATGCTACATATTTTCTTACTGATGGCAAAAGGAAAACAGCTTTTATTTAAAAGCTTTAAAAAAATTCTGTAGCACATATCCTGAAAGCTTGATCAATAGTGTTTTCAAGAACATAAATCTAGAATTACTAATAATTTTATTCGAGCTTTCCAGTTCACTTTTAAAACATAATTTCAAACTAGTGGAGTGAAATAATTGGTCTAGGTACTCACAGATGCTACCTACTGGGAGGTGTTATGATCTCAATTAACATTGTCTCATGAAAAGAACATCCTTTTGACTGAACAGCTCCTATGAAAATCTCATATAAAACAACCCACTACAACAATTATTAATTATCTCATATGGCTAAAAGACACTTGAATTGTCTAGAAGAACATTTTACAACTCTTAGCTGAATTTCTTCTTGCAGGTAAAAATAAAGCCCTGGCCCAGGTAATTTCATAGAATTATAGAACACTAAGGGTTCAAATGGATCTTAAAGATCATCTATTCCCAACTACCACTGCCAGGTGTGGGGACATGTACCATTAGACAAGATTGCTAAAGGCCTTGTCCAACGAGGCTTTGAACACTGCCAGGACTGGAGCATCCACAACCTCCCTGGGCAACCAGTTCCAGTGTATCATCACACTCACAGTAAAGAATTTCTTCCTTATATTTCACCAATTTGATCCCATTACTCCTTGTCCTATTACTACAGTTTCTGGTGAATAGTCCCTATCTGGCTTCCCTGTAGGCCCCCTTCAGATACCAGAAAGTTGCTCTGAAATCTCCACACAACCTCATCTTCTCCAGGCTGAACTGCCCCAACTATCTCAGCCTGTCTTCGTAGGCAGGGGGCTCCAGTCCTCTAATGAACTTTATGGCCCTCCTCTGGACTTGCTCCAACAGTTTCATATCCTTCTTATGTTGGCGGCACTTTTTTCTACTTTCTTGGCTTTGCATAGAAAACCTTGCATTACATTACATACCTCTCTATGCCATATTTTTCATAACCTCATTATACAAACCAAAAGGCACAGCAGTCATTTTAATATTTCTACTTTATCATATATGGAAGAACTATTCACCAATAGTTGCTGCTAATAATTCAATATTCAGTATTTGTTTCTAGGTCACTGGAAAATGATGTTACACTTGAAATGAGGTACTTCAAGACAACATGGCCACTCAAGGAATTAGGAACCAAACAGGACAGTAGCTTAAGATGCAACTCTGCTGCCTTCAATTGCAGTAAGCATTGAAAATCCAGAACTTCCTCATAACTTCTGTATGTGCTATATGACAGCCCTCAGAGGCTGTCAGTCTTAAATCAATCAGCAACTCATAAAGTTGACAAAAGAAACAGTTAGGCAGCAATGTAAAGGGCTCACTTACTCCAATGAGAAACAAAAAAAAATCATTAGAGAAGTTTCTCAAATTCTGTTTTCAAGCTGAAGCCAGCCATGGTCAGACTTGCAATGGAGGACAGAGAAGATAATAAAACTCCTAATAAATTGGATGCAAATTCAGAAATCTGCAGAAGTATAAAGCACTATTTCTCCAGAGGATACAAAAGAAAATCCTAGAAATACAAATGCTCACTTATGCATGGAGTGGTATGCTCTCACTGAAGACAAAACAAGGGTGGAGAAAAATAGGATTAGTAGTTACTGAAAATTTTGAAAGCACTGAAGTCAGATCTAACTTGATGGAGATGTGAAACCATCCAACTGAAAGAGAAAGTGGCAGGTCGAATACAGGAGCCATATTCAGCTGTCAGTTTTTAAGTTCCCTATGATAACAGTGGAATTTTCTTTATGTGCCCTCAGGAACATGATGATAGTTGTTGAAGTAGATGTTCTTTCCTATATAACTTATGCAGAAATTCAGAACATGAAAATATTCTGAAAAGATTCTACAGCTTCACCAAGATTCTTTTAGATTTAAAAAATTTGTTAATTTGAAGTTAGACCAAGGATCTCCAAAGTTCAAAATGCCCTTCAAAATTCTGAAAAAACAGCAGTGATATTTGGTCCTGCTCAGAATAAGTTTTATGGAGCAACAATCTGTCTCATGCCTCCTAAAGTCTATGCTAACAATGATTATTATTGCCAACAGGAAAACACAGGGACTGTGCATTACTGGCTTTCAGGCTTGAACCTCCTGTTTTACAGAAGGTTAAGGTGCTGTTCAAACTATGCAAAAACTAGAAAAACCTGCAATGAGGTGATGTATGTATAATGGTTGCAGTTTGATGATGCCATTTAACAACTTCATTGCAAGAAGGAAACATTGCTTAAAAGTGCAAATTTCCCCTTTTTCATTGCTTCTCAATTTACTGGAACATCTGTATCCAAGGCATCAGTCTACAAACTAGATTATCAAAGATTAAATTAAACAAAAAATATTTGTTTAGGAACATAAATATGAGATCACTGAGAAGGTTATTTTCAGCAGTCAGACCTGGGTGCTATGCCTGAGTTCAAACCTGTTTTGGCTGCAGTGTATATTGCTGTGAAATTGAAGCAGGTGCTATCTTCAGACAGTGATAAAAATAAACAAAAAGTGTTGAAATCTACAAATTGGAAAACTTATTTGTCATATAACATCCCCTATTACATAATCCTGAGAGATAAGTAGGCCTGAAATTATTTCAGAGGTGGTAATGGCATAAACCACCATTCTGAGAGATGATTAATAAGAATGTCTAATTTGTGTTCTTTATATCATTCATTACTCCTGATTCAACCTCCCATGGAGACACCCATGTCTTCTTTATAACTTCATAGTCTTGGGATTGTCAATCTTTCTTAAAACACAGAATTTTATCTTTGAGGCGTTTTTTACATCTGTTTTCTAAATCCCTGCATTCCTAATGTTTTTCTTTATTTTCCTTTCCCTTCTTTTCGAGAAAGACTATTAGAGAAGGCAGCTGCAGTAGGGCATACTACTGATTCATATAATGGCAGCCTACCAGTTTGATTTTGATCTGTTGCTTTTTGTTAGAGGCACCAAACTCCTACAAGCTGAGACCAATTATCCTGTCTACTACCCAGTATATATCCACTAGGCTGTCCAAGGCGGGACTGCAGCTTGTGTGCGTACAACACATCTGAACTACCTGTAGATGTGCTGCTTCTGGTGATGAATGTAGAGTGGTTCAGCACAGACTATCAAGCCCTCCTGAGAAGATGTGCATATATATATTTATTTTTTTTCAGGCAATTAGGCTAGGCTGAGCTCTGTTTTGCCATGACTACACTGTCAGGAGTACCTGAATCAGCGCTTTTAAAATGAACTTGCGCCACATACATGAACTGGAGTCACCACAGCCCTGCAAGGTAGCCCAGTTCAAGCAACAGCTACAGAGAAGGAAAGGAGGTAACCTCAACTCTGTGTCCTTTGTTACCTGTCCTGTAACACGCAGCTGAAATATAGGAGGCTTCATTTGTCAAATAGATTCTATCTGGTTGGGCCCTGGAAACAGAAGCCTCCATACAGCAACAAGAGCAGTGTGTGTACTCAACAGACAACACAGAATATGTATATGTACCATGATATATAAGGAGTGTTATGCTTTACATCCAGATATCTGACATTGTGCTGCTTTTATGAAAATAAGGTCACACATATAAATATATAAATAAGGAATTGAAAACTTAACATTAGCCATACACTTTCTGTAATATTTTTATTTCAACTTTAATCTACAAGATTAAATTCTCCAGTTCTGAGTCCTGTTTTAGATTGAATTGCATGCTTGTTCTTCTGATATACAGAGTAAGGCTGAGGATAAACTCTGAAAAAACAGAGGTGTCAAGAGATAAAGCTTAATTATGGGTGCTTCTATGAAATGCAACACTTAAGATATTCTTTTATGACTGACATACCTGTAGAAGCCCTTCTCATTATTCTTTGCATCCCTTGCCAAGTTCAGCTTTCCTCCCTTCATCCCTAAATAACTGGGCAGCATCCCTGTACTCTTCCCAAGATACCTCTCCTTGCTTTCACTGACTGTGCATTTCCCTCTTGCCCTTTAGTTTGTCCAGCAGGTCCTGACTTATGCATATTGGTCTCTTTCCTTCCTTATCTAATTTCTTGCACCTGAGGATCACTAGTTCTTGTGCTCTTGAGTCAAGAATCTGCCGGTTCTGTTCTGCTCCCTTGTCACTAAAGCCATTTTCCCAGGGCATCCTATTGACTAGGTCCTTGAAGAGCTGGAAGTTTGACTTCCTAAAATTCATATTCCTGACCTGACTCTGCCTACACCACATCCCACAGGACTGAAAACTCCACCAGTGCTTGATCACTGCAGCCAGATTGCCTCCAGTCTTGACATACCCAACTAACTCACTTATGTTGATGACTATCAGTCCAGTATTAGATCACCTCTCTTAAGGCTGTCTATTACTCAATATAGGAAGTTATCCTCCATGCATTCCAGAAGTCTCCCAGATTACCTACAGCTCACTATGCAATTTTCCAGCAGATGTCAGCATAGTGAAGGTCCCCAGAAGAACAAGAGCCTGCGAGCATGATGCCTCTTGTACCTGTAGCAAGAATGATTTGTCAAGAGGCTCCCCTTCATCAGATGGCTTATAGTGGACACCAACAACAAGGTTCCCTTTGTTGCCTTGGTCTCTGATTCTTAACCATAAGCTTTCAACCTGCTCGTGGCTAGTCTTCAGACACATTCTCCCACCTGCCCATCCCCAAAAACTCAGAAGAAACCCACCAGCATTTTTATTGGAATTTCATCAGTTGTCTCCTTTGTGTTTTGAAAGATAATACTAAAGATACACTTATTGATACAGTGTGGGTTTGCTTGTTTTGGATTCATTTGAGACAGGTAATAAATGTTTGACTTTGTTTTGATTTTGTACCATTTGTATTCAAAGAGTAAGAGCTGTCATTTCAAAGAAGATGCACAATGGGGACATAATTTCTATTTTTAAAAACTATTATAAAACCTCCTTTCTTTTACATCATTTCTTTGAACTGCTGGGTTAGGAAGTCAGCCTTGATGATGTAATAATAAACAAAGCCTTCAAGCTTAAAAGGCATCTTCATCTTGTGTTGAACAGAGCACAAACTGAATTTAAAATCCAAAGAGATGGGCCATTGCAGTTGTATTGGCAACAAATCTAATTGTCAAGCTGCCCACTGGCACCAAGACCATAAGAATATTTGAAAAGACATGCAGAGGATTATTGTTTGATCCCTGTTTCAAGCTCAGGATTTGCACTATGCTCCGGTCTCTGCTGATAAACATCTCAGCTTTCATAGGCAAAGCCAGGCACTCTGCCTTATAACTCCAAATGCCTTCCTGGAGATTGGGTGAGCTCACAGAGAGCAGGATGCAGCTCAGAGGAAGTCAAGACATGAAAGGGACAAAAAGGACAGTTGGAACACCATCTTTACTTTTGTGCTATGATTTCTCTATTAATACTATTTCAACCAAAAACACCACGGACATGACTATATAGGGAGAGAATAAAACCAAGTCAGTTTCCTTAACTTGCCTACATTTGAAAATAGGGAAAATGCAATGAGGCTGGGAAGGAGTGTCTAAGATACATGAGAAGGATAAGATTTATACCTTATTCCATGCACTTAGGAGCTATACACTTTTTGAAGTTTTCTATTGTTAATAGTACACTGCTTCCATGATACCAACCACTTCCCTTTTGTATTTATTAGGAAATGAAATGTTTCCTCTCTCAAAATTGGTGTGAAGGAAAGGAGAAAAAAGGGGAGCAAGTCACCTTTGCACCACAAAACACTGTTTTTTTGTAAAGTCTTTCTCTAGTACTTCAAATTTAAATATGATAGGAGATAATGAGAAATTTTACTGTTTACTATTCTCAGATGAAATTCGTGACAATAATTTACACAGGAGCAGCATTAGCTACAAGAAAAAGAAAAAAAAAAGAAAATAATGAGAAGTTAGACCTATTTAATTTTCATATCTTATACATCAACAACTTTTTGAAAACCACATGAATGATCTTTCCTTTTTCCTGCTTATTTTTGCCAGGCATTCATTATGTTTGAGGGGTTTTATATATTTTAATTTTATACATAGCTTTACTTTACACATAGTTGACATCTAGATGAAAATAGTGCTATTTTCTTGCCTTAAGAAATAAATTTAAACAAGATTAATCAACCAATTAATTACATTTTGTTGATGATTATAATTGTTTCTACAGTTTATTCTAGCAATTACTTGCACTGCAATTTGAACTCAGAGACCTATGAATATTCGATCAAGATTTCAGAATGACATTTAAGAATGACAACAAAAAAAATCCAGTGAAAATTTTCTACCTTCCGTATTACTACTTATAATGGAAATATGTGAACAAAGATAACCAAACTTGTCCCTAGTTCATAAAATAAGTCTGATTATTAACTTTAGGTTACTTTTCAGCCTTGTCATACTGAGTCAAAAGCCTAAAAGCTGTCTTTTCTGTCTAGCAGTATAGGAACAGTTTTAATTTATGTACAAAAGCATGCACATACATGTGTACATCCACTGTAAGCACTATTGCTGACTAGAAGACAGAAGGTGAAGAAAAGACTTTAAAGACTTTTCAAGTTTAACTTTAAAGAGACAAATTCTCTCAGCAGCTGTTGTTATTTATTGAGAAATACTGTTCACAGCAGTTAAAAAAATGTGCTTTTCTTCACTAGACATTCAAGAGAAATACTTTGTAGAAAACACAGAATTGGCTTGTGACAAATGGAGAAAGCTTACAATGAGCAGAAATGGTGGAGGCACAAGTAGGATCTCAAGTAGCTTTCAATAGTTCTAATAAATAAAATTATTTAATAAGAAGCATGTGCCAAAATGTGCCAGGCCAAGAATTCTATGCTTACTGAGAAGACAGGCTTCATATTTTGTCTGTGAACATCATAGGATTCCTATAATCATTCAGCATCAAGAAAAACAGAGAAAAAAATAGACTGGATAGAAAAAAATGCCTATATAAAAGGACTTTCAAAACCAACATAACCCTCTTTACAACAGACACAAATTTCACTGGCAACCTGAAGCGATGGTTGTTGTAATTGAAGAGATAGGTTAGTATTAATGATTGAACTCTACACTGCTAATCAGAGCTACAGTGTTGATCAATTTTGAACAATTTTAACCCTACTTATCAAATTATCTGGACTGGCAATTAGTAAAGCATTAAAATAATGAGTTCAGGAAGAAACCAAGGGTATTGATCATAAACAGAGAGAGAAAGCAACAAAGAAAAGACAGAAGGCACAAATTCCAGAATGAAAAATATTTCCCAGGTGCTGGAAACACAAGTCCATTGCTGCCTACATATAGATAATAAACAAAAGCTTAATTAGATAAAAAAGCCCTGTTAAGTTTAGATGACTCCTGCAACAGAATAGTGGCAATGGAAATTATTCATAGTGAGTAATATATTCAGAACTAACAAATGTTTCTGGCTGAACATAAATTATCCAAAAAGTGTGCACATGTACAGATATTATCTAGACATTATTAGAAGCAAGTTAGCCTTTGGAGCACTGCAGTGATATTTTCAATGTAATTGGCCACCTGTAGTTCACCGCTCCTATTGGGCAAACACTATGTTTTCAACATAGTTCCTTGTGCAAAGGGAATTCTGGGAGCCCAAGATATGTCCTAGAAAAACTTATTGCCATTTTACATTATTGAAGTAGCTCAAAACAACTGCAAGCATTAAGAGAGGGAACCGTCTTGATTTCCACTACACAAAGAAAGCATACATATATTAAACAGTGACAAGACAAACAAGTAATGGCATATGAATGCACATGGAGAGGAACTTAATTTAGAACCACTGAAACTGTTCAAGTGGTGAATGTGCAGATTAAGACACTTTCCATCAAACCGATGTATGTCCTCCACTCAACGATATGCTGTGAATACAAATAATCCCTAAATAGCAGCAGATCTGGATTCCTGGGCAGACTTGAGTACTTTCAAACTACAGAGAGAGGTGCAAAAATACAGCCTTAAACCCAAGTCATATCCATGAGTCATCCCTGTCTGTCCTAGATAAAAACAGAAGCCATCGGCAGTTTTGAGGAAAAGATTTTCAAAATCTTCATCAGCCTTACTACACCATTGAAATTATGCCAAGGATTCATTTTACGCACGTTCAGACCAGCTATTTGTAGGCAAACATCAATTCAACTACTCTTTTATCATCATATGTATTGGAAAGTGATTAAGAAGAGAGAACAAATAGTGTCTGACAAACTATACTTTGTGGATTTCTTCCTGTTGCCATTTCAAACTCTTGACTACAGACACACATTGTCCTTGTTTATCTCTCTGAAATGCAAAAAAGCTCCAAACCGCTCAATGCTTCTTCCACTTTCAGCTCTAATTTTTGCTGGTTTTGTAGGATAAAGCTCCTCATGGAAACAACAGAGCCTCTAGTACACGCATCAATTATTCTCTGGCTGTATCATCCCTGACCTACTTTCTCTTATTTTTTCCATCTGCACTTTTGATTACGTTCCTATTGACAGGGCTACCACTCAACGCTTTCCATTCCTTGTTTGAAATTGTCTCACATATGGGAACTATTCTCTGCAATAGATCTTTCCAAATTCCACTACTTTGAAACTTCTCTACATGTTATTACAAATAGTCATGCTTTTTAGGTTAGTGATTAATAGCAAACCCAGAATGGGATGGCCCTGTAAGAGACTACCAGACAGAAAAGTGTAGGAGTTTGAAAGGGGAGGGGGTTGCGGGGGGGG
>VXBA01004483.1:197486-255557 GCA_013399895.1 Serilophus lunatus | reverse complement strand
AAGCTGGAGAGCAGCAGCACGGCTCCCCTTCTCCTACTCCCAGGCCTCGTGGCTTGACTCAGCCCACCTCCATCGGCACCGGAGCCACACCAGCAGAACTACAGGTTGAAAGCTTCCCCAAATAACATCCCGGGTTGAGGGGAGAACCTTTCACTGTGTTGTGTTTTACAGATACTCCAAGGGCTGAGAGTTAGCTTCCACCAGAGAGAGAGAAGAAGAAGGAAGTGGCTTTCCCTTCTCACTGCTTCTCTTTGGCCAGCTTGGCTGGCCTTTGAAAGCAGTTCCCTTATTCCTTTTTTTTCTTTGTTTTCCTTTTTCGTGGTTTTTGTTGGGTGCTTTTTTTGTGTTGAGTCTGGGGTTCCCTTAAACTGTGTTTTCCTTTGTTTGAACTCCAGACAAATAAAGTGTTTCTCTGTTGTTAATTCTGTTCATTCTTCTCGCCACTATTAAGAGTGCCCCCTAGTTAATATAGTGGTGCTAAACCACCACAAAAAGGTAAATATGTAACTACCAAATCTGAATTTAAGATATCAGGGCACAACTGAAATCATTCGCTTTAATACCCTATTTTAAAAAGAAGGGGGAGACTATAGATTAAACAAATGAAATACTGGGGGCAAGTTAGTTGTTCAGATGCACCTCTGATGGTGCAGAATGTTTTGAAGCATCTATAAAGAGAGAATAGCCAAAAGAACAGGAAATAGCAGTACAAGCTGAGTGGTACTTTTCATAAACTGATGGTAACTAGACTTTCAGAATGCATACCTTTGGGGTTGTTTTTTTTTCTTTTTTTGGATATCATTGAACTATAAAACCACAAAGTTCCTTTTTCTGAGTTCAGAAATCTCAATATGTGCTCAAAAAGGAACCAAAGAATCATTTGACAAAGTCAGGAAAGGTAGATACTCACTATAGACAGAATTTAGTTAAATCAACTTTCCCTATCCAGTCTAAATTAGTCGTTCATGCTTCCTTTAGAGATGACAGAGACATTCTACACCCTTCCAGAAAATGATTAATCCTATCTGTTTTATGATGGTAAGAAAGCATCTAGAGAGACAATTTACTACGGAGAAAAATAGCATGACTAAAAGACTCTTACTCCTAATTTACATATTCCAAAAATAAGGCAAATAGAAGAAAGAGATCCATAGATTATACTGGCTGAAAAAAACTAAACAAAAAAAAGCCTCAATGCAACAAAACATATGGG
The DNA here is from genome assembly GCA_013399895.1 of Serilophus lunatus. Classification (NCBI taxonomy): domain Eukaryota; kingdom Metazoa; phylum Chordata; class Aves; order Passeriformes; family Eurylaimidae; genus Serilophus; species Serilophus lunatus. The sequence goes on along the minus strand of VXBA01004483.1, from coordinate 254,344 downwards.
ACAAATAAATCATTTGAAGAGCATTCATGGGATATGGCATAGCCAATAACAGCATCCCAATTTTCATTTACGTATTTATTTAAGACATAATGCAAAATCCTCAGCTGCTATAAAATATCATTATTCCATTTAAGTCAATAAGACTTCTTTAATTTTTACTAGTAGGATGTTTGCTTAATAAAATTTGCAATCAAAGGGAAAATTAGAGATGATGGGAGGCAGAAACTAAGGGAATCCATGAATTTAGCTAAAATAGAGAATATGAAGAAACAATGACTTTATTCTTTGAAAAAATAAATAAGCCTCATTTAGAAAATGCTGAAGGAGCAGGGACAAATGCTTTAACATCATTTGAACCACCTGCACAGAGTATATATTGAAATTTAAAGAAGCTTTAGGACTTAAAACCTGAAAAGTGTACTTTCCTTCAGGGGACATTTAAAATACAAATATATACTTGAGCAAATCTATACAGACTTTTCTCCAGCTGGTTGCCATAGCCTCAAACCTACATTTTCTTTTTGAACCCTGGCATGGCTGTGCTACTGTACTTTCACGGAACACTCTGGAATTTTATGTTGTTGCTGTTTCAGTACCAGGAATATTCACCAAAGAACAACTGTACACATCAATGTGATGCACTTTACACCTGCAGGAAGCAAAGTTCCACACTGCCAAATAATTATTACAACCAAATTACTATGCAAACTTTTTGGATCTAAACCTGAATTTATAAAAATATATACGGTATGTACTATTTTAGTCAAGAAATGTAAGACAGTATGAATCTGTGTATCAGGATATATAAATAATTCCAGGCAGAATTTTTGGCATTCTTGAAGTGCTCAAAACTGCATTTACAAGAATAAAGCATTGACACCTGTATCTACAACTAGCTATAATTTTATGTTCACCAGCAAAGGTCCTCGTGAAGATTAGATTTGAAAGGCATACAGAAACTTAAAATATTAAGAATGCTTTGCTCCCCTGGGGACCTCATCAGTTCTCTTCCATATTAGCTGTAAATTAAAGCAGACAGCATGCCAAATATTCTTCAGACATATCCGCAAAATTTTTATATAGCAATGCATATCTGATAAACAAGAAGTGTATGTTTGTCATCAGCACATTACTCCAATGTGGCATTATTGAATTATTAATACAGTATATTCAGACCTTTCAAGAGATCACTGAAATAGTGAGGCGTGCTAGTGGTATGTATGCATACTTGTCTGAAGCACAGATGTGGTCATATTTACACGAGTTTCCTGGTCTAACTCTGAAAAACTCAATAGACTTTGTATTTGAAATAAATCTTAGGTTTCCTATTTGTTATTATTCAGAAACATTTCCGATGCTGCTACAATTAAATAGACACAGGCTATACTGTATTTTTCCTCCTTTGAATTTAAGTAATTGTGGACATTCTGTTTTAAAACTCACCAAAGATAAGGATTTATGCATATCTTTATACTTTTTAATATATTTTCTTTCTCATGCTCATTACATATGTAATATGTAACAGTACACATCTAAAAGTTTTCTACAAGCTCCATATACAAGCCTTTCTCCCGCAAAGAAAAACTCCCAATCTACAGCACTGCTCACACTAAGATCCTCATGCACCATGATGAGGATTTCACCTAGAGAAAGAAAGAAGTGGTGGCCTCCACAAATTACAAAATACATCAGGAGCGAGAGGCAAAGAGAAACAGCATTCTCAGACCTTCCCCTTCTTAGATTCCTAAAAACACTTTTTACTGTCTTTTTTTTCTTTTAAGTTTCCTTTAAACTTTCCCAGAATAAAGATAACAACATAAATCATGCAAAACGGCATCCCTCCTATCAGTTCTATCTTACTGAGTCTTCATGTCTTTTCAGGGTTTTTTCAAGCAAGACAATACAATACGATGTTTGTCTCTACATACAGGATAAAAAGCTTTCCAATTCCCCTTCTGCCCAATACTGATGCTGTTACTCAAAACACACATTCAAGATGAAAAACCTATAGAAAGCCAGCAAACACTACAGAGTTTCTCTTCTGTTGCTGACTACAAAATATAAGGCATAGCAAGTGCCTGACTGCATTCAGAAATACTGCAGAGACAGTTTCCCTTGCCATGTCATCTATGAGAATAGTAGAAAGGCTCTCATTATTTGGAGAAGGACTTGACATTAGATTGAAAGAAAGAGATTTCCTCCTCTTGGTATCTATAAGATTCTTTGAGAACGTACGAAAATGCCTAAGCTGATAAGAAAGTATCAGAAGGGTTACCATTCATCCATTTGTCAGAACAGCTAACAGGAGATATGGGATATTTATTTATAGTCTATGTTGCAACTTTGTGGCTCAATCTGATGTCACTGGATTCTCAGATTAGCTCCTACTCCTTTCCATGATGGAAAGACGCCATTTTCAGAACTACATGCTTAGGCAAAAAAAAATTGTCTATTTCCATTAATATACTCATCCCTCTAAGTCAGATGCAGCAAAAAAGTAGAAATACAAAAGTATAGAAGGCAAGTACAAATACAAAAGTAGAGAAGACAAGTACAGAATGATCTTACAAGTAAACTCTTATCTCTGTAGCATCTCTTTTCTTGCCTTAGTATACTCAAAGTTTCTAAATACACTGACAATACTGAGATATGGTCTTAAAATTATTATATTTTAAAATAATCATTTCTTTACCATCAGAATATAGCAAAACAAAGTTGCTTCCTCACATTGAATAACTTCAACGGGAAGAAATTATACAGCCTATTAGAGCAACTGTAGGAACTGAGGAACGCACAGGCAACCCTCAACGCCCGAGGCAGAGTTGTTGCTGCCAGCAGAGTTTTAATGAAAACACTTCCTGAGATTTTTCATTCCTTTACACTGAGAGTTTCTTTAACTTCATTTAAAGGAATAAATGAGGAAAATACGACTATGTGTTAGTGTGTCTTCCTTTCCCAAGTACAACTGTAAAGAGAAAATAAAGAGGAATGTTTGAAAATTAGCCCAGAGGGAGGACAAAAACAATTACACACAACAAAACAATTGCCACAACAAAAGCTAAACTGAACTTGTTCAGTTTAAACCAAGAGACTTTCTTTGTCACATTGTGCCGTATGCAGCCCGAGACCACTAGTGAACTTAACAAAAAATATTATGCTTTCCAATTGTGTCATAGAATCTGTTAAAATTTAAATTTTTTTAGGTTTACCTTTGAGTTCAGATATAAAGAACTAATAAAGCTCAACGGTAGCTACTAGTATACTACAATTGCAAATATTTTTGTGAATAGATATCCTATGTGCACTAGGGGACAGCTGTTTAAAGCATCTCTTGTGTTTTTCTGATCAGGGATGACACAAAAATTCCATTAAGAAGATATTACTGCTGAAAGGACTAGTCATCAAGTATACTTGCACTCTTGCAAATTCTGATAATTCCTGGGGCTTATGGAATGAGGATTATAGGATGCTGCAGGGACTTGGTTTTGGTTGGTTTTTTTCCAAGTAATTCAGAGATGTGTGGCAGCAAATAGAGAAGCAGCATGTATGATGTTGGATTCACTTGTGTTCTACCAAAGCACAGGGCAGTGTCAAGTCTTGTTCTGTTAAAAGAGTATTAATTTGTCTCCACATGACATTAAAATTTAAACTGTACATACATATCACAATTTACATTATAGCTTCACCTGAAACTAGCAAGAGGAGAAACAAGACTGTTTGCTGCATTTAATAGAACGCTTCCACAAAAGTATATTGTATATTACATGCTCTGGCTTTCTTGAGATTTCATCAATTTCCTTTTGAATTTGAAAGCTCAACTGATCAAGGCAATAGAAAGGAAAAAGCAATGGAGTCAAATTAGAGAAAACACAGCTTGAACTATGTTGGGAGAAATTCAACATTAGGAGTTGAGTAAACAGATGCAGCATCTTAGAATTAATAAGTCTGTTTGTCTGCAGAAACAAATAAAGTTAATTGGTGCATTTATCCTGAGTTGTTTTCTCTGTTTCCACTTAGTTCTGAAGCAAGGCAATGGGAACCCAAGAGAATGTGCTGAATTTGGGGTACTGAAGTGGTACCTTGAAAGCTCCTGATACCATCTTCTGGCCAATAATAGATGTGCAAGAGCTCTTGATTTTGCACATTTTAGAGCTTTTTGAGCATTTAATGACTTCCAGTTAGAAATTCATAACGCTAACAGGAAAAAGCTGCTCAATGTACTTTTTGCCTATCAAAATACTTTTTTTCTTTCTCCTTCCCTCCCTTCCTCCTTCCTTCCCACCTTTCTTCTTTCAAGAACATAATAAAAGAAGTGGAAAAAGAAGCCTGAATCCTTGGAGGATCTGAAAGTGGGTAAAATAATTTGTAACTCCCTTTTTCAAACAAAGCTTGCCCAAGATTGAATGAAAATATGGATAGACACATTTACTTCAGTGAGACGCCAATACAGGAACCTATCTACTCAAAAGGCCCTATATTAGCAACAGATAGATAAAGAAAGATAGGTTGAATCATTCCTGGGATGTGCTTATTTCTTCATCTGATTGCAAGCCGCTCTAAGGTGACCATGCCTGCAACTCAAGTTTTGCAATGAAGTGTGTAAAATTAGATTAAATGAAGCTGAGCCAGAGTAAGGAAAGATGTCAAGTTTTCTAATATCACCAGATCAGCATGTAATCAAGAGGCAGGTAGAAATCCATATCAAATGTCTCTGATATGCAGGGTCTTGTGAAGCATAGGCTCTACTCCTGATAATGAGCATCCTCTTGGTCGAATGATTTAAAGATGTACCAGTTGTGGAACATGTAAGCATGTGTAGGATGCAGTTACTCTTTTCTGTGCACTAGAGATTACACAGAACTCCTTGATTATATAGCAAAAAAAGCACTGCTTTTTAGGAATGTGTTAGAACACAGTTTAAATCTGATTTGAAATAACATGTGACAATCAAATATAAACAACAGAGTAAAAAAGAAAATATACAACAAAAAAGAAAGGATTACTTTATCAGTCAACAAGACAAAGTAGGTATTTATCTTAGGCTTACATTGGGCTATGCAATCTCAAGTTAATTATTTAAGGATTGCAAATATCAATGAAACAAAAAAGACAGAAACAGTGAAATAATACTTTCAGTACTATGACTGAAGGAATTTTGAAGGGCAGGCCAGGTTTGACCCTCAAGTCATCTCCTAACTACTAAGTTTAAAACTTAGACTGAGTTTCAAGACACAGCCATAATCATAACTATTGTGCATTAGATGAAAGCACTGCTAAAACAAAAGAAATAACCCCAGTGTTCTTTATAGCTAGTTTTTAATGCATTCCACTTCATGTGAACTTCAACTGAGAGTACCTGGGTGAAGCAGCTCCCAGGGTAAGACCTCCCTCTTTATTATTGTTTGGCCTATAGATTCTATCTAAAAAAAATAACCAAACAAAAATCCCTGTCCTCAGTCTTAAACTATAATTAACTCAGAAAGAGTTTTTATCAACAACCCATTTCCACTTTATGGATATGAGTTTTTCCACTGAAATAGCTGCTAAAACTCCCAGTGATTTCAAACATGCAGTATCTTGCCCTTCATAAGAACACAAATGCCATCCAGCTTCACTGACTCTATGGAAGGCCAACCTGAGTTTCCAAAGAACCAGTTTCTCTTTTTCCATTGGAGGCACGTATTTTTGTGCCCACGAATAGAAGGTGACTCAGAACCACTTTCTCTTTTTCCATTAGAGGCATGTATTTTTGTGCCCACGAATAGAAGGTGACTCAAAACAACCAGCATGGATTTATTAAGTGCAAATGACATCTGACCAGCTTGGTTGCCTTCTATCATAAAATTAATGGAGTGATGGAGTAAAGAACAATGGATTTTATTTACCAGACTTTGGTTAGACTAAATACAAGCAATATTCTCCCACAGTATCTTTTCAAGTTAGTATCTTATAGTCTCTATGGGTGAACTAGTAGATTGATAAAAAAAACATTTAAAAATCAGGATGGGAAGGCCATACTTAGTGGATCATATGCTGCCTGAAGTCCAGAAATAAGAGAGTTATCACAAGAATTTATCCTAGGACTTGTCCTTAATGACCTGGAGGAGGCAACAAAGTGCACTCTCATCAGGTTCTGAGATGACATCAGATGGGAGGGACAGATGAAATGTTTGAGATCAGAGATGTCATTAATAGGAGCCTAGAGAGGCTGAAGGAATTGGCCAACAGAAACACCATGCAATTCAACACTGTGGGACAAGTGCCCAGCCCAACACAAGGGAGAGATGAGCCTCTGCAATAACAGAGCCTGGCAATGCGGTTACTGGGGAGCAGCTCTGTGGAAAGGACCCTGGGGTCATGGCAAATGGCAAGCTGGAGGTAGGCCAGCAGTGTGCCCTGGAAGTAAAGATGGCCAACAGCATCCTAGCAGTGTAGCTGGGGAATCACAGAAAGGGATCGTATCTCTTATCAGTCCACATCTAGATATCACATCCAGTTTTGGTGCTCTCAGTCAGTTCAAGAAAGGAATTGGTAAACTGGGAGCTGTTCAGGGAAGAGCCACCAAGATTGCTGGGGAAGCTGTAGCACTTTAGCTTTCAAAAGATGATGGACCAGGGCTTGTCCATTGTGAGGAAGAGACGGCTTCAGTGAGGACGGACCCAATAGCAACCCCCCTGTATCTACAGGGAAAACAAATCCAGGGTCTTGATTACAGTGCACACTGCAAGGAAGAGACTCATCAGGCACAAATTTAAATAAGAGATGTTCAGACTGCATGTAAGGAAAAGCTTTTTCATGGAGGACACTCAGGTGTTAAGGCAAGGTGTCCAGAGAGGCTATTCATACTCCAGCCCGGGAAGTTTTCAAGACCTAACAAAAGCAGTCTTAAGTAACCTGGCCTGACCTAGCTGGTTCTGCTTTGATCAGAAGGTTGAGCTGACGATGTCCTGGGGTCTTTTTCAACACAAATTACATCCTCCAATATGGATGCAGAAAAACAAGAATAGACAGAATAGGAGGAATTGCATGTCAAAATAAAGTGAAGCTGGAGCAGTGAAGATGTAACCAAAAAGGCATTTAACAGATATTCTTTAGAAGTCAGGCATACAAGTCTCATCTTCATAGGCCAAGTTTCAAAGGTTTCTCTCTTGCACACATGAAAGGCTTCCCCCTCTCAAACCTTCCTTCTATCACCAAGGATGCACCTTTGACAATCACAGGATTACAGAGTTTAGCAGCTGTGATTCTTACTGAGGCATTGAGTCTTCTTACTGATATTCACAAATCAATAATTTTATCACAAATTAAGTTTCTCATTATAGTAGGAACTGTTCTTTCCAAACATTTCATGACACAATCACTTAATAACTATTCTGCAAGATCCCTACATAGGACAGGCAGCTAATCAATTACACACAAAGATAATGTAAGAAAAGAGATTTTTAAGGCATTAGACCTGAACAGTTGGTCCAAGCATTACCTTGTTGAGGTTTGATCTCTGTTAACTTAATTCACATATGCAAGTGTAACATTGCTGTCACAAAAGAATCCTCCTTTAATTCCCCAGTGCTTGGATTTGTAATCATAAAACTGTTTTCAGCATGGAAGATACACAGAATCACAGAATGGACATTTGGAAGGGACCATAGTGGGCCATGTGGTCCAACCTCCCTGATCTAGCAGCCTCATCCTAGAGGACACAGGACAGGATTACATCCCAACAGTTCTTGAATATCTCCAGCGAGGGAGACTCCACAGCCTCTCTGGGCAACTTGTTCCAGTTTGTGTTCACCTGCACAGTAATGAAGTTTTTCCTCATCTCAGATGGAATTTCTTGTGCATCAGTTTCTGCCCATTGCCTGTTGTCCTATTCCTTGGCACCACCAAGAAGAGCCTGGCTCCATTCTTTTGACTGTCTCCTTTCAGACACTTAGAGATTTTGATGAGGTCCCCTCAGTCTCTTCTGGAAGCTAAAAAGGCCCAACTCCCTCAGCCTTTCCTCATTAGGGAGGTGCTCGCATCTCTTATTCATCATTGTAGCCCTCCACTGGACCCGCTCAAGGAACAAAATGTCTCTCTTGTCCTGAGTAGTCCAGAACTGGACACAGCACTCCAGGTGCGACCTCACTAGGGCCGAATAGAGGGGCAGGATCACTCTCCTCAACCTGCTGCAAATGCTCTTTCTAATGCACCTCAGTGCTTGCAGAGCTGGGCTGTGCTGGAGCCAGCGAAGGACCCAAGAAAAGGGATGGCCCTGGGGGTTTTCCCTACTCATGTCTGTCTCACATACTGAAGGACAGACAGTGCTGTCAGACTTAATCCAGCAAGGACTCATGCATCATCAGCCAGGCTTCACAGAATTGTTGTGATTGCCATCTCTCTTAAAATACCTTGTTCATACAGAACTGCAATAACCATCTTGAAACTGACATGAGAGAGTCTCAGAGAGTCTTATGCCTCTCAGAGCTGCTACTTTTCAGAAAGAACAGAAAATTTTTCTTTTCTTATTGATCTTGTCCCATCATGGAGGGAAGATATGTGAAAAACACTCTGACAGGCAAAGTAGCTTCATATCTTCTAAGCATCTTCATGTTCTTGGTGTTATCCTGAATTTTCCCTTTGATATGCTGAGATGGTTTCATTTCTACTCTTTCAAAAGTATATTTCTCACTTTCAAACCACTTCTGCATACAACATCTATTAAAAAACCACCACAATATTCTGTTTACTACAGAAACAGATAACTTTTCTAATTGAAATCATAATGGTTTACCCCAAAAAGCTCTTTCAAGCTCCCACTCCACCTTTCTTCAATTCCTCTCTGAGTTTATTCAATTACTGTCTTGAAATTACGATCAATAAAATTCTCTTATAAAAAGTTACGCTTCTAAGATTTCTTTTTTTTATGATAACAACAAGAAAATTACTCTTTCAAAAGTAGAATTGTTTATTTAATTATCTCTGAGATTAGTGTGTTTCCTGTGTTGTGTGTTCCCATACTGTTCACTTAGTCAAAGAACAACTATTTGTCATGGTTTAGGAAGGGGTTTGTCTTTTAGGTTGGGGTGGGGGAGTTTGTCTTTTAAAACTTTTTTTTTTTGCTGTTCCTGGGAGAGTGAAGCAGGATAAAATGACTGGAGCCCTGTCCTGGGCCAATGGTTCAACGGGACTGGGAACACAACAAGCAGGGGGTGTGGCTCCCACAGCTCCGCAGCAGAGTGCTGTGGGTTGTTGGTCCTGCATTCCCCATCAAGCACAAGGCCAATGCCCGTGGTGTGGCGGGGCAGGGATGGCAGTGCCTCTGCCATGCAGCATCCTGCAGCCATTCTCCAACCACCCTCCGCACTCCTGATGCCAGTGGCCCAGTAGGCGCAGTGCCCAGCAACTGGAGATGGTCCACTGCTACTGTGGACCCCTCCTCCATGTCACGCGGGTGCTGCGGCTCTCTGCCTGCTCTATGCCACCACAGCAGGCACAGTGCAGCCCGAGGTGCACAAGGGGTTTTCCCAGCTGCATGGTGTGGGGCGCTGGCAGCGTGGGCAGAGCGGGGTTGGGGGTGCCATTGCCGCCATTTGGCCCATGGTTCCTGGCACATGCTGAGCTGGGACTGAGGCCAGGCACGGCAGGTGCCATGGCCACCCCCACCTGTTCCTCTGCAACCCCACCACGAGTCACAAGCGGAGCGCAGCAGGAACTACGTGGCAGCAGCAGTGGCAGCCAGTGCACAGGCCCCCAGATGTCCACAGCACTGGCAGGGTGGTGGCCCCTCCTCCTGGCGAGCATGGCTGTGAGGCATTTCGATGGGAACGCCATATTGCCTCACAGTGAAGTCTCAGAGACGGGGCTCAACCAGCGCTGCTGTCCAATGGGGAGGAAGCACACACAGGAAGAGGATCCCAAGAAAACCCAAGAACGGGTAGCCCATAAAAGCAGGAGGCATGGAAATTCTGCCTCTCTTTCAGCTCCCTTAGTGGTAGGAGAGGCATGGTTTCTCCCTTCTCAGTCCCTTGCCATGCGGCGTCACTGGAGCTCAGGCAGTACCAGCAGGGAACCACCCGAAGGCAACAGGAGTCGTGATATTTCTCTTCCTTTGAGTCCCTTCGGAGTTCCTTTCACTTTTGATCCTTTTATAGCAGCTCTAGAGGAACTCTAGAGTGAGACCAGCACCATCCTTCCTTCCTTCCCTTACTTCACAGACTAGCAGCCAGCCTGGAGGAGCAGTTTGTTATTTTCTTTTCTTGCGAATTATCGTCAGGTTGTTTTTTGTGTAACTGGTTTATGTTTATAGTGGGTTATACCCCTCATACAGCCCCTAGTTAACAAACGGTTCTGATGTTGTCATCTTTCTATTAAGTCTCTCGTTGTTGGTAGCGCACCCTAGTGTCCAAACCAGGACACTATTTCAGTGACATACACCTGATAAAGATTTTATATGCAGCAAAAATACCACCATCATATATACAACACCAGTGTTAAACAGATGGAAAAGATTGACAGATGCCAGTCAGCTGTCGCAAAATAAAAAATCCTGGGGGATTTCCACGCCATTCACTGTGAGTAATTTTGGCACAGTCCAGAATGTAAGATCTGTGTATTTGAAGAGAAAAAATAGGTGCCTGGATAGAGTATGTAGGTACTCAGAATTTAAAATGTTTTAACTGGAGGCCAGCGAAGCCATCTGAATGTTTCCACAATTTGACAGAAATGTTTCAAAACACCACTAATCACAAGACATGTCTAGGTGGGAGAATGACAATTCTAGGAAATAAGAGTAATGAATATAAACAAAAAGCTTATGTCCTTTCTCCAGCTAATTCACTTGTGGGGTCACAAAAAAGAATCTTGTCCATAACTATTGCAAATCAATTCACCTAGGATTCAATGTATCTTTACAAACTTAATGAAGAGCTCTTTTAAAGGTATGTAGTTATTTTAATAACCTCTAAAACTGTAATCACAGGCAAGAAAAAATAAGGAAGAGCAAATTCATTTTTATCCCTCTTATGTAGACCTGAAATCTTCGGACCCCATACCTGTTGATGCCTAAGCGTACTTGTGCAAATCCCTAACAGTAACAGTAGTGAGCCAGAGAAAGCTTACAGGAGGAGAACTAGGCAGCTGGTCTTCTAACCTGGGCACTTCCTGGCACAGTACTGTTTTTAAGGTTGACTGATATCCTGGAGTATATTTAATATCTTCAGAATGTGACCTTTGTCAACATTATCAGGGAATGATTCTCAAATCCAATACTTCGGCCAATCCAAAAATCTTTTTCTGAGCATGTTGTAGGCAGCAAGTAGTTACATGAGCATGTACTGATCACCAAAATTCAAACTGCTCTGTTTACCTTTAATTAAGTCCCACGTTTAATTGTAGCAGATGCAGATGCACTGCCACTGGTCATCTAAGGAAGCAAAATGTTTCAGATTTTCTCTGATCTGCTGGGTGCTGAGTCTGATAACATCTACCCTTTTCGTTACTCACACACCTTCAGCGTAGCTACTCCCACTCTTGCTAGAATAAATGAAGAGAGGAAAGAAGAAGCTATTGGGAACTCTAGTTTCATTTACTAAGATACTGAAATAAAAATGAAAATATGGTTTCAGTTCCTAATGGAAGGCTGTCCGCTACAAACTACGGCAAAAATAAACACAAAATCACAGTCTAAGCACACTGATGTGACTTTAAGCTATTTGCAAGCAGCAATACTCTATTGCTTCCTTTCTTCAAATTCATAAAATATACACTTTTCCAATCACAGCCAGACCGCTAATCACTTAAATGAAAAGCATACTTTTATCTTCAAGCAACTATGAACTTATGATTCCAGGCATATCCTTTTTTGGAAAAGACTATTTTTTAAATCATGCATAAAGGTATTCAGAAAAAATCCCTGACACCCTGGATTGTCATTGTCTTTCACAATCATTAAAGTAAACCCAAATTTTGAAGTTTTTCATTGATGGTTAAATGTTATGTCATACTAACCTGATGAGACTGAGGAACTTTGTGATGAACATTAACAGATCTAAGGTATTGGCAATTGCCTTTAGCAGAAGTGAGGGAGGGAAAATAAATGACTAATGATCCTGCTGGAACTGAAACTTTTTCTTTAGCAGAAGCACTTCTTCAGACTGCGCCTTCTTTGATGTCAAAATCAGAGTTCAGGAAAAATTGCTAGTTGCCTTTTATTGTCAAGGTAATTGGTACATATTGTTTACAGAATATTTATCAATGCTTCCATTGTACAGTATAGCCTCATGAAAGAGAGAAAATACAAAATGCAATACACATTACTAGCAATTTTGGGGAGTTTTGCTGGCATTAGATAAATAATAGGCTATTATACAACAGCAAGAATAAGTGTAAGGCATCAAAATCCCTACCAACACTTAGAAGCCTTCATAGCTACAGGAAAAACACAGCACCCAGACCTGACTCGCTCAGAGGTCCAGCTGTGGAGATAAAGCTATTCTTTTTAGAGCTGAAATGCTTCACCTCCACTTTGCAGAAGTTTTCATTCAGGTACGTGCATCTGCACTTGGGTCTTGAATATCTCGTTCCACTTGGGCATGCTGGCAAAGCTTAAAATGTAAAAGGGAATACAGGATACCTGAACTATGAGGCAAATAAACCCAAAGCTTGACTATTCTCCATGACAGTGCAAATCTGCAGTGGTGGATGACACAACATCTGAACGCCAAGGTAGTTCTATGCTTTAAATTGTGGGTATTGCACAGCGAAAATGTGTTCTCAACACTTTGTGAACAGCTTAAACACTGCAGCTCACATTATCCTAGGATTGGCACAGATGAGCCACATGTTTAATTTCCAAGAGTTGAGCTGATCAGAAGGGGCTCTGCATTTCAAATGAGAAGCAATGCTGTCTCTCCAGAGTGCTGTATGCTGCACATTTCAGCCTTTCACTCCCTTCCATTCACTTCCTTCATATATCAAAGTGGGGCACTGAGAACAGTAAATTTTTTAAAGAGACACACAACTATTGTCTCAAACAACAAAAGAGAGTAGCTAGAATACTTACCTTGTTAAAGAGAGGGTCCTCCTTAAGCAAAAAGCTATCCATTTTTCCAGCTTGTCATAAGAAACTGCCAGGGGAAGGAAACACTTGACAGCAAATATTCAAGCAGAACTAAGCTAATCCTATCTATAGCTACCCATATACACATGAAATAAATCAAGGCCAAGTCCTTTCTCTTTCAATAACTCAAAAGAAGGAGCACAGTGCTGGATCTTTGAAATCAGTTGCAAAACTTTCAATATCATGTAGAGGTAAAAAGGCTGAGCATGTAATTTTTTTGACCATGGATGAATTGCCTGATTTTAATAAGGGCTAAACACCTGCAGCTTTTATATAAGTGAATACTCTCTTAGTCAATAGAAGCATACTTGCCAAAACAGCAGCATATCTGGAATATCAATACAATGAGCTAAAATAATGCCCATTTTTAAGAAGCCTTGTTCGTTTATTCATTGCTTGGTAAGTACATAAAAGGATTACACAAAACGAGAAGTAATTTACCCAATAGATCCACTTCACCTATTGCTTCTGCGACTCCTTAGCCAAAGTAGGGAAACAATAAACTGAGGGCACGTGAGCATGCCAACTTTCCCATTTTCCATAAATTTCAATAAAAAGAAGTTTCTTACTCTCACAAGTTTCTTCCTCTCTCAACTTTTATTTTCAGACTTTTCCAATCTTCAACATTATGCAAATGTAGAATTACTCCAGAGTTAGCAACTGCTATGAGTTCATACCAGGATAATTAAAAACTCCTCTGTTTTTCTTTTATAATCAGAACATCTGAAAGTAAAATGTGGTTCCTTTTTCCTATATGAGAAACAGATGATTAAAAAAATTCCTGCACTTGTGAAGAAATACGTAATTCAAATTATAATGAAAATGCATAAAGAAAATATATTCTCTGACTTGGAAAAAAGTATGAGAGTCTCTAACTTTATTCAAGTAGGAAGTCTTTTATTATTACCCTGGATAATATACAAATATTGAGACCTATTTCAACTAAGGCTTCTTGTCCAATGACTTCAAACACTTCATTTGGAAAACTGCAGGGAAGATAAGATCTGTTTTAGAGAAAAAGAGCAAGTAGTTATAGAGGAGGCTTCCTAGAATATTTGAAATTCCGGAAATCCTCAAAAAAAGAAACAAAAAATATTGAAAAGGAAATCTTTTATTATTTAACTGCATCAAGACTGTGAAAAATGGAAACCAGTAAAGAAAAAATAAAATAGCTGAAAAATTAGACACATATGGCATCTATGTGAAGCTGGTCCTTTAAACACAGAAGGTAATCACTCAACTGCTTGACTGATCCTCCTCTCCTAAATGTGGGACACTCAGGTGGCTTCTTGTCCCTGTAGTCTGATCTGATTCAACATATACCCACTTGGTTTGGCTTGGTGAGGAAGTTAAGCTCCAATCTGCAGAAGCCAGATGAGATTATCAGAATAGTCATAAAACAACCCACAGCCTGTGAACTTGGGGCAGCTTTGACCTCTCACTGAAGAGAGTTTGACTTCAGAAGAAGACAAAGGATGGCAGTAAATGTCTTCAGAGGCTTGCATCCTGCTAGATAACTATGCAAAGGCGGATTAAGATCCTCCTCATTTGAAGAAACATTTTAAGCATATGCTAAATTTCAGGCATGCATCAAACTCCCATTGATCTCAATAAGATTTAAGTGTTACAATTAAACAACACTTTCAGTGTTGTCTTCAGGGTGGATATTTTCCTAAATTAGGATATATAGTGACTAAGTGCCCTAATTCTGGCCAGGACAGAGTTAATTTTTGCAGTAGTGTAGTGGGTTGACCCTGGCTGGATGCCAGGTACCCACTAAAGCTGCTCTCTCATTTCCCTCTGCAAATGGACAGAGGAGACAAAATAAAATGAAAGTTTTTACAAGTTGAGATCAGGACCATGAGAGATCCCTTACTGATCACCATCATGGGCAAAGCAGACTCCAAGTGGAGGTATTCATTAAATTTATTACTAACAGAAACAGAGGTTGGGAATGAGAGTAAAATCAATCTTAAGGACATTTTCCCTTCACTCACCTCCTTCCAAGTTCTACCTCCTCCTCCTCCCCAGTGGCGCAGGGAGACGAGGAATGGGCACTACAGTCGCTTCTTATTGCTGCTGCTGCGCAGAGAGGTGTCCTTCCCCTGCTTCCCATAGGGTCACTGCCACGAGAGACGGTCCTTCACAAACTTCTCCAGTGTGAGTCCATCCCATGGGCAACAGTTCTTCAGATATTGCTGCAATGTGGGTAAATTTTCCACAGGGTGCAGTCCTTCAGGCACTGGTTGCTCCAGTGTGAGTCCCCCACAGGCCACAAGTCTCACCAGAAAATCCTGCTCCAGCGTGGGCTCCTCTCCCCACAGGCCACAGTTCCCTGCCAGGACCCTGCTCCAACATGGGTCTCCCACGGGGTCACAGCCTCCTTCCAGCATCCACCTGCTCTGGTGTGGGTTCCTCCAGGAGCTGCAGGTGAATTTCTGCACTCCTGTGGTCCTCCATGGGCTGGAAGGGCACAGCTGCTCCACCATGGTCTTCACCACAGGCTGCAGGGGAACCTCCACTCTGTCACCTGAAGCACCTCCTTCCTCTCCTTCTCCACTGACCTTGGTGTCTGCATTGCTGTTCACGTGTTCTCACTCTGCGCCTCTCTGGCTCCTACCTTCATCTGCTCATTAACTTTTTCCTTCCTTCTTAAATATTTTATCACAGAGGTGTTACTGCCACTTCTGCCTTAGCCAGACATCAGTCCGGCCTGGAGCCGGCTGGCATTGGCTCTGCCAGACATGGGGGAAGCTTCCAGCAGCTTCTTGAAGAGGCTTCCCCTTCAGCCCCACCTCCTACCCAAACCTGGCCACAAACCCCAATACAAGTAGCCAGGAGGGAGCATGACTACTCTATACCACCTCAAGTCATTTTCTGGGAACTGGGGAAGGGGTGGTAGCACGGCAGAAGGAGCAGTCCAGTCATGGAGCATGGAGTCTCAGGGTTTCCACAGGGTCAGCAATAATGTTTCTTTACTTGTACACTCTGTCATTAGCATTGGTGCTGTCTGTTATTGCTCATTTTCTTATCTCATTGCTGCTCCCAGTAAATTGTTCTTATTTCAACCCGTGATCTTTACCTTTTGTGCTCCCCTCCAGCCTGCCACAGAGGGGAGAGGAGGGGATGGGAGGGAGCAAGTGGCTCATGGCTTGGTGCGGTTTCAGCGAGAACACTAAGCAGGAGAAAATGATTCCTAAATCACAACACTAAGTTAATCTTTAGGGGCACTGTTGCATTGTTAGACTACAGTGGGGAGGAATGTGTTTCTGTACAAAATTTTTGCTAAGTAATAACAGTAGTGCTTCTGGCTTTCCCTTCTCAGAAAAACACCTCTACTTCCAGATTACTTTATTTCAAAATGAAGTCTGAGGTATCTGTGTGAAGTCAGGTATCAAAAAGGCTTTTGAAACTTAATTTGAGATTTAAAGTTTTGTTTTCATAAATAAGGATACTTAGAAATAAATATTTAAGTTCTATTAGAAGAAAGTTCTTGGGAATGTTCACAAAAATTACAAGCATCAGGAAGAGTCCTGCAGAGCCAATTTTTAATTCAAGGGAAGAATTCTGTTTGTGGGAAGCTCTCACTGTAGCAGCTCTCATTTTATAGCAGGAGTCACTGAGCACATGACTACAACCAGCTCAGCATATTACTATTTCACCCCATTGTGTGGTTGTTTACAGCAAGATCTGTGTAAATTAACTTACTTTCGCTTATTGTAACAATAACAGCAAAAAAACCCCTGAGGTATAGCAAAAATATCAGCAAGTATAGTCAAGAAATAAACTGAATTTTATACAAGGGAGAATTTAATTGCAAGGCAGATGATATTACAACAAAACTACAATGAGTGCATGGATATTGAAGTAAAACGGGCTATTTGCATGCAATAGAGAATTATTAAAGAAGTTATACATCTGACTGTGCACTGATTTGCAAGCCACCATTATACCTGTGGGTGAGGTGCCATTGCTGTCTGACACACTGTTGGTATATTTAGCAAAAATATTGCAAGAGCAGGGCCAACCTACTCAACATCAAAGTCTTGAAGTGACTACTACTGTGTAAATGAATTAGATAAAGGAAAGAATGCAGTTAGTTTCTCCTCACATCACCCTTAGAAGAAGCAACTGTCTATTGGAATTTGTCTTGCCTCTTGCTGACAATGGTATAGAGTGCAAAAAATCTCTCAGCAAGCTGGGAGAGACAGAAGTCCAGTTTCCTGCACTGGGCACCACCTACTACAGACACTCTGTCTCTAATAGCATGCCTCTAGCAAGAGCTGCAGCCACTTGCCCATCCCTAGTTCCCCCTAAGCCTCAGGAGTGGGTGTCACCTCACGCTGGCCTCAGAGTGTGCACAAGTAGATGGATGTTCTAGACCAAGAAGAATCTCCAAACTTGCTCTGCTCTTCATTTATCCAAAGCAGGGCTTTAACATTCCTAGAAATACAGATGATGAAAACAAGAAAGAGAGGATTTACATTATTTACTGCCATGTTTGTGGTGTCCCATTAAAAACAAGCTTTTTCATCATTGTAGAGTTACATTTAAAATTCATTGTACTGACAATTTTCACAAATCTCAGGAGGAGTCTGCCAGTAATATCCAACACACTAAGATGAGAATATTCCCCAAAATGTCTTTGACTTTCCAAGGCCACTGGCAAATTGTTATTTAGAAGAACATACAAGTGGGCTAATCCACTTAGCTAAATATCTATTTATAGGCTCAGGTTCAGGTCTGTGAATAATTACAATGAAATGCTATGTTCAACAGAATTTATTATCATATTCTAGAAATAGTTACTATGAGTGAGCAAAGTGAACACTAGAGAAAATATTCTCTCATCTGCCATAGCTCTCAGTGCATACCATATTTTTCCCTTTTTTTTTTTTTTTCCTTAGCACAGAAAGATTTAGGTCGGGAAATATTGTTCATGGAAAAAAACTAGTTCATTTGCAAATCCTCCTTGGAAGGCACATGCTCTTGGCAGGTTAACATTTGCCTAAAGGGGTCTCTGATGAGGAGAAACAAGGACTTCTGTTTCCTTCAGAGCCAGCCCCTGAGCATTAGCCTAGATCTGCACACACTCAGCATTCAGAGACATGAAAACAAAAGCATCCCTTCAAAACAATAAACAAAATAAAGGGTGGAGAAAGAATGCTGGTAATATGCAGGGGGGGAAACGATAACAAGAAAAACACCACAAACAAAAAACCTCCTAAAAAAGTATGTATGATATCATTTCCATTTTGGTTATGGTTTGTGTTTTGTTGAGGGGCTATGGTCTTTTGTTTGTTTTGTTGTTAATGGTGTAATAGCCTCCTTTGTTTACTTACCTTGTAGGGCAAACTTCCTCTTGTGGATGCAACCCCCAACGAGGCAGCTGCTCCTTCAAGCACTTTACCTTCTTGCTCCCTCTAGTGCTCTGAGAAATCCTGCACAGTTTTATCTAGCCCTAACCAGAATGTTTTTCTCATTAATTCCTTTCCCATCATGTGCAACCAAAGTGAGTTGATAGGAAAGGACCAAGACTGAATTTATTATGGCAATAATTTGAAATGTAAACCTTCACCTGGCATGCTGCTAAGTAATCCAAATTATTGTAAGGTCTTTTCCATTGCTCAGATTAATATGTCTTATCTTTTGCAGACAAAGCAGTATTTGGATTTGAGAAAAGAAGTACAGACATTCATTGCTACAAGTACTTTTGAACACCTTTTGAAATTGGTGTCATAGACCCAAGCTGTGATAATCAATTAAACATTCCTATAATCACAGGAAAAATGTGTCTGCATGTTGTACTTAGTTACTTGTCTGCATCATGGTGCAAATCCATAAAGCTAGCAACTATCACCTTCAAGAAAACAAGTTTCTAAGCTCAAAGGAAAAGCCAACCTCCACTAGCTGTCACCATTAACACTTTCATCCCTACAGCCTGCTACAGATAGCAACACGCCTGAAGAAGGAACACCTGAATTGCTTGGTTATACACAAGAAGCAGCACTTCTACGTTTGCACAGGACAGCAAATAGCAAATTCATACTATTCCCAAACGTCATGGCTTCTACATATTAAGAAGTTCACCTTAAAAAAAAAAAAAAAAAAAAAAAAAAAAAAAAAAAAAAAGTTGCAAAGCTTGGACCAGAAATATGAACACAGCACAACATAGTCAGCCCATAAATGCAATCAACCAAAAACAATGCTGTTTCCAGGCACCCCAGTGGAACAAGTTAAATTCTGAAATGCCAAGTTAGCAAGACAAGACTGTGAATTACCTTCCTGAGGATTAGAAGTACTTACAGTATAGGCATCTGCAGAATCTACTGCAGAAAATATTATTTTATGATACAAATATGGGCAGAGCCTAGAAGACTAGTACTTGTACTTTTTCCAGTATGACTTCTGCCAATGGCAAGCTAGAAACATTTCTGTGGCAATAAAACATGATGAGACCAAATTCTCTTCTGCTGCACCAGCACAATCCTTCTGTCACTGTCTAAATTAAAGATGGAGAAAAGCAGAGCCCTTGCTTCTCATAGTTTTCAAAGACATTTTTAAAAGCTATTTTTGCTACACAGATAAACGTGGTGTATCAGAAAGATATTCTCTTTTTTGATATCTACAGATTGCTCTATCAAGCTTGCCATAGGCAACAGTGGTCCTAACATATAGGTATTATTTCAGGTTCCCATGTCTAATCAATTGTCATATAATTTAATGATACATCAAGAGGACCAGATTTTTCCATTGCATAATTTAATTAGAATTCTGTCTCCTTCCCTACGATATGTGCCTAAGTCTTGGAAGGAAGATTTAAGACAACTGCTATGCAGCAGGAAAAACACAGCAATGAATACTGGAGAAAGTTTTAGCTACATGTCTAATGCTGATACAATGACAGATGTTTTTGATACACAGGTGTACTTTTTAAGGAATGAGTTCCAAACATTTTAAACACTCCACATAATTCTTTCTTACCAAACAAAATCATATTCTTTAGAAAATCAATTCAATGTGAATCGAAAAAATAACTCATCCTTATTTTATTCAAGTCTTTAGTGTTTCTGGCTGCTCAGTTTGGTTTCAGATCAAAGCAAGATAAAAGAGAATTAAAGATTCTTCTAATCTGTTATTCATATCTGATTAAAATACATTTCCTTTTACCTATTGCATAAAATGCCATATATTTTGTTTTATTGCGTTTTGGTCAGAAAATGGAATACAATATGTTTGAGAAAAACAAAGTTTCATTTAAATTTAGAAAATAGTTTATCTGCACTTAGAAGTTCAAAACATAAAATCTCTACAGAGGTAAATAAATGTTACAATAATCATTAACATATCTGTCACCAAAATAAGTGTTTATATTTAGTTGGTTAAATTTGTAAAAAAGAATAGCATTTTTAAAGGCATCTATGTGATTAATTGTCTTTTAGGAGACAGAAAAAATTTATAGGCTTAACATCATTTTAAAAGATCTACAATTTTGTTTGAAAAACTTCACCGCCAAAAGTATTTTCTTCATCCACTTCTGCTACCAATCTTCTACTTTATCACATGGAACAAGAAAGACAATAAAGCAACAAACCCTACACAAAAATGAAACACATACACCACACGCACAAAAAAAAACCCCAAACAAACAAACAAAACCAAACAAACCTCTCCCCTCAAAAAAACCCCAAAAACCCAAACAACTAAAAAAACTCCAAAAAACAGGAAGGGAATAACAAACAAATCCGAGAAGAACAGCTTGCATATTCCTAGTTTCTTATCAAAAAGTATTTGTTATTCTTTATAAAAGCTAATGGTCAGTGCTTTTCAGTAGATAAATTTCAACAATTGCAGACCAGATGTGCCTATAAAACGGCCACATTAGAAAATCTGCATAGTCCACTTAAAGATTTTTCTTTTTCCCAAACCAAACAATAGGGTAAAAGCACTGTTATATCCCCCTCAGCCACAGTAGTCTTTGCTATGCCACTAACTGACATAAATGCTTCTGCTGGAGGACACTGGATGAAAGAACAAGTCCTTGGTTTCTTCATGCTCTGTTATACTGCCATTGTTCTCAGACATTTTTCTGTCTATCTTATATCTAGCATAGTGGCTTTTCTGGGCAGGTGTTGCCCTTTTGAGATGGCTTTTACCATCAGATTTTGCCTTCATAATATAATAGACTTGGACTGCCACGCTTACTCTGGGCTTCATTAATGCCAAAGGGCAACATGTAAACCTACCATTTGCTTTTGTGTCACTTTATATTATTGTGATCTAAATCAGTGTCATAATTGTTTGGTATGCTGCTTGGCAACAGAGGCAGAAACTTCAGCAACTGGGGTCACCTGCAGCATTTTGTACATGTCTACATGTCCCATTCAGTTCAGAAAGAAAGGGCTGACCTGAGGACACCAGTCAGACTGGCAACTGCAACAGCATATATTCCAGCATCAGAAGATCCAAACATGGAACATAAAAATATAATTCTATAGATTTCCCAATTCTGCCTGGATTCACTGAAAAAGCCCTAAAACCTGACCATAAATTTTGAGACAATTTAACTATTTGGACCCTTGATTGCATCAACGATGACCTCTGAAACATCCACATTTTTCACCACTTTCAAAATGATGTGAAAAATGGTGGGTAGTCAAATTGGCATTTTAACTCGGCCCATGAAAATAACTAAGACTCCAATTTCTAGAAATATCAAAGAAAATTAGTTCCAAAAGCCCTCTATAACTTTCTGTAATTATTGAAGAAATATGTTCGAACCTCAGTACATGCTGTGGGTTAGGAAGGTGCTTATCTTTTAGGTTCAGGGGAAAGTGGGGAGAGGGTTGTCTTTTAAAACTTTTTGTTTGCTGTTCTTGGGAGAATAAAGCAGGATGAAAAAGCTGGAGCCCAAACCCGAGCCGATGGTTCAGCGAGACTGGGAATGCAACGGGCGGGGAGTGTGGCCCCCATGGCCCTGTGGCAGAACAGGGCGGGTTGGTGGTCCCATGTTCCCTGTTGAGGGTGAGGCCAGCACCTGCGGGGCAGCGGGGCAGGGGCAATGGCACATCTGCCATGCTGCCTCCCGCCGCCGTTCCCCGGCCACCCTTCTCACTCCCGCACAGTGGGCAGAGATGGTCCGCCGCTTCTGCACACCCCTGCTCTCTGCCGCGTGGGCGCTGCGGCTCCCCCGCCTGCTCTGTGCTGCCACAGCGGCTGCAGTGCAGCCTGAGGTGCATGCAGGGCTTCCCAGCTGCTGCAGTGGGGCGCCAGCAGAGCAGGCGGACTGGGGCCAGGGCTGGGGCAGTGATGGGGCGGCACTGCTGCCCCATAGGGCACAGCAGGCGCTGGGGCCACACCCACCCGTTCCCCTGTGACCCCGCCACGAGCCACGAGTGGAGTGTGGCAGGAGTGGACCGGCAGCAGCAGCTAGTGCATGGACCTCCAGGTGCCCACGGTGGTGGCTCCCGGCGAGGCATTTTAGCAGGAATGCCCTATTGCCTCGTGGTGAAATCTCGGAGAGGGGGCAGCAAACAGTACTGCCATCCAAAGGGAAGGCAGCACACACAGGAAGAGGACCCCGAGAAAACCTGAGAACGGGCAGCCCATAAAATCAGGAAACACAGAAGTTCTGCCTCTTTCGGCTTCCTTCAGTGCTGGAAGAAGGATAGCTGCTCTATTTTCAGCTTGCTTCAGCACTGAGAGGCACAGCCCCTCCTTCTCAGTCCCTTTCAACATGATGTCACAAGAGCTCAGGCAGTGCCAGCAGACAATCACACAGAGGCGATAGAAGTCATGCTGTTTCTCTCCCTTTGGGTTCCTCTGGGGGTCCTTTCACTGTCGACTCTTTTCCAGCAGCTCCTAGAGTGGGACCAGCACCATCCAGGGGGCAGTCTTCCTTAATTCCCTCGCTCCACAGCCCAGCAGCCAGCTTGGAGGAGCATAGTTTGTTATTTTCTTTTTTTGCAAAATATCGTCAGGTCGTTCTTTGTGTAATTGATTGATAGTTATAGTGGGTTATACTTCTCGTATAGGCCCTAGTTAATAAACACTTCTGTTGTCTTTCTGTTAAGTCTCTTGTCATTGGTAGCACCCCCTAGTGTCCAAACCAGGACAGTACTGATCAGTTACACAGAGTAATTCGCACTCTTAACCTTGAACATTGAATGTTGGCTCAAATAGAATCAGAAATTGCTTTCTTGAATAATATCTAATGTTTGTGAACAGTTGCCGTTCTTGTGAACACAGCTACTAGAAAACATTCTCTATTAAATGGACCTCCACACATATATTTTTGGAAATAGTACATAAGTGTCTGTTTTCTTTCAGGTCTTCCTGAATCACCTGACACCTGCTGATTCACTCTCTGATGGAAGACATGGAACTGTTGGAACAAGTCCAGAGGAGGGCCACGAAGTTGGTAAGGGAACTACAGCACCTCCCCTACAAAGACAGGCTGAGAAAGTTTGGGCTCTTCAGGCTGGAGGAGACTGCATGGAGAACTCATAGCAGCCTTCTAGTGTCTGAAGAGGGCCTACAAGGGCCTTCAAGGAAGAGGGATTCTTCATCAGGAACTGTAGTGAAGGGCCAAGGAGGAATGGCTTCAAATTGAAAGAAAGCAAGTTTAGATTCAATTTTATTGTAAGGGTGATGAGGCACTGGAATATGTTGCCCAGAAAAGTTGTGAATGCCCCATCCCTGGAAGTGTTGAAGGCCAGGATCAGTGGGTCTTTGAGCAACCTGGTCTAGTGGAAGATGTCCCTGCTATGGAAGGGGAGTTGGAACTAGATGATCTTTAAAGTTCCTTCTGACCCAAACCATTCTATGATTCTAAGATGCCAGCTAAGAGCAAGTGTGAGATCTGGTACCCAGCAGAATAGAGGCAACACATCAGAAGTGTCTTTGAATAATCTGACAGCAGCAAATTTATTTAGAGAAAATGCTACGATGGTTTAGCAGAAGTGAAACAGAAAAAGTCCCACTCTTGAGTATTCCCTATAAAGACAATTAGAAGAAGCTTTTCACTTCCAAGTTCTGGCAAACGGTATAGTAAGCAAAAGGCAAAGCAGCTATGAAGGGAAACATTTTCCTCAGATGCTGAAGCTATTTCACCTGGGGTGTATTTTAGAGACCTGTGTAACACAAAGTACCAAAAACCCACGAAGTGAACTGTTGCGTGACAGGAGTGGGGTAAAAGACAAAGCCTGAAAATAGTGCTTGATAAAAGCCTACTAAAACAAGAATAATCTTGAGCAAAGTCCTAGCAAATGCAACCTTGGTGCAGGTAAAATCTCATCCTTCCTGAAAACTTGTGGCAGTGAAACTGCCACATCTTTATATGTGCAGTCACCAGTATTAAGAAGAGAGCAAGACTCACTAAAAGAAGCTTTACAATTCTTCCTATAGTCAATACCTTGAAATGGTTAAAAAGAGGGCTCTTCAGACTTTCTATGGATATGTACCCTTCAGGCACAGAGTTTAGACATCTGCTGTCAGACTCTGTCCCTGATCAGCTCACACTCCTGCTACTCTCAGCTGAAGGTGTGAGGCACAAAAGTCAAAGAAAGGAGAAAGTGTACAAAGAATGGGAAAAATCCAAGCTGCAGCAACTTACAATGTCAAAGCCATGGTACTTTCATTCTTTCCCTTCTTAAACCTTTCTTTTCTGTCACCCTTGTTGAGAGTACACATGTTGTATTGTCCTCATTAAGTTAATTCACTGAACTGCAAATCCACATGAATAATTGAGGGTTTGTTAAGTGTCTGGAAAAACTGGACTCTGCTAGTCTTTTTGCCCTTTGTTCATTTCCACTACATCTTTTTTCATAACAAAACTCTAGCCTGTAGTCAGCTTTTAATAACTGCTCTGTAGCCAGTTCTTTCCCAAAAAATGGATCACATTTCTTCATCCTCCTATGGCCAAAAGTCAGCTTCAAATTCACAAATTAACATCATATTATAAATCAAATTTAACTGTCAGAATTCTTAAGTTTTGGAATTTTAAAGATAGAAATAGCTATTTTTCTTACGGTTAGTATGAATAATAGAAATAGTTTGGATAAGTGACAGAAGTGAATTAGAAGCATCCAAATGGATTAAATAGGAATCTATCAATTTCATAATTTGAAATATATAATTATGGACAACTGTATTTGTATTTAGATTTAAAGTGTAAGTCCATATAATATATGCACAAAATAACTCCCAAATTCCTAACACATTTCTGCAAATATTATTTTAAAAATATACTTTAAAACATTTAATATGTGGAAATACCTAAATAGTTCTATGTTACCTAGTTGCTGGACATCTAGAAGATCTATTTTTAATTGCACAGCTTTTGAAGGCATCAAAATATAATTTTATGCATTAACTTTTACTACTAGGTCATTTAAAACATGAAGTTAGTAAAAAAAAGAAGCTACTAAATGACCAGCATGTAAACAGTCTCAGCCCTGGGCCATCAATAAGCATTTTCAGTGACTAGCTGGCCACTGACAAGTGCCACTTCTAATCACTTAGTTAACTTTGAAAGGAAAAACAAACCCCAACAATATAACACTTCAAGAAGCTGTGCCTGACCTTGATTCTTACCTTTCATATACTGAGCTCTCTGAGCTAGATTCAACCTATTTTGTATCCACACATTGCTAACAGAATTATTCAGAATAGCGGACTTCTAAGAAAACAATTTCAGCTTCTTTTTATTAGACAATTATCATTACTTGCAAAGTATTAGACGACTGCAACTCCTCAGCTAGATCATTACATGTATATTTCATTTGATTCAGCATAAATGTCACATGCTCCTTTACTCAAGTTCTCAGCTATAATTATTAGCCTTAAGAATCAGCTGTGAATTAAATTTAAGGAAAAACATACCCATGAGCTTTCACATTTTTTTAGAAGTTAAATCACATTCCAAAATATTTTAGAATGAGAGAAGCACTGAGGTTTTTCGTAGGCCTGGGTATTGCATATAGCAAAGCACATAGGTCAGGAATTAAGAGTGGTGTCAAAATTATATATGGAATAAAGTTTGGGATTTCTCTGTTTCAGCACAAGAGTAAAAGAAAAGTGTTTCTGATACTTTTCTTGAATTATATGCATTACACTAAATATTAACTAGCATTTATTTCCTTAATATAAGTGTGGAAGGACTCCTGTTTGATCTTACCATATACTGCTACACATTAGATCTCAAATTTTCCTGCTGGGTAATTCACAACAAGGTGAATCCCAAGGCACTTCTTTAAATTGCCCATTGCATGCACAGGCAGCTAAATTATGTATGTATGGTCTTCTATAGCTGGAGTAAATCAGTAGCACATGGAATCTCATCTATTGACTTTTGCTTATGTATCTTATATTTCCTTTTTCTCCATTTGTACTTTGTGGGAAAGCCAATACAAAGCTTGATGCTTTGATCTGCCTAAGCTAAAGATATGCATACATCTCTACAGTGCAGATGTCTCTGAACAAGAATTTTACAGGGCCACTGTGAAAGTAGTAGAATTTACTCCAACACGTATTTCCATCTAGCAATAGATGTGAGGGCACTGCTGGAACAGTATTCACTGTGAAACAAAAATTTAATAAAGAAGAAAGATGCTTTGATATCTTTCCGTGATCCATAACATTATTCAGCATGGAGAATCCATCTATTAAAACATTGAGCAGTACCTGGCCTGTTGATAGCACTAGACTGCTGCTTTCTGTGCAAGAATGAGACAGCTGTGATTTCTGTTCTGTCCTTGCCCACCTCCATTGCACTTCAACAACATCAGTTTTATCAGTAATGTAAGTATCTATTACACAACTCAGGAAACATTTCCTCTTTAGCTGCTGTGGGTCTCAGAAAAGCTATCTGAGGGAGCCAGATCTCAATTACTCCAAGTGAGATCCAGCTTTGATCTCTCTGTTCTTGAGAAAGAGGAATTTAAAGTGCTGACATAAAAAGATTAGATCATATTAAACTGAACCAAAGAATCAAAGAAAGTGTCAGCTTTACTACTTACTAGGAAGAGACCAGGAAAACAATATTCTTATCCAAACTGGATTTAGACAGATCTAGGAGTTCAACAGTACCAGTAAGAGTCAGATTCAACTCCTTAAAATATGAGATTTCAGACATCAGTGATTCAAACCACACAAGCACAAGCAAGCTCAAAAGGCTCCCAATTCCTCTGCTGGAAATCATATTATACATCTTCCACTACCCTGGGCAAAATCTATCATCTTTGGTCATGACTGAAACAAAGCAGAGAAATAAGCTCTTTCTTTCTGGGAGAATAACCTGTACAGAAATTTAATATACAGCCAGATATAAAATGACAATTCATGAGTTTTGCCATCCTGTCCACTACTACACGCACTCCATCACCACTGAACCTGTGATACCTACGGTTCAGGCCAGCAGTTTGTTTTTGCTCATATCCTCCTATAACTGTATGAAAATTAAAATAGGGCTCAAAATAATCTTCTCAATGGTTGGCAAAAGCTCATATTTTGCCTTAGACAGTGGAATAGTCCCTTAAAAGTATGAATATCATCTCACCAGTTTTGGTGTATAGCATTTCAGATATTCAGGTTATTTTATATATGTGAGGTTAATCTTAGTTTATTATTCACACTTCCATAGTCTGAGAAATTTCCAGTTGAAATAAAATTAAACTTCCCTAAAAAAATCTCACAAGAGAAGTTACTGTTTAGAATCCACAGCTGTGTGTGATTCCAAATCCAGAGGTGTTAAGAGATATTCCTGCATGACTTATGAATTCAAGGATTCTTTCATCATTAACATATAAATGACCTTTTCTGTCCAGACTCCTGGTTTAGTAATTTATTTTGATAGATAGATGATAGATAGATGATAGATAGATGATAGATAGATAGATAGATAGATAGATAGATAGATAGATAGATAGATAGATAGATAGATAGATAGATAGATAAAATAATTGCAATGAAACTTTTTTTGAAACTTACATACTTCAGGAATGCCACAAGTCAAGAAAAGGGAAAATATCCTCTGAGACAGAATCTAGTACACTGGCAGTCAATTAGATTTTGACCTTCTTCACCCACAAAAGATTAGTAGACAGACACTGTTTGCTACTTGCCTGAATTAAATTGGGTCTCCCGAGATGCATATGAAGTAATTTAAAAAAAAGAAAAACACTGTTGACTGAATTTACTCAACCATCACTGAAACAAACCTTATTTACTGTATTCATCTATTAAACTAATATAATCTTTCATATGTTAATCAGAGAAAAAAAAGATGACATTTAATTAGTGCTACACAGCCAAGCCTTGAAAAAGATCCCCTATCTGAGCATTCAACTAAGCTACCATTTTTCAGTCTCACCACAGTGAGTCTTACATGCTTTTATGCTTCCCTTGGTCTAAGCAAACTGCAGGAGTGTTTTATGAATTTAACTCCCTGGTACACATCCTTAGCAGGAATAGACACTCTTTTCACAATTTCATACAAATGAGAACTTTTGGCTCAACTGCCTTACATCCCAAGAACTGGCATCACCTCCTTTCCGAAATCCCTACACTTCTTGTGTATATTTTATTACTTTTTTAAGGACTTATGATGGTGGAGAGAGCTATTGGTTTATAAAAACAAAACAAAGAACAAAGAAAATCAACCAATCATAACATCAGCAATCTAAAGATTTAGACATACCAACAAAAATGAAAGAAAAAAGCCAAATCTCATGTGCACATGTTCTTGACATGCCTTCCCTTTAATTTTTTTTTAACTAAGCAAGTCCTACAGAAATGTTCTCCTGTTGACTATGATCCTGAGATCCTTGGCTGTTCCTTGTACACATGTTTTCTTCAACCCTGAGATGCTGAAATTAAGCAGGATACTTCTATGATGGCATATTCTTGTTTCTGCTCAAATTTTCTACATCTACTTTTTTTTTTCTTCTACCTCCACTACTTCTCTTACACTCTGCTTTGTAAAATCGACCTTTTTTTGGTCTAGTTGGACCATAAACTTTCCACTCTCAGTCTTATGCAAAAATTAAAGATAGCTGTTATCACATCAAACATTCTACCCCATTGTGCTGGCATTTCTACTAAGATGGGGGCTGTTGGAGCTTAGTGATTCTTAAGTTTTTTGATCTTGAGGAGCTTGGCAGAGTTCATACATTATGCAGCAGACTGTGTATACCAAGCCATCCTACTAATAAAGCAGTTTCATAAGTTCACTAATTCTGGTCCATATGTACACGCAGACAAGGCCTGTAAATGTTCGGGTTTTTATTTAGTTTTTCAAGGACTTGATCTCACTTTTATAGAAATAGGCAACATGAATTTTTGACTTTAAAAAAAAGCATAATGAGCTAAAGGCACACCAACAAATCAAACCTCAATAAACAGTCTTCTGAGTCAGACTGCGTATTGGTTTCCCTGTGGCCAGGTTTTGGTAGCAGCAACAGGGGGGCTGAGGGAGGGGCTTCTTCGAGAAGCTGCTGGAAGTTTCCCCATGCCCAGCAGAGCCAGTGCCAGCCAGCTCCAGGCTGGGCCCGCTGCTGACCAAGGCCAGGCCCATCAGCAGTTGAAGGAATGCCTCTGTGATAACGTGTTTAAGAAGGAAGGGAAAAAAAAGTGAGTTTAGATGAAGATGGCTGCCGGAGAGGAACAGAGTGAGAACTTGTGAGCAACAACGCAGACACCAAGGTCAGTGAAGAAGGAGGGGGAGGAGATGTTCCTGGCGCCGGAGCTGAGATCCAGCTGCAGCCCATGGGGAAGACCATGGTGAAGCAGTGACCCCCTGCAGCGCATGGAGGACCACAGGAGTGCAGAGATCCACCTGTAGCCCGTGGAGGAGCCACGCCGGAGCAGGTGGATGCTGGGGGAAGGCTGTAGCCCGTGGGAGACCCAAAGTGAAGCTGGCAGGGGACTGTAGCCTGTGGGGAGAGGAGCCCACTTAGAGTAGGATTCTCCTGTCAGGATGCGTGNTTTTCCCTTGACCGCTGTGGGAGAGCAGGTTGGATGTAAGAAGGAGGGGGGGAGGGTAGGGGTGGTAAAAGGTGTCTCTTATTGTCTCTCACTCTTAAGCTCTGATCTTGTTAGTAATAAACTTGACTATTCTCGTACTGAGTCTTGTTTTGCCTGTGATGGTGGTTAGCAAAGAATCTGTTATGGTCCTTATCTCAACTCACGAAACTTCTTGTTATATTCTCTCTCCTCTGTTGTTGGGTGAGGGGGAGTGAGAGAGTGGCTGTGGTGAGCCCCTGGCATCCAGCCCTGGTGAAACCACTACAGACTGCAAAGCCTAAAACACAAATATATGTTTTTAAGTATTTCATCATCAAACAGCATGGAATTACTGCAGCAGCACTTCAAAACTGGCCACTTAAATTCTTCCATCTCCAAGTACACTTCCCTCTCCCCTAGAGTTGAGAACAAAGACCTTTTATTAAACAATGAAGCCAGGACTGACAGTAATCAAAAAGGGGGGGCCATGACAATTGCTAACAGGGTGCCGGGACGAGCCTGCTAATCGCCCATCAATACTGGAGGTGTGCCCGAGTATTGCCCATTGATGGTCTAAAATCAGGGACACACCCCCTTTTGATAAGATGACTGGGAGGCATTTGGGATGGGGACTGGGCGGTCTGTTCCTGGAACTCATCTCCATTTACTCTGCCTATTTCGGGAAATACAGTTTTGTATGTACTTAAGGTACTGCAATGGAGTGGGAAATCAAGCAAGTTTGGCTTGGATTTACCTCCCTTGCTTTGCAGCTGCTCATAAACCTACCTGCTTCATAAATTTCATGAGTGCTGAAGTTTGATTCCGCAAATCACCCTGCCACCTAAAATCATATTGCAGCAATTAACTTCTAAGTCATTGGTTCTACAAATTCAACTATTTGATGGCATAGTCAAATAAAAGTAGTATCAGCTAATTTCATAGAGCCTCAAAGGCTTGTTTTGGATGAGGCGTCTATTTACTAAAAAAAAAAAAATCATTATTTTTTTCTCCCAACACTACGTAGGAGGTTTTTTTATGTATTAAACGTTCACTTCTTTTACAAAAGTATAGGCTGAAGGCTGGGGCCTTGTCTGAAGTATCTAGAATCACAATATATTTATTGAGAAGCTTCTTGACCAATGTCTGAATGTTCATCTTATTTTCCTTTAACATTCTCATGAAACAGCATTTTGACATTCTTTTTGCAAAGAAAAAAACCAAGCACACACAAAAATATGAAAAAAACAAAACATCGTTAAAAAAGTACTTGAGAATACTTCCAGCAGCAACCCACAAGTATAAAGGAAAACTCATTGTCAAATATGATTTATGAAAACTTGTTAAATTTACTTAAGATAACTGGGAGGCAGACTAGTACACTAATAGCCTCTTTAACATAAAGCCTTATTGTAATATAGTGCATCCTTTATAAAATCAAAGGCTAATTTAGCTTGTCACAACACAGAATTAATAAGGAAGTCAAAAGGCTCTTGATTTGTGTTATTAAATGCAAATACTGGTGATAGCCTAGCTACTGCTACTATTCAATGGATTTTCTTGCCTTATCAAGTGAAAATCAGCTATTAAGTGTGCATGCAAGAGAGTACAGTAGCCAAATGAACGCAGAGTCATCACAGGAAAAAACCTACTAAGCACAAACATTTCAGATCAGCCTTTCTTGTCATTAATTACACCATTTATATTTTAAAATTCCAGAAGCATTACATTTTGGCAGATTTTTATTCTGCATATAATCAGTTTCTTGTTTAATCAAGAACTGGTATCATTCCTTCTGGCCTACAGATGCTAACTCACCTCCGCTTCTACTATTTGTTTCTCATACATAAAATGTTCACAGCTGAAAAGTTATTTCATGTAGCTTGTTTGTATATACACACAAACATGCACACATATATGTTCTGCTGAAGCTGTATCCTGTTCTGAGCCTAGACTGGCAGATGGTCATGATGAACAACAGGAAATCCTTGTGAAGAATGTGAAACTCCTTGCTGCTGTGTGGCAAAATTAATGAATACCTGTAAGACATGATAAAAAGTAGGATTTTCAAAATAACAGAACTTGAATTTAAATTTTGAGGATATAGGTGATGGTATTTTTTAGCTGCTTTCTTAAGCTTTTGTGACACAAAAATTAATAGCTTATGTTGAGGCAACTCCTCTAGAGATATGTTATGTAAACTCTTGAAATAATCCTCCTTCACCTCTCAACTAAATCAGGGATTTATAAATTACAAAAGTAATGGGAAAATGAGTTACTAACTGATAGGAAAATATTTTTCATTGCTGCATAGTGGGAAACAATGGTTTTAATTGCCTTTGAAAAGACACACCTAAAGGAGACGAGTCTTTTGTTTCTGTCAATAACCCTCACAGATAGGAGTCTAAATATTTCGAGGTGAAAGTATACTTCTGAACATTGCAGAGCAATGATTGAACAACTAATGTTCCTCCTTGACTGGATTTTTTTGAAGCGGATCTTACTACAGAAAGGCTTGTTTCCTTTTGAATCACACAACTATTTGACAGTAAGGAATGTAGAGGGAAAGAGGGCTGTTCTTTACTCAAATTACTCTATTCATATGCAAACAAACTTAGGGTGCATTATAAGGGTGTTTGTTACTGGGAAGGACTATTTTCCTGCTTAAAACTGACAGTCGGGGACAGGAAGCAAAGTGAGTGACTGAGGTGATGCATCACCATGAATAATGGAGGAAGTAAGCTTGAATGAACAATGCTTGAAAGTCAACAGGCTGAAATTGCCTTATATGCATCCATTCAGTGAATGGATCATTTACAAGCAGTTAGTAGACTAGTACAGACAATAATAATTTAATAATTTGCACATAGGGAAAAGGAACAAGTTCACACCATTTTTCACAGAAAATTAATATTTTGATGAGATGTGACTCTCAGTTTGTAGAATGCATAACAAGAAGTTGCATGGGAAGATGCTGTAGCACATCACAATCACCTAAAAATCCCACCTTTGGCATCAGTGTGTTCTTCCTTTTGTCAAAATAGTGGGACTTCTGTCTGCTTGTGCAATTATAAATCTCAAAGGAAAAGGTTCTAAAAGTCTAAGGTTACCACAATTTACAGAGTTTTTTCAAGGACACTGGTAAGATCCCAAATTTTGGAACGTGGAGGTGGCAGTTGACAGCACTACTTTCTCATCCCGCTCAGGCCTAGATGCAGGTTATGTTTGAGCACACTACAGATATCTGACTTACTGTGATTCTTTTACTATGTTTACTTCCACAGTAAAAATAGTGTAAAAGCAGAAATTACAGTGTGATCTGAGATGGCCTGGAGCTGCTGGCATATTGAAGGTATTTGGGTATCCCAGAAAATGATAGAATATTCTACTACATCAATAACTGCAATACATGGCATGTTTAGGCTAAAAAAAAAATAAAAGGAGGGGGGAGGTAAGAGGATGAGAAGAAAAGAAAGAAAAACAATAAAATACCTGTTCTAATGTGGTTTGGCTAATGGAGTAGTGTTTGATTTGGAGAAATGTTTTGTGATTCTCTAGGACTCTGAAGAGCTCTGCTAAGCATCCCTGACTTTGTGGTACATGGTATTCGAGCAGGTTAAGATGCTGTCCCTGAAAACAAGCAAAATTATAAAAAGAGATTAAAGTGAATGCACATCACGATGACGCTACACTTCCTATAGTTGCTCTAGCTACAAAAGTTTATTTCAGATTAACATGGAAAATTTGAGCTTTTGAGCTTTTAAGAAAGAACATGTTTTGCTACATCGGTAGCACAAAGAACTATTCATGCTTAGAGCACAGGTCAGGTGACAGTCTGTTAATCTTACAAAAAATATGAAAATTTAGGACAATTTTAACCTAAACGTTTTAATACAATGCTACAATGCAGTCTGGGAAAAGGCTGAGCACATGGCTGTCACACAAACAGCTTCAAGACAGTTCTTGTTTTCCATCATTCTTTTCCAAAACACAGCTAAAGTTTAAAAATAAAAAAATAATAATTAATGGTCTTTGAGAGCTTCTCTTGAAATATAATTGTGATAGTCTTTTGTAAGGTCATGTATTAAATCAAAGAATCTGAGTAAAGGCTGAGACTTATGTCTGCACCTTATCAGAAGGCTATCAAAGTAAAAAGTCAGTGACTAAAGTGTTGACCTACCTCAGGTAAACACCAGTGTGAGTTCAACTTCAGTGATAACAAAAAGGAAATTTTCACTCAGAGAAAGGTTAAATTGCTAAAATGCCTCTTTGGAGTTGATTTAACCAGTATCACAACCCAGATTTTTATGAAATGCTTAAAAGAAAACTAAAAGAGATATGCAAAAAGTACTTGTTCTAAAAAAACCAGTATGTCAAAAAATGTAAATATCCAAACATGTATATATTGTTCTTACCAGCCCAGACTTAATCCTGCCCTATACTATGACCAGGAGTTTTAGCTGTACCTTAAACTGTGTTCCAGGAAAATGCAGTTGTAGACAGTTCAAAATCATTCTTCGATAGCTTATTTCTTTGTTAAGCCAGACCTTGACAGAATAACCATCTCCAAACCTGAGAATGAGACACAGAAACATAAGTAAGTCCATTTGTCTACACTATGAAGAGAGGAATACATTAAATTCAACTGATTTTCCTATGATTATGTCAAATAGCATCATGTATGCCTATATTATGCATGTATTATCATTGTGATTTCAGTATTATAATACTGAACAACAGAATTTCAATGAGAAATTGTTGAATCGATGATAACTGAAACAAAAAAAACGTGTGCTATGTCTACATTTTAGTTACTGCAGGATGTTTCTCTATCCAATATATCTGAATTTATGTTACCTAAATTATGTTTTATTGCTATATTGCTTTGAGCGGTCATCAAAAAGCTATGAAGATTACCAATCACATATAAAGGAGAAAAAAACAACTCTTCTAATGAGAAAAATGGACATGTAGCACTATATTTCATATCTGTTATCAGATCTGCACATTCAAATGCAGATTTCAGCAGTGTGAGTAAAACTGTTTTACAGATATGCAAAAGCAAGTATAGGGATATGTAGGGAGATGGCAAAGTTAACAAATTTTCATTAGCCTTATGGCCATGCAATCTCTCAGAATAATTTAGGAAATTAACTTCTTTGTCTAAACATTCCCACATCTTTCACTCCAGGAAGACTTCCTTTACTTCATTCTCTAGCTTTTCAGTTACTCATTGCCAAATCCGCTACTCCAGTTGTTTCGTTTCTAATGATTACCTTATGTAATACTCTCTTGTGCCAAAATCATCCTCTCCTGTGTCTTTTTTTGTGTACAACTTGTGATTTAGAGCAGCAGTTGGGTTAATTGGTTCTGACCGATGTGAGGCATAATTTCATGTATTCAAAGCAGAAGGATGCATCACAGCACCCTATTGTTGCCCTATTCCTATATATATTAAACAATGTCTACTGATTATCAATCAAAAGGTAACAAAAGACAGGAAGAACTATTCTGAAGTATATGTACAATTTGACCAGTGTCTGAGTCACTTACAGCAAAATACTTCACATGAAGCACCTCATGTTCCTCATGTGTAAGTATATAGCAATGTAAGACCTTGAACTTTTATTTTGCATTGGATCAGTTTTCATTGACTTCAGGGCACTGCAAGCTTCCACAATGAAAAAAAACTAGACTTCAGATTTTATTCTATTAAGAATGTCACATGAGTTCAAAATGTCATTTCCAAGGATCTCAAACAAGAACCTTCAATTTTTTGTGTAAAATAAAACAGTAGTTGCTACATTTCAGGTATGACAGTGCCAGGTTCTGCATAAAAAGTTGCATTGTATGAAAAGTCCCCTTACAAATAAATTAGTGTAGGGTCTTTGGTTGTTGGGGTTTTTTGTTGTTAACTTCTCATTGCAGTCAAATGAACTGCTTGAAATATAGTAAGAAGAAACATTCTTACTGCAGTGTCCTGTCTGTTGGTTCCTGAAGGATTTTACATGAATCAAATAGTGTTGGTTCCAAGCTGCAGGGTACTAAATATTTACTGGACAGCATAGCCTGACAGATAAACACTGCTGTTACATCAAAGAGATCCAGAATAAGATGCAATCCAAAGCAGTGCCTGGCAGATTTGCTTTGCAATGATTTACTAAGACATAAATAGATCTCTAATTAAATGTTTTAAATGCATAGCATCATCCCTGAAAAAATACATGTGGCAATAAAAAAAGTTGTTACAAAGACTGATATAGTTAACAAGGGTATTCAATTCAGTTGACAGCTAACCTGAGGCAACATTTTACAAGAGATCATTGATTCTGATCAGTTTTCTGGCATTTCTCTATGACCACCTTTGAATTACAGTTTGAAAAATGCTGGCTTATGGAGACATTCCACAGTCTCATAAAATGAAATTGCTGTATGCAATGAAATTTCCAAAGAAAATGAATCAAAATTCTGATTAGCAAAGACGGAGAAGTCTGTACAACTTTGGTTTAGTTCTAAATTGTGAATGGCATAAATGCCAGCGTGGCACCAATAAAAAGCTTTAAAAGATTTTCTTCTTTTGGTTAGTCAAATTGTGATGCTTCCATACCTTGATTTTATAATTCATTTTAGTACAAGAACTCCTTATATAGAGTAAGTTGCTCAACACTAAACATTTTCCTCTGCTATGATTAGCAAGCTTTTTTTGGTAGTGCACTGAGGCCATGAAAATTGAGCTGACCCCTTTTTTTTGTACTGTTTTACTATATTCAGACAATACAATTAATTGAGAAACACAGAGTGGAATTACAGGAAAAGCACAATCTGGTTTGATTAGTGCTATTAGGATCAAATCTTTAGCACCTGATAGTTCAAGACCTAAGGAGGAAAACATTATCATTAAAATGCCTTAAGTTGAGCCAGCACACTCGTCCAACAGCCATCTGCTGCAGAAGAGTCTCAGCTTCTTCAAAGCTATGCAACAAAGATATTTTCCACTGCCACATTATTTTAACAACACCTGCATTTCTATTTGTGTATAAACACACATAAAAATCACATATTCTGACAAAATAAAATATTTTTCTCTCTCTATCCCTCCTCTTCTTCCTCAGTCAAACTAGTTCAGCCTTGACTTTTCGTTCATTAGTGGTTCTCGGAGTATTATTATTTTACCTGCTGAAAAGCCACCATGAGACTGAAGCTAATATATATATATTCCCAAATTGATTGTAAACTAATTAACTTAAGTATTTAACAACAGCAGCAGATGCAGAAGCATGAGCTTAGTACGGACTAGGAGAACTCCACACTCTTCATTTACATAGGTCCTCAAGATGCCTGAGCTGCTCAGATAACGAGGGAACAAAAGGAACATGAAATGTCAAGAGGGAATGGAACAATTTCCGTACCAGTAATTAGCAAATAGGCTAAAACTTTGCAGCAACAAAGAAAGATGACGAGGTGGTAAAAAAGTGTTTTTAGCAAGCCCAGATTCATGATTAAGCAATGTAACTCAGAAAAGATTCTTTACTCTCCTATGTTTCTCATGCAACACTGTGAAGCCAAATTAAATTATAGGAAACACAATGCAAAGTCAGGGAGATTAAGAAATTTTCCTTACAGTACCTATACTAGATGACTGGATGCCAGAAGTTGACATGAGTTAAATAAGAGACTAGAAAAATTCATGGTGGGCATCCACTAGAAGCACCTCTGGCTTAGGAAGCTTCTAAGAAAGAAACTGCTGAAGGTGGTTGAACAATGTAGAAAAGTAACTGCATATGCTTGTCTTGTTCCTGTACTTTTCCGTCCTGGCTACTGTCAGAGAGAGGATAGCATGCTAGACAGATCTTTGATCTGACCCCAGGGTTGTTTCAGTATAAATATCACAAAGAGGAGGTCAGTCTGAGTGAATCATCCAAATGGTTCCTCGGTTCTCAGAAGGGTTTTGCAGTTTATTATACAGTCCTACAGCCACACTGACAGCAGTAAAAAAATAGATTATGTAAATCCACTTCAGATATGTGTCTACATAAGCTACAGTCATGCTGGAATAAAGTGTAGTCAGATCTATGCTAATGAGAAAGTCCCCTAGATGCTTGCAAGGGGAATGGAAGTGGATTTAGATGCCCAAATGCTGAAAATTCTCATAAAGGAGAGTTGTCACTTGGGGCAGAGCAACGTTTTAGTGTTCCTTTCTGCCCATTCCTCAGAAGTCCTGGTTCAGAAGTCTAAATGGGGACAAAAGGAGACACTGCCTTGTAGCCACACAGCTGAACCTACATTGGGCTGGTAACACGGGGCCCTTAGAGGTACTAACTCAATAGTTTTTTGCAGCTTTATCCATGAAATCATGTTTTCTATGAAGGATGAAAAAGAAAGTACATTATCAGAAGACTTCAATTTGCTAAAATAAAATATGTATCTGTGTTTTCATTTAAAAGCCTTAGGAGTTTGCTCATCTACCACTGAACAAAGGCAGATCTAGAAACCAATGTTTCCATGTCCAGAATGACCAGCTCATTGAATCACACTCTTCCTAAAGCCCATTTACTAACTCTTCTCTCCCCTTGTCAAAATTGCTGAATGTAACCTCAGGAAATCAAGAAAATGGCCCTATTTCCTAAACTATGACAAATAGAAAAACATCTAATCACCATATGCTTTTCATTCCACTAATCAAAGAGTACCTTTCCTGGAGAATACTGAGCTATATATACATCAAAAGATTACAGATCCAAGAATGTTTGCTGGTAGAAATATAATGTGCGTACTTTGTGTATGCACTAGTTTGATAAAAAGATTACTTCAAAATGACATTCTTGGATAATGGAAAAAACAGTAAAGAGAACACTGGCACTTAATGTCTGCAAGGAACTGCATCTTTTAGAATATATGCCATAAATCAAAGAGAGGGAATGATTTCCATTTATTTGCAGGCAAATATGGTTCTACTTTCCCTAAGTAAATAGAATCATGAAATTGTTTAGGTTGAAATAGGCCCCATCTAGATAAAATAACTCAGTTATGCCAGTACGATTGCTGAAGCGCCAGGTACAGATCCAGGTCATTCCTCTTACAGCCTTAGACAAAAGTATAATTTATAAACACTTCAAAAAACATTGGAAAAAAAAAAGAAAAATTGAAATAAAACTATCAAAAGAAACACATCACAGTTTAAGATAATTGTAAACAAAATTTATTTAATAATTTCATCCATTAACAGGTAAAGACAATACCTAGGAAGGAAAAAAGGTTGTTAATTTTTAAATACTTAATTTCTTTAAAAAAACATTAAAATCAAACACAAATACACTGTCACATGCAAATTGTGGTTTCCTTCTACAATTATTCAGACTCTCAGTATTGCTGAACAGATAAAGTTGATTAGATGCATACAAAAAGACATAAATAAATTATAAAATCTGTCTTCTGTGTACTAGTCATAGATTTTGTTTCATCATTTTTTAAGTGATCATGATTTTTCCAGGGTAACATTAGAAATATGAAAACAGTTATTAAAACAATTCTAACGCTTGTTCAGGTGTATTATACATGTACTATTTGTTCACACACTCCAGGCTTTCATATCAAACTACCTAAAGTTAATTTCTGTATTCAATAATATTATTGACATAACAGGGACAATACCAGCTTATGAGCAGTGCCAGGTTGCTCTCTGAATGTAGTCTTGGAAGTTCTTAGGTGTGATTTCCAAGTATGTTGTGAAACCATCAAAAAATATTGTTAATTGTTTATACATTTGCACACATAAAATCTTTCTGTATACGACCTTATATGGAGAGAGATATATAGCTGTATATCTGCATATACAGGCAAGTACCAGGGATTTGTTACTCTTGCATTATTTATATATTCCCAGAGAAACAGAAGCAGCAATGCTCTAATTCTGTGCTAAGCTGATCATGCAGCCTATAAAGAACCCAAGCTGTTTCCTCAGAGGCTCCACAGTGAAAAAAAGCAGGAGTAAGTAACATTAGTATTGTTTGGGTTTGGGTGGACTGTTTTTTAAAGCATAACAATCAGGATATTGCACAGTAAAATTTCTATTGAAAGGTTCTCATCAACACCTCAAGGTCAAATTCTCAAGTTCAAAAGTGCTATAATGGAGACGAGCTGTGAAATTAAAATTTAAACCACTGTTATATTTGCATTATGTAATAAACATTAGTTAAATCATCACA
Source organism: Serilophus lunatus (assembly GCA_013399895.1). NCBI lineage: Eukaryota > Metazoa > Chordata > Aves > Passeriformes > Eurylaimidae > Serilophus > Serilophus lunatus. The sequence continues at coordinate 214,042 of VXBA01004483.1, read as the reverse complement.
TAACACCTAGTCATGAAATCTCTATAAATGTCTTACAAGATACAGTGAGTGTACCTGCCAAGACAAGTGGCTTTATTTACTGCAACATCTAGAAAATAATGTAAATAAGATATCAGATTGAAAGAAAAGTAAAGAAAGTGTATTGTGGTGCTGGTATGCCCTGAGGAACCGAATCCTAATATTTCATCTCTATACACCTGTGTGGTCTGTGACAACTCACTTAAACCACCTTTTTCATGACTGCTTTCCTGTGCTGTTAAAGTCCCACCCTGAGACCCAGGGCTCCAGCTGGCAGAAGGAGTTTGTCATGCCTTCCAAAACACCTACAACTACAGCTGAAGTTAACAGGCACTGTAGTTTGAATACAATGTTGAACAAATGTAAAATATTTAGTCATACATTGCCACACTGGACTACTCAAACCCTTTAAATTAACAAGTACAGAGATACAACGCAGAGTCCTGTAGAAAAAATGACTAAAAAAAATGCATTGTAATGCACATGCACAATAGGGCTAAATTAACGTTGCACTAAGCTTTATAAGAGTGAAAAGATATTGCTTATTTTTGAACTCCCAATCTGTCTGCTTTTAAAACTTTAAAAACTCTTTTCTTCCAACTTTCCTCTGGAAAGGTTAACTAATTGTTGTATTACATGATTACACATCCACTGCCTTAATACATTTTTTCACGTACAAAAAGAATATGTTTTCTAGTCAGAAAGAATAAAAAAATATATTAATTTTATAGCATGTAAGAAACTTACTGCTAATATATCAATTGATACAATAACTGAAGGCTGAAATATTAATGAGATATTTAAATTTATTCCTCTCTTTTCCATTTAAGAAATCTACATGTGTGAGTCTGAGGAAAGCAATAAAATATTCTCAATCAACCTTAAAAAAAAAGATAAAGTAGAAAGAGTCTGCCAATATATTTTGCATTCTAACCCAGCTATAACAAATTGATTAATTGTTGTGTAATTTAATCAGATGGCTGGCTGATAAAATTTGAGTAAAAACTTGATGCATGTCCAGCACCTGACAAATTGGTATGGGTTTTTCAAGTATATGAAGTCTGTCCAGATGGCCTTGGAATGAAAGATAGTATTCAAAATGTTGTTCCCAGAGAATTTGCCAGCTGTATCTAACATGAAAATGCTCCTGTTGATTTTTTTTTTTAAAAAAGAATTTGATATAATGGAGAATACTAGAGAGAGCATTTAAATGTAATCCATTCACAATTTAGAGTAATTGACTCAGTTGGCAGGAGTTGTCTGAAATTAGGCTTTAATGGGCACAACTGCTAACACATCAATCTCAGACCACTACATCTTGAACTAAGATGCTAACTTTCTGGAAATTGCCCTACAGTTTGTTCTTCTAGCTAACACCTTTCTTGACATTGCTTAGACATTTGCCACCTACAACAAAATGCCTTTCTAAAGAAGTCTTACTCTTATTATTCTACTGAGAAACATCTGAGGCTACTTTAAAACCATTCAAACATACATAAATACAGTCAGGGCTCAACAGTTGGGAGCAGAAACCCAAATATCTACATTTGTAGTGAGAAGACATTTTTGGATGAGCATTTTGTAACAGGCTTGCACAAAGGCTGTAAAAAAAAAGTCTCACACACTATAATTAGCGTTACTTTTTATACCCCTCTGAAGTTTTTATGTTTCATATTAGCATCTTCCTGGAGTTTGCCCATACCCTTCATAGTAGAATTTTGTACTGCCATCTGACAAAGCTGTACTCAGTCCAAGATTATGATCTTTCACATCTGCCAAGGGCTAAAAGTGTAGCCAGACAGAAAGAGTTGAATACTTGAACTTCCCACCACAGCAAAGCAGCAAATTTAACATGCCCCAAGGAAGACCCATTAAGTCTTCATCACATATCCATCAAAAAAGGTGATTAGAATCAGGACTTTACAGGCTGGAATGGTACTAAAGAATAAACAACCAAAACTATTCTAAGGATTTCCATCAAGACAGACAGAATTTGCCAAGAAGGGAAGAATGTCATTTTAGTGCACCTACCTACATTTAGAAGAGAAAAAAAAATCCCGAGACATACTAATATAATCACATGTAACATCAAAATATGCTTCTTTTTCTATTTCTTACGATACAGGCCTCATACTATCATAAATAAAAGCTGTATGAAGTGCAAAATGAGAAAATAAAAATATTAAAATAATTTAAAACATGGTTTTCTTTAGAGTAATAAGTACCAGGATTCTGCTTCTTTACCCCCTTCCCATCTCATGTAGATGCAGAAGTCCTCCCTAAGGTAAATGGTAGTATATATACCATATAGTCTGGAAATTATCCTCAAATAAGTTTGGAAGATCAATTACCCAGAAGGTACAATGTTTTTTAACCTTGTAGCAATTGTGATTGTAGCAAAAGTGTGATTGTCTGCGGTTTATGATGAAGTTCCATATTGGCAAGCGGTGGAGGGAAGTTTGGAAGCTAGACTATGCAACAAAATAAGAGGATAATACGACAGGAACAATCTTTGGCTCCTCTCCAGCACTTGTCAAAAGTTTTCCAAAGAAAACATGGAAACAAGAGGAAAAAAAAGAAAAAAAACAAACACCAGTGTGTATATGGGGTGTTAAGACTGTGCTCTCTACAGTGGCTTTATTCCTGCCAGCTAAGAAAATTATTGAGCAGTCAGAGCAAATCAGACAACTAAATAATTTTAAATAAATCCTTTGATAAAGCTGGTGGTTATTTTTTCCTAATAAAGGGTTCTAAAGATTTTAAAAATTCAATAGGTTCCTGAAAAATAAGTGTGGAATATTTGGAAACCAAATCAATCAGTGTGCTGGGAGTTAAAGCCCTGCCTTAAATGAAAAATCTTAGTGCAGCTTGAGCTACACAGTTTCTGTGAAAAGTCTCAGCACTATTAGTCTCCAATGCACATATTATCCCACATGAATGTCACTGATGTACATAAAAGAACAGTCATGCAACACAAACCTGCTGATAGTATTAACTAGTCTTAATGCAGAGAAGGTTTAAAAAAGGCGCTTTCTATGAGGTTACAATGATTTCAAACAAATTGCCACAAATATGACTACCAAGTATTCTTATTATGACCTTGCTTTAGACAGTTTAAAAGAGGAACTCGTACTGCCTTGATTCTTCAATGGCAAACCTGTGAATGTCTCAGTAACTTCAGAATTAATATGAAGACGCTTCCAGCATGATACCTCTGCACCAACTTGCCAAGAGTGATCTGAAAGAGGTATATCTATAGAGGCAGCACATACAATTGAGAAATGATTGCCCTATTTATATGAAAATGGTGCATAGTTATGGGTATGCTTACCATGTCTTGTTTCCTTTAAAAGGTGGATGAAAAGATGCTGCTAAAGGAAACACCAGAAGTGGAAAAAGAAATGAAAAAGTCATTGAGAAGATAAAGGGAAAGGTAGCCTTTTTGAAATGTCTGATTTTGCCCTCAAAGTCAAACTGAGAAGATAGAGACAGGTACTCACTCCAGAGCATCTGAAACATAAAAGGGGAGACTCGCATTTATCTCAGCTAACTTTATATGGTCAATTGAAGTGCCTAAGTAATACTATTTTTTCTTATTAGGGGACATACACATCTTCAAAAAGCAGTTACACCTGTCCAAGATATGCACTGTCCTTTACAGATATCTGTCTCTCATACTACAAAAGGAATAAGGGATGACTGCCCTCTCACTAAACTACTCCAGCTAGTTAGGCAACAGGCCACTCTAGGCTATGAAATTTGTAAAGAGACAAAATGGCAAAGGCAAAGAACTAGATACAAAAGAAGCAGGAGCCACTGAAGAGCAATTGACTTCTTATGCCTCCAGAAATAATGACAGATACTCTCTGAAAGGTACACAAAAATGAAAAGAAGGTTACAATAACACAGACCAATCAGAAATGTAGTTGGAGACTTCAATGTTTTTTCACCATCCAGTGTGTAATGTCTCTAGATGAAAGTTTGTCTCAATGAAAAAAACTTGGAAGGAGAGAGCTTATTAAAGTAAACGTGAATCGGGGCCCATCATGCTAAAGCAGTTGTGAAACAAAGGCCCACAGTTTTACCCAAAGGGAAGAAAGTCGAAAGTGTCATTGAGGGACAAGAAGTATCTGTCCTATAAATATGGCAGACAGAAATTCCAAAGCATTTCTGTAGAGCTTGTTCCCATTGACAAGTGTGTCTGCACTTAAGAGAGCTGAGTGCTGAGCTAGTACAAAGCAGTGTAGCTTTGCTGTTTGTAAATGTTCTAGCTATAAGTTGCAGCAACTTTTGCCTTAGCTTCTGATCCTCTTTTCTTTATGGTGGTTTAAGCCTATCCTCTAAACTAAACACCCTAATTAACAGGTATTAAATTAACTCATGAGCAGAGTTCAAACAGAAAAGAGGCTTATGCACACCAGGAAAAGGATGAAGAAAACAGCATAAATATCTGCAATTGTCAGTGAATTTGTTAGGAAGCAGAGAAGGTTCAAAATTGATGTAGGCTGCTGACCTGTTAAAAGTGCTTCTTCCTGTTAGGAGAAATCCTCAGAAGGAGCTAAATTGTGTTTCATTGCTGTGTTGAATTCTCACAACATATTCCTTAGGTTGCACGCAGAAGTGCTTCGTTTTAGGTACAGATCTGTCTCTTTCAATTACCATGGCAGACTACAAAGCATTTTAGCAAAGTCACATGTCAACTTAGCTGGTTAAGAACTCCTAATTGGCTCTTTTTTTAACTTCAGTGATAGCAAGAAAAGGAAGATGTGCTCAGCAGTCATGTGTTTATGCTTTTGCACTACTCAAGTGTCTAGCCAGTTCTTATCTTGAATGTAGATGCAGAAGGTTTGATATTTACATAGAATACCTGTTTTTAATGTACTGAGGAGAACCAAGACACTTGAAACTTCCATTGACCATAATAGCAAGCCGTGTGCAGAGAGCTTCACATTCTTCCATACTACAAAATAAAGTGGGAAAAAAACCAACAGTGAAAACAGAGAACATTATTTATACCTATCTCTAGTTAAAGTGGAAGGAATCTGGAGAGCTGCAAAAACAGATACACAAAACCTTTGACTTTAAAGGGCAACAGTTGAAGGTGTAATCCATCAGCACATACCAAAAGTTACTGGCACATGACAGCTAGAAGAGACCCCTAATGCATTAGCTATGTTTTTAGTCCATAACTACTTGGACAATTCTTGCCACAAAGCACAGGTATCATTACCATAGACAAATACCTGATAAGCAGTCTCAGAATGCCACTGAGTGCAAGAGCCATGAATTCTGTTATCCCCTGTAATACCTGTTTGTGGTTATTCTGAGCTGAAGGAAGAAGAATTAAGTAAGCTTGCAAGTCATTCATGTGTCGAGCTAAATGTGTAATTAGTAATAATTTGATGGATTTTGCTTGTTTACAACATATTAGTAGTGAGACTACAGTTCTCTTCTGTTTAGCAGTTGTTTGCAACGAAAGATTCTTATTCTGAACTGAAAAGTTAAAGCACACTGTATTCTGAAAATCACTGAACTGAATTCACGATGCATACATTGTGAATATACATTTAGGGAACTCATGCTACCTAAATGAATGAGCGCATCAAATATGGATATGTGATTTTCAAATTCACCTTCCATAAATAAAATACTAGAAACTTTTTGGAGCATTTTTCCATCAATAATGTACTGAGACAACAGATATATTTTAAGAACATCTGAAAAAATTTGAAAACATAAAATATTGAGGGAGTTTTGTTGCATTCCATTATTGATTCATCTATGCTTCAAATCCCATATGGCCAAAATGTTACATTGCTGGTTTGATTTCTGAGCTCTGTCTTCTTTGTACCTGTTTTCAAATGTCTCCCTCATTTAATGATATTTTATATATAATTATTCATACTATACCTATTCCCGAAGGGAATACTAATTTATTGCATTTTACTACAGATGTTACAAAACAGTATTGATGTTTCCTCCATTAAACCGATAGACTAATGACCATATCAGAGAACTTACAAGACACTTAATATAGATGGATTCTTTTAAGAGAATGGGGTCACTCCTGCCATTTCCAGTAGTGCATAAGAGAGTAGCTGACACATCCTAAAGGAGGATACTCTTTTCATATACTGATGCAAAACAGAAATGTAATAAAACGAGAAGGTTTTTCAGTCCCAACTTTGTTTTGTACGGATTTTCAAGGTGGGCAGCTGCAAAATGATAGCCTGATATTCAAAGCAAAAGGCATTACAACACTGAATAGGAAAAGCATAGGAAAAAAACAATTTCATCATCTTTGTTGCGCTTTCAGCCCCTTTGACCACATTCTAGTCCTTAAAAATTAAATATAGAAAATATTTGGGATTTACAGAGGCTCAGTCTTCATGGAGAGAAAGAATTGCCATAAAATTTCAAGATACATTCTGTGTTTCACACTATGGTGAGCATGTGTTCAGAATGCTCTTCTGCTCTCAGTTGACAGCAGATGAGGAGACAGAAAAGCAATACACTGGCTACTGGGAGAAGGGTTTTACCTGTGGGATGTCAGCACAGCTGCACAGCCATCCTGAACTTCCTTCAGGATAGTTTTCCAAAGGTAACGTTTAGAGCAGGGATCCATCCCGGAGCTGGGCTCATCCTACAGGAAAAATAAAGGTGCTGACACAACAGCATGGGAAAAACACACCACAGCTCCTGCCCAGCATGAAGAATGAACAGAAGTCATAATAAAATCATATATTTTTCTCTTAAAATATTACATTTTCAGAAACTCACTTACTTGGCACCCTGACTAACATTTTGCTTTAACATATAGAGTTTAATTTGTAAATTTAAGGAAAGTACTTTTAAGTAAAGAAATATATATATAAACAATTTTTACAGATTGTATAATATAATAAATGTATTATATAAATTATTTCTAAATATATATGTTTAATAACCTATATAACATATACTCTTTTTATAGGAGAGACTTACAGGTGTTTTTTCTCAATTTCTTGGAGGGTTTCTGTTTCTTCTCTACATAAACATCTGCCATAATCACAAACTGCACTTCCCATCCCATATCCTGGTGTTGATAGTATGTCTGGATTTGGCATCCTCACCAGTTACTCCTACAGCCCCTTTGAGAGGAATTCTCAGCCATGCTAGTGAGAATCCACAGGATTAAATAACATTAACTGATTCAATGAGTTAATGTTTGGCAAACCCATTTCTCACTTAGATGGCTCTCATGAAGAAAGAAGTGCTGCTACAAAAACTACAATTCTCCTTCCTATCTAATCCTCTTTACCTCACTTAATCCAATCTTTACCTCATCCACTCATGGAAACAAAAGGAATGATATCTGATTGTCAAATCTAGTCCCTGTCACTACAAAACCAATAAGAAGTAAACTCTTCCAGTTGCTTTTTATCCTATGGAATTCCATGAGGAGTGTCAGCATCTACTATGGTGATATGGTCTTAGCCAACGTATGTGCAGCAAGGATTCCCAGTTGAAGTCTGGAGGCAAACTTTTCAAGAAACAAAGCAATGATTTTAGTGCTTGGCTACCAGTACCAGAGGTGAAATATTCATTTCAGTCTCCTATTATCTGTGGATGGCTAAAAAAGAAAACATAGAAAGCAATAAAGCAATCCTCACTGTTACTCAATAGCCATGATCCTGGAAGCAGCCAAGAAGCAGATTCAGTAGCTTATGTTGGTGTCTTTGCTTTCAGACAAAATAAAAACAAACAAAAAGAAAGCCTATTAAAATACTGAATACCTCCTTAAAAGCCTGCTAGCTTTCTAAAGCCAGACGAATGTCTTAAAGCATTTGACATGTTTAGGTGTTTTTCTTTCCTCTTGTCATTCTATATGCAATAGTCTGTGCCCTGCTGGAAGAAGTAGGCTGAAATGGATACTTGCAGTAGCATGCTGTCATAAAGACACTCAAAAATAGCTGAAGCATTTTCTAAGATCAGGAAAAAGTACTGATTTAAGATTATCTCCTCCTTTTACTAACTGAACCAAGGTCAGTTTAAGTATAAAATGTAAATAAAATAATTCAGCTTAGAAGTGAGGCAATGATAGGCAGTTAGTAGCAGCAAAATGTGTCTAATCTTCTGAAACATGAACCCCAACAGAACATCAGTTTTATCTGGTTCGACTTAGCCTGTGATCTATTACTAGAAGCATTGGTTTCCAGCTCAACTCTGAGGAGCAGCTTTTTTCCCACTGACTGTTCTGAAAGGTTTATTCCAAAATTGAACTCGTTTACTCAGTCAAGTTTTAAGAGAGGAATGTTCAATATTCTCCAGTGAAACAACAGGCAATGGTGAGAAAGAAAATGTCATAATGATGAAGTTCTCAATGATTTGTAGTTCCCTGATCTTCAATACAAAATGCATTATTTAAACTGGAGAGGCCTGTTTCAGGCCTAAGTGAGCAGTACTATGCAAGCACTTATACAACATGTGATAAGTAATTCAAATTAATATAATTTGGGAGTATTAGTTTGATTGTGTGGCTTGCGAATCCAACAAAAATGTAAGTACTAGACAGATTTATCAAATATGACCTAGCAAGAAATAGGAGTATCCTGAAAAAGATGGGTCAATAATTAATTACATGAGCCCCAAATTACTAATTAAAATAAGAATCTTCCTTTTTAAGAAGGCCAGTAGAATCGTTCATGCATATTTTCCTCATGTTAAGTACAAAATAGAGAATACATAAATTCTTAATATATTATACATTACATTATTTTTTCTTCTTTTACGTAGGTAAATCTTAAAAAACATTGAATATTTGGGCCACGGAATGTTAGTATTATATTTGTGTTTAGGGCTTTTTTCTTGCTGCTCATCCAATTATTCCAAGGGAAAAAAAAAATCACATCAATTTTTGTGAGCACTAGAGAATAAAATTAAAGGTATTCATAGAGCAGAACAAAGAGGACAATTTTACATCCATGTATCAATACTCCCTCACTGATCAGTAAACTACCTGATTTTCTTTATAGCAACACAGAAGAAAGTAAAATTCAATGTCACCCATTTATCATAGGCACGATATTACCTTTACTCACCAATAAAAGTATTTGGGGTTTACCAACTAAAGCCAGAGCAGTAGAGAGCTTCCTTTTTGTACCAGCACTGTATGTTCTCACCAGTTTGTCAGCATAGGCATTGAGATGTAACCGGTTAACAAGATCCTCTGACACCTGTGGTTTAGAAATTTGAAGGCCAACAAAAGTGAATCAGATTAGGTAGCATTTGTACTTAGACTGAAAGAATGTTCTGTTCATGCATATTAAGCAAATGCACATGTTATTCCCTTATTTATTCAAACTTATTGCAAGTTATTGCTTTTGAATCTTGAACACCCATAAAAACCTGCTCTGTGACCCCTTAGTTCCTCACAAAGGATATGGATTTTTTTCATATAGAACATCTGGTTTTCTCATTGCTTGGAACAGTCATTTGCATTTAGTTTGTATTGATAGGTCAGTGATGCAAAATGCATCTCACTTATTTGTCAGTATTTATTTGATCAAACATCTTATAAACTGAAAATTCAAGATACAAAATTCTCCATCGGTCACAAGAGACGAGAATGTCAGAAAAGCAAGGCACAGACCAAGGATTTAGAGTTTCTTAAAGACAAAAGGTAACAGGGTTAAATTAATATCCTTTGTAATAAATGAGAGGGGTAAGTTGACCCTAGTTGGTTTTGTTTTAGTTGTGTAAAGAACAGTGTGCGATCTGAACGAGCAGATGAGTACAGCTGTTCATGCCATTCCCCATGGCCTTTCTTCTTTACCAGTCAGAGACAGTTCTGACGTACAAGACGCCCTCAAATACTGATGCTAGGGAATTTTAAATGTATCAATAGCTTTACTCCATCTATCATTGCTGGGAGACCATCCAGGGAGACCTGCAGAAACATGAGGGACAAAACAGCTACTTTTCTACTCGCTAGTGCCAAATCTACCCTGCAAAGCAGCAAGTGTATATTGGCATGCTCCTGGGAGGCTGTATTGTCAAGGGATGACCAACTTTGTAAATGAGCAACTTCAACCTCTATGTACAGACAGCTAGGAGATTCTTATAAAACAAGCAATTCCATGGTGCCATGTTGCCCGAGATCAACTGACAGAGCACCCCTAATCGTTCATTTCTTTGCTCTCTCTGCATTATTTCAGCAAAAAGCAAGGAAGAACTGGAAAGATTAATCACATTAGACAGACAGTCTCCAATTAATACCAAAAATCTAACAGGAGGGAAAATTCAATAAACAATAATGTGAATTAATATTCACTATTCACTGCAAACAAACTACCATAAGCAAAATAATATTTTTATGAGACAGTTTTATGCAAAGTCTTTTGGAAATGATTGAGATATTTGTGACTTTTTTTGGCAAGATTTTTGAAGTGCTTCTTAAAAAAATAATACACCTCTGAGTGTAAGTTCTCTACAAGCAGGATCAACACTGTAGTGGTGAGAATCTCCAGTAATTTACTGGCGATCCTCATATTGGTATTCATAGTCATTTGTGTTGGTGTACCTGAATGTATAACCTGCCAGCAGTGCATGTTTTCATATAAAAGATACATTTCATAAATATTCTTCTGACTACATTAAATGCAGATTTTTTAAAAAAACTCTCTTAATCAACAATTGCTAAGCCATCCACAGGTAATTTTATACTGAAAAGTTCAAGTCTTCTGCTATTTTAGAGTTAATTCATATTTCTTTCCTTCCAAATAGAGACTATCAGTATATCAGTCAAAGTGCTGCAAATTCAAACAATGTGTGGCTTTAGAAATTATCAATCACCTAAACTATATTCCAATCACTGAATTTTGTTCTGGTGTTTTTTTCACTTCCAAATACAGGTCTAATTATACACCAAAACAACCCATAAAGCATATAGGAGACAGCTTATCCTCTCAACTGAACTGATTTGACTTTGCTAACACTGGGAATACATGAATGTTACTGACAGCAGGATTATCTTCCTACACATCCATCAATGATCACGGAATCACATAGAAAAGCTCATAAAAATTTAAGCCCAGAAGGTGAAAAAACATCTCATGTTTACACCAAAATTAACGTGCATTGCAAACTACAATAACCTTCAAGAGTTAGTATACAATAAGCAAAAGAGTACCACAGCTGAAATTTAGTGAAAACTACCCTTCAGCTATGAGCAGAACCACTACTTCTAAGATTGCTTTGAAACATTATCAAAATTTTAAGTCAACAAAATGCCTTTCTTTTAAAACAAAACTGAATGCCTTACAGGGAAGAATTGAGAAGGTTAAGGAAGAGTGCCAGAGAAAGAAATAAAAAACCTGTCACGGTAGAGACAGACAACGACATAGTATGTTGCTGGACAAAGATGGTCAAAGTGGCTCCTTTATTCCTCTGTGCATTTGGCATTATGTTATTACAGAAGGCAGCGTGTTCTCTTCTCATAGGACAAAAGGTTGTTTTCTACTACTATGATTGGAGGATTATAAAAAGTAACCAGAAGGCTTACTTATGACTAGTTAGAATGTTTTGCTACAAAGTTTATTTTATACATTATCAACAACAGTCTGCTAGCAGCCATAGCTCTTCCAAACATGGTTCACTGCTACACAGCGTTATGTGCTTTTATTTATCCAAAGGTGTGCTGAGATTCACAGTGGCCCACTATTTTAAGGGCATACTCGAATATTATCAACATCAATTTCAGCAGCCAATGCCAGGTTGCTGACAGACTTGCCATCCTCTCCAACAAAAACCTTCAAGTTATCTGAGTCTTATTGTAGTCTGCAGCCCTCAAGAAGACTCAGTTATGTTAGGTATGGACATAATGCTCCTTAGAGGAAGCAACATTGAAAAGAATTGACTTGGCAAGATTTACAATTCTACGCAGAGAATCCTCCCCTCTCTGGTATGTACTCATGCATTTAGGGTAGATACACATGACTGCATCATCTCCTGTTTTATACAAGGAAAGAAAGATTGGCAAGTCTTCTGCTACAGGCATTTTTCAAGACAAGTTTTACTTAAGGTAAAAAGAGAGGGGTAAGGATCATTTCATAGTACTACACACTTTGCCATAAATGTGTACAGCTTGCAAGACAAACCTCACAGATCATCACAGTGCACACCACAATCTGGCCTGTTATGTAGATACGCTTCTTTGGAGCAAAACATAATGAATTAAAACAGATGTGGAGCTGAATCACACCAGCAACATAAAGGCAGACGGGATGGCCAGCTCTCTTATTTTCCTCTTTCACTTAAAAAAAAATCTGCTATTCCTGCTTCCTTCCTCAACTATTACATTTCAAAGGAGCACCACAGAGTATGCTTCAGCAAATAGAAGAGTATAGAGCTCATTCTTCTTTCAAGAGGTGACTCCAAAACTTTTTCTTTAAAGCATATAATAATATTTCCAGTAACAGGTGTCAGCTTCATCAATATGACCTAAACAACAATGAATTTTGGCCACAACAACACCCTGCAGCACTACAGGCTGGGGACAGAGTGGCTGGACAGCGTCCAGGCAGAAAAAGACCTGAGGGTACTTGTCATGAGCTGGCTGAACATGAGTCAAGCAGTGTGCCCAGGTGGCCAAGAAGGCAAATGGCATCCAATAGTGTGACCAATAGGACCAGGGAAGCAATTCTTCCCCTGTATTCAGCACTGGTTAGGCCATACCTTGAGTACTGTGTTCAGTTCTGGGCCCCTCAGTTTAAGAAGGATGTTGAGTTGCTCAGATGTGTCCAGAGAAGGGCAACACAACCCCTATGAAGAGCAGCTGAGCAAGCTGAGGTTGTTTATTCAGGAGAACAGAGACTCAGGGGAGACCTTATTGCTGTCTACACTACCTAAAAGGAGGTTGTAGCCAGGTGGGGGTCGGCCTCTTCTCCCAAGCAACCAGTGACAGAACAAGAGGGCACAGTCTCAAGCTGCACCAGGGCTGGAAGTTAGGAAAACAATTGTCACAAAAAGAGTGACTGGCCATTGGAATGGGCCACCCAGGGAAGTGGTGGAATCACTATCCCTGGAAATGTTTAAAAAAAGCCTGGATGTGGCATTTAGTGCCATGGTTTAGTTGATGAGATGGTGTAAGGTCATAGGTTAGACTTGACGATCTCAAAGGTCTTTTCCAACCTAGTTAATTCTGTGATTCTGTGAAAAAGTAATTTGAATGAAATTAGAAATATTATGTATTAGGTATGTTGTAGTGTCGCCTGAAACAGATAAGAAATAACACAAACATGCTGTGTGCAGAGGTGAAGGGAGAGTGCAGCTTTACTGGTGAAGTCCATGATCCAAAAGAGGAAAATCATAATAATCTCTTCATTTTTATAACTTTCAGAGTGCCCACCCATCACATTATCTAACTAAAGTCCATCTTACTCCTATGTCCCTCAAGCATCCAACAGGATGGTCCCTTGTTACCTAACCCCACCTATGTTCAGCCTCTAGTAGGCCTGTAAGTCTAACTCTTGTGGTTTGACTTACTACCCCACTTATCTATACACCAGAATTCAAACACACTGGAACACAGGCTTTTCTGGCCCTTAATATTCCAAGTTAACTAGTTACTTTGCTAAAGTGAATTCCACAAAATATTAAGCATACCCCTTAAGGCATCAGTAGAGGAACCTGCCTATCATCACTATAACTTCATTTGTCTCTAGAATCAGTGGCTTGTATCACAGTAGATTGTATAATAAACATGAAAATCCCTCTTAAACTACTTTAAATGAAAGTCAGAATTAAACATATGACCAATCCTCAGGTACAGATAAACACAATTATGTCAGAGATTTACAGTTCTAATTGTTTCCCTCCTTTAGTGAGTGTGAGATATACACAAGCACCTTCTCTCCCTCCTTGTCACATTCATCATGATGTTCTATTCCTGGTCTCAATTACTTTCAGCAGTGAATAGTGAGGAGATGCATCAATTTATGTATCAAGTTGGTCACATTGAGGACAAACTAAAAGACACAGTTATATGCAAATCTGTATATTGTGAGTGCACTTGCACCATAAAGATGCTTTACATCTAGTCATGGCTGTAGTAATGCATTTAAACTCCTCCCTCCCTTCTTTCCTTTCTGAACAAAATACAACTTTTTGCACTATGTGGGAATAATGGTGTCCTCTATTCACCAGAGAACTAAGAGGCACATCCATTTCACTGAAAGGCAGTAAGGGATGCTAATTACGCAACTACTAATGCTAATGGCTTGCCACTCTCTTGGAAAATTACCTCGAATATTTAAGTGAAAAATGAAGTAGTACTGGGAGTTTTTAATCAGGGTATCTTCCAGAAAAACTTGGAGTTAATGGAGACTCAATCTATTCAAAGACTGGAAACACAGCATGTCTATCTTGACTTGAAAGGCTGTACCCATAGTGTATAAGCTTTGCAGTAAATAGAGTAAATACAATGCAAAACTTCTTGTTTTTTTTAACAAATCCTCATAAAGCAAACCTGACCCAATACTGAAAATGTGTATCATATCTGGTACAAATGATAATTAACTTGGGTTGAATTCAAGAATCATCTGAAAAATAGCTATACGTGTCCAAAGCAGTAACTCAAAGTAACAGGTCCTCAGTGTAGTTTGAACATCCTAAATAGCAATCATTCATCAATTCTACACCAGATAGTATTCATTTGGCTTCAGAGTAAACTCAGAATTGTTAGATTTGGAAAGTGTACGCTCCTGATCAAACTTCAACGGAAAAATAGTTCTTTATCCCAGAATCTCATAAAATTGTCCACAATAATTCTGCTTGGGTCCAAAAAGAAAGCAAACGTGCAAAGAAGTACCTACAGAAGATAACATGTAAGGAAATCAAAGAGGTTCTAGAATCAGAACAAAAATCTGTCTGAAGAATTAAAGAGGAAGCATACTGAAATTCCAAGAAGTTGTCTCGGCCTGACAAAAGCTTCTTTTAAGATTTGCAACACAAATTTTGATGCTAATGGCATATGCTGTTTAATGCTTTGTTAATAATTTGAATTTATTAACAAGCTGCGTGCTGTCTTTTGGAACAAATTCAGACATAAAAAGTTGATATATTAAAGAAATAAAAATAAGAATTAAAAGTACAATCAATCAATATCTGCCTAAAGAGCCCCAAATCTTACACTTTTTCAATTTTGCAGCAAATTCAGAGCAGATTTCTGAAGCATAGTAAACATGTGAAGCTTAACATTGATAGCAAATGACCCTTTTTTCTCCTCCTTTCCCATTCATTTAATTGCTGTTTTGAAGCATTAAGTGCACTCAACTTTATGTCAGGCACTTAACTCCTGCTGCTGATAAATCTGTCTAGCAAAGGATTTGGTCGTTGAAGTTAGTGCTTCAATAGGCAACTTCAGCAGCAACACATCCTATAAGTCACCTGCCTGCTCACCAATTTATTAAAAACTAAGTAAATGTATGTTTCTTTCCATATCAAACCGATGTACTCTCTAGAATACATGTCTCTGCATATTATCATAAACACTCACTGCCTGACTTACTTCAGAGGTAGACTTGGAGCACTCTACCATAGGCAGGAGGGAACAATGAGAAAATAACACCTCACATTTCCATACAGCTGCTAAGCCATAGCAGCTATCTAGGCAACTGATACACTCACTTTCTCCAGGCACAAGCCATTTCTAAGATGGAGCACAGCAGCTATTGAACATTGACAGCAGTGCCACACAGTCAGGAGGGCTGACAGTCGAAAATATTAGTTTTCCTCTGAGATAGCTGCATTTCAGTTTTTGATAAAGGTAAACAAGAGTTGCTAATTATTGTTTGCAGGAGTGCTTTGATGCCTTGATTGCAAGTATATGGCAACAAAGTCTGCTCTCTGCAATATATGTAGAGAAAAAATTAAGACAACAGAAAGGAAGAATGAGCTCTGTATCACAAATGTGACACTAAGGCAAAGAAGGCTGCCTATGAAGAATACTCTAAGCCTACATCTAAATCATCTAAGGTCCAGGATAAACAGGTTAATATTTGTGTTCTCTCAGTGCACTACAGTAACATAACTCATATCTAAATGAATGATTTTCATCCATTTGAAGTGTGGTGTGTGCATGACCTAGTACAACACCTAAGGAACTGTTCCCAAATGGTCTTGAGAACTGACATTGCAGGAGCTGTCTGCTAATTTCCCAGACAATAGCTGGATCTGATCACAACGCAGAAACTCTAAGGTACACCAATTATTCCTAATGTTTCTGCATTTGAAATGAAACTCACAAATGCCAGATATTTCAGAGACACCACTGTTTTCACACTGTCTACAGAGAAAGCACATAAAGCCAGGTTAATGTGGTGGTTTACTCCACCTTTTAGCATTCAGGGGGCAGGTTCAATAAAGGTGACGGAAAAACTGAATAGACTGGTCAGCAGGAGAACAATTTATTCCAGGGGAATTTGAATTAGAGAGGTAGGGTAACCCATAGGAGACCCCAGAATTACATTGAGGGACCCCCCAACACGCAAGAAAAAAAA
>VXBA01004483.1:172409-196835 GCA_013399895.1 Serilophus lunatus | reverse complement strand
GGAAGCCACTGTGCCCGTGCGGGAAGGGACGGCCCTGTGCTCCTGGGAACGGTGGAGGCGGGGGGGCTAGAAACTGCCACCCGGCCCCGGACGGGGGTGGTGGGGGAGCCCCCCCTGTGCTCCCGGGAGCGGCGGGGACGGAGGCGGGGCTAGAAACCGCTTCCCCGCTGCCAGGAGCCTGGAGGGCGCGGAGCCGCCACCCGGCCCCGGCCTCGGGGGCACCGGGACTGGCACAGGTCCGTCCCAGCCCCCGATCCCAGCTTCCTTCCCCAAGCCCCAGGAGAGCAGTTGAAACAAGGGTCCCATCCCCCCTGCCCTGCCCAGGATAGGGCTGCCTTCATCTCAGCTTCCCCACCCCCAGCTTCAGGGAAACAGCTTTGAAGAAAATTTGAATTTTACCTCAGGTAAGTGGGGTTTCTCTCTTACACCCCCTTTCAAAAGCCTTGTTTTTCAAACGGCTACAGTTACCCTCTTAGCTCCCCTTGAAATGCAGACAGGAGACAGCATTTGCAGTAGCATTAATTTACACATGTAAAAGCAGCAGGACACCCTGCAGGCGCAGCACAGAAATCTCTTGGTACTGTCCTTCATATCACAACCTGGAAACTTTCTCAGGCACCAGAGAAAAGCTTGCTGCTGCATGGGACAGTTTGCTGTGAAATCCATGCATATAAGCGCACCACAGATCTCTCTCCATTCTCAAGCTTCCACATACCTCCTGATTCTATTTCTCATCCTCCAAAACAGTTGCTTTTGGAAGGCCAGGTAACCTGAATGAGTCATAAATCAAGCAGTGATAGCAAGATCCATGTCCAGCTGCACACACAAACACACTCTTATCGTGTTGGCAGGGCTTGCAGACAGTGTAGGATTTGAGCAATAACAGTCCATTGTAATGCATGGATCAGGTCATGCTTCCCAAAGCCTGTCTCCAGTTGTGTATAAATGAGGTATTACCAATAAGAAAGTGTCTACCAGTGCCACCTGAACAGCTTTTCTCTTACACCTGTGAGTACTAAAATAAAGCAACAGCTACGAGTCTGCAACTCCAGGAGCCAGGGAGGTAGTGCAGCACTAAAAGCTCTACTCAGCTTTCACTCAAAGACACCTCTCCTGGCAAATTATGAAAATTCTAAGACTGAAAAGCTTAAAAGCCATGTTTAGAGCATTATAAGCACACTGGTGCATGATTAAACAATACTACTTTGATTCCTGTTCAAAATTATACCTAGGACAAAAAGAAGTCAAAAACATACGTCAATAACATGTTATGGATATTTACAGCACCCTTTTGAATGGCTACAAAGCTCTAGAGGTGTTGTCAATTGTATCTATTAAAGTGCCATGACAATAGATGCTAGTGATGATAGGGTTTTAGCCTGTTATAGAGGAGCTGTCAGTTCATGAACAAAATAGGTAATTATAGTTGAGAGGTTTAGTGCAACAGCAATTATCCCTTAGTATATTTTAGATCAAGGGAAATATATTCAAGTTTACAGTACTCTGCTAGTAATCACAAGTAAAAACTACCACCACCAAGCTATGAAAAACAAACAACTCACTAGAAGACTATACGATGATTTCCAAGCAGCCTGCAAGAAGTGTACTGTTAAAGCAGTTAAAAGTCCAGCCAGGTATACTGGGCAGAATACTGCCCAAGACAGGGGACAAAGACTTGCAAGAATCTCTTATTTCCCCCCAAGTTCTCACCCAGAAACACCCAAATGGTCTAGGAATTTTTAAGTAAAGTTGAAAATATGCTTGTCAGATGCTATTATTAGAACATAATGGCAGCTATTTCTGAATACTCAATATTCCATCTAGGAATCACAACTTTTTCTGGAATGGTATCAATCTACTGAGGGAAAAAAAAAAAAAAGGAGCTGCAGAAAACCAGAAGGCAACCTTTTCTCACATACTGATGCCTTAAAGGGTATGCTTAATATTTTGGAGATTTCTCTTTAGCTAGGTGTCTGGATAACTTGGAATATTAAGGGCCAGAAGAGCCTGTGTTCCGGTGTGTTTGCATTCTTGTGTACAGATAAGTGGGGTATAAGACAAAACATAGAGTTAGGCTTCCAGGCCTACTAGAAACTGGACATAGGTGGGGTTAGGTAGTAAGGGACAATTCTATTGGACGTTGGGGAAACATGGAAGTAAGATGGACTTTAGTTGGATAGTATGGGGGGGTGGGCACTCCAAATCTTACAAAAATGGACCAATTGTTATGATTTTCCTCTTTGGATCACTAGACTTTGCCAGTAAAGCTGCTTCTCCCTTTCACTCTGTTTTTTTGAATTTTTTTATCTGCTGCCCTTAAGGCATCAATACAAACAAGGAACTGATTGTAAACCACTTATCAGACCGTAAGGCAACATCCAGAATAATGTTGAGTAGATGGTGGTGGGGAGAAAGATATTTCAATTCATGCAGTTTTGTTTCTGGAAAAATGAAAAGAAGACAAGAGGCAGCATTCAGGAGATTATGGGGGCAGTGCTAGAGCCATAGCTACTACTTGAGACCAATATATACAGCAGGAGTTGACAGATACCAATTTTATATCACACTCCAGTTTTCTTATGTCAATAGAGATGCAATTAAGCAGAAAAGACTGAGCTGCTCACGTCAGGTCAGATTGTAGATTTCTATCTGCTGAGACAGACCTTCGCTGTCCCCCCCATTTTACACTATATCTGTAGTTAATTTCTGTTATTGTCTGACTGGTTGCCTCATAACAGAAAAAGCACAGTTTACTGGTCAGCATGGCTACAGCTGTATCTGCAAACTCAAAACCTCTCAGTGATATTCCCAGATATTGTCAACATCCATGGTAATAAGCTCTTACAGTATTTTCTGACATTTTGGCCTCTTCTCTTTGGACAGCTCCATGACTAGTATGCCACCTAGAGCATTTAAGGGACTGCTCCCAACATG
This sequence comes from Serilophus lunatus, assembly GCA_013399895.1. Lineage (NCBI taxonomy): Eukaryota > Metazoa > Chordata > Aves > Passeriformes > Eurylaimidae > Serilophus > Serilophus lunatus. The sequence continues at coordinate 193,901 of VXBA01004483.1, read as the reverse complement.
CAGCCTGAGTCCAGCTACCATCTTGTGAAGTTTAAGAGAGCAGAGTGCTGACAGCACTCATCAGAGCACCTAGATTTTTCACTTGTTCATGTAGAATCATCAGACAATTTTGAATTTCTTCAGAGTTGAACTCCACCTCTGAAGAAAAGAATTTTTCAGAGGCACATGACTCAAAACATGTAGTGCTCTCCCCCAGTTCTTTAAGTGCGATAGCGAAGGTGTTTAACCGTTCATACATTTAATTTCCTTTAGGGTTTTGTGCCCAAGATGTTATCTGCATTATTGTTATTTTACTATCCACAGTGATGTTATTGTGTTTTGAACTGGTATAACAGACAGAAAAAATCCACATTATTTAAATAAAATAGTAGTAATGAAAAACCTTATTACTAAGGCTGTTAAGATAAAATATTAGATAATCTCTCATATTAAAAAAGTACAATTGTTTTATAAACCCCACAGCCTGATCTGACTTCAGCTCCATCTGCATATCTGTTCTGGATAGTTACCTTATGGATATCCTGCTTTGGAATTCCACGCAGTGTGCAGTAATAATAAAGATGCTCCCAACCTGTTAAAAGTTCATCCAGGGCATCTTGCTGTGGACAATAGCCAATGAGAATGCCTTCAGAGCTAGCAGAGAGTATATCCATTTCAGACCTGTTTAGAAAAAACAACCTGAATGTTTAAATACTTAAAAAACCCATGGCCTTGGGTTTCACCCTTGGGATACAAGAAAAACACACATAGTCTCAAGTTCATAGATAAAGGAGTTTGAGTCACTTCACCATGATGACTTCCTGCAGTACCACCCACAATGCACACTCTTTGTACCTTTTGGGATAGCACATCCCTGTTATAACAGCATGTGTGTCAAGGTCAACAGATCAACACAAGGGGAAGACAAATCTATGAGAATTAATTTTCACCAGGTTTACCTCCCTTATCTCTTTGGTAGAACCTGCTCTAAGGAGACACGTTTCAAACCATATTGTGTTCTTATTTGATATTATACCATACTCTATATTATATTCATGTTGATCACTTTCAGTATTGAAGTGGCAGGACTTGAGAGAGAGGGAAATGTTGGTGTGTACTCTTTGTGTGTCTGCACCCACATGTAGGCATGCGTGCATTCTCTAAACAACATGAGTAAAACAGGATATTAAAGCCTAGTAGCTTAGAAGACAATATAGGAAAAAGTATAAAGTGATCCTGATTTGAGAGACTTTGGACTTCACTTTGTAGCTATACAGCATTATTTGAAATTACATTCAGTGCTAAGAAGCAGCTTGATTGCAAGGGTGTCTCATTACCCATAATGATACTAAATCTATCCTATTTATTCCAACATCTAATTCAACACTCAATGATGCTGATTTACATGTACAGAAAGACCTGTCAAAATGAAGATACTTAATGATAAAAAAAATCTGAGCTTTGAAAGAAAAAAGTTTTCAAAAGGTTCTGAGTAACAAAATGTTTTCCCCCTTGGTGATTTTCTATGTTTCTGATTAAGAGAACTAAATATATGATTAATCATTTAGACACAAAGTAAATATATTAACTGCAGGATCTACAAATACCAGCACTAGAGAAAATATAAATATGTATCTCCTGTTAACATGATTCAGAAGTCAGGGGAGAAAAAGAAAACACAAATTCTGCATTTTACATAATGAACCACAGTATCAAAATATATTTTAATGCTATCAAAAGATAAATTAACATGATCATGACAAACCTTGCTGTGGACTAATTAGAATGGTCCTTTGCACTTAATGTCAAAGATATAAAATTGTAATATCTTTGTTTATTTGGTTGTTGCCAAGGAAATTAAGTGCCTGTAGACATCCCTCTAAACAAAGTATAGCAAAAAACACATGAGTGCTAGGGGAAAAAAGATACCAGAAATATACTTCCTCATTAATTTATATCCACTTATAGGCTATTTTAAACTAAAGATATACAGATTTTTTTACCACCTCACTTTCCAGCCATATCTAAATTAAATCACTTTTCTAAAGTCATCTTTACCATAAGACGCAGGTTGATTAATGCTGATCTTTTTGCATAATCAGTCAGAAGCAGTGGATTCCTCATTTAATGAACTCTAACACAATGAAACACTATGCACACTGAAAAGCTATCTAAATGCTTTTGAACAAAGAGATGTGTCTGAGGTTTGTTTTATAGAAAGAGTCACGCATACTGACAAGGTTTTCTTTTGGTACAGCTGCTGTGTTTTGAGAAACAAGAGATTGAGGTTTTGGTAATATGCCACATTCAGTCACAAGAGAACAAATCACACTCAGGGGTAATTTCACAGACATCTACTCAGCATGAACCTTGTAGCTATAGACACATTAGTCTGGAATGGGTCCCTACCACAAAGAACAAAAGTTAAGTATGGACTTAACTGCACAAAAACCCCAGTCATCTAATGTTCTTTAGCATGAACTAACTATATTAGACATATAAATAGTTGCTCAGTTTGCATCAGGAAATAAAAATAGTGTTCCCAATGTTAGTTGTACTCACATGATTTTAGTGTTGTGCCTCCGTAAAGACCTAGCCTTAGGGGAAAAATATCCCACCCTCTGATCTTTAGCTTTCATAAAGGAAGGACACACTGAGAATATATCATTTAATATTCTTACTCAGACTGGTCCTTATCTTGCAACTTTATCCATTAGAGCTGACCTTGAACACTTAAAGGGTTCCCATTAACACAGAGATTCTAGTGTATTCACTAAAGGACTTATTGACCTTTCCACACACACCCACCACACACTCTGTATCTGTCAAATCAGAAAACAATCCAACCAGAAAGAAAAATAAAATAATAATACTACTATTAATAATAATAATTTTAAAAGGCTGTATGAGAATTTTGGCCTTTAACTCAGACCGGGGTTTTTTTTGTTGGGTTTTTTTTTGGTTTTTTTATGGTATGCATGATATACTGCCTAATTTGTCTCCCAGCAGCATCACTGAGTAGATTTCCAAATGAAAATTCTGGACATCATCCTTCAGTTTTGTTTAGCCAGGTCCTAAGCTTTTTCTGTATATATAAACTATAGATGAAAGAAAAACAAATGAAAATTTTTAATTATAATACATATTGTACAGCAGAATACAAGTTCTCATCTTAGTAAATTGATTTTTCTTAAAATTCAGTTAATCTCTCGATTTTTATGGGTCTAAATTAAATTAACATTTCAAGTAGTGATGGCGTGATACCAGAAAACATTTTCAGTAAATGATATATTGTAAAAGCTTTTCCTTTTCTTGTTTTATTTTCTGATTCCATTCATTAAACTTCTTCTTTAACAAATATTTTCATATATGCTGTTATAAGAATCAAATTATAAATATTTTTTTAATATTTTCTGAAATACAGTTTAGCATGCAGCAAAATGTTGGGGTTTTTTCTTAAGATAGAGAAAAACATTTGTTCTCTACCCTTATACGATTAGCATGCCAGCATATCTCATTAGACTATTCACATTAAAAACAAGACATATGGGAAGAAAAATAAGGCCATTTTATCAATGGAGAGAAAGAGCATGCACATACAGATTCCAAATCCTCTTAGGCTTTTTGTCCATACCATCATAGGCATAATGAATTTCGGTGTAATACCTAAAAACTGTGGGCAGGAAACCAGGCTTTTACATTAATATAGAACTTTCTGTATCATTATAAAAACACCACTTAATTATTATCTTTAAATTCTTTTAATAATTTCGGTTACATCTCCTGATCAAGTTAAGATACAGAACTAACACGGAACACAAGTTTCTCCTTCAATTTTACACTACATCATTATCCTCAGTGAATACTTCCACCTGCTAGTTAATTTTTCCTCCAAAATGGAACAGCTGCAATAGACAACACCAACAGAACATGTCCAAAAAACTTTATATTTTAAGTATAAATTTAAAATTGCAGAATTGCATTTCTAGAACTACTTTGGAAAAGGTCAACAGAACATCTGGCATCCTCAAGAAAAATAGCATTGAAGCATGGAAGATTTTGTATTCCATCCCTTTCTAAGTACTTTGGTGAGAATCATGATATTTTGGTGCAAATCATCCTGAAAAAAAAGTCCAGGACTCAAGATGACTTCCCTCACTTAGGAGTGCTCATCTTGCAGTTTTCTACTATCAATGAAAGAAACTTGCCAGACTTTCAAGATACTGGAGATAGCAAACTAAAATCTCAGTGAATAAAATTTTTGATTCAAAGTTGTTCCTCCACTAATCATTTTAAGGCTTTTTACAATAATCCATTTCTTCTATGCTTTGAAAGAAATCCTTGCATGCTGATTACAGCCCTGAAGGCTATGTGGAAGTGGCATAGGGCACTCCAGTAAGAAAAACTTTACTGGCACTGAAAAGAAACCAAAACCACTGGAATGAGAATGATCTTGGACAAAACCTGTTGCCTTCTCTTGCATAAACTGGGCCTGTGGTTTCCAGAAGGCTAGGCTGGGTATCGCAGAGATAAGATTTGGTTCTTGTTTGTTACAGTGGTTACCAGCAACATCACTTATAGGTGGTTGTGGGCTGCCATTCAAAGGTAAACCTCAGTTTCAAGTTTCCAGACAACTTAGTATCCTTGATATCAGCCTAATGGCTGGTTTAGGAAAAAATTGTTTCACTACTGACTCTGCTGTGCACTTTGCTTCACTTATGTATGCTTTTTCTGCAGTTTTTGAATGCAGTAAAAGGCAGTGATATATATGATACTTACAATGGCTTCTGGAGAGAGATAAATTCTGCTAATTAGTCAAAATGAAATATAAATTTACAAATTGCAAAAGTACTTAGACATTACATTGTACTCTTAACGGCACATTCAATTCAGTGCATACTAATGCTCAATTAACAATATAAAAAATCATGGTTAAAATATAATTAATGTAACTATAGCTTCATTATAATTAAACTAATTATACTGATATACAGTGTAAAAACAGCCATCTCAGCCATTATATTGATGTAAATTTATTCTGCCTTTCAAGTTAAGCTATTTGAAATACATTTTTAATTATTTATCAGGCTGAATATCATACCTATTAAAAGAGTCCAAGTTCTAGCTGTGAAAAAATATTTTACTTTTCTCTCTTTGGAGAGAAATTCTTTGGTTCTATGACTTTGTAATCCAACAGTTGAGATGACTGACACTTAGTTGCTGTTATGGAGGATCTCTACACAAAAGGAAGATGGAAATTCATGAGACATAAACTCATTACATGAGGAAGACTGCCAAATGGTTCCACCCTCTGTGGGGCAACTTACAAACAAGATGACATCTGGTTTATCTACTTTTTCATGTACACACCCCACTACACTCTAAGTATGAACTTAAAGTCGACCCTATTTAGCAAAGTACAATAGCAAGATTGCAAAATATAGAGCACCAAAACAGCAGACAAACCACACATTATCTGTTATTTTACATTGACCTTGACATGACACTTAAAAGGATTTGGACACTTTTTCTTCAGAGCTAAGTTTAGCTCTCCTCACTTGAGGGAGGTCTTACAACAGAGCCACTGTCATAAGTGACACAAGTATAGAAAGAGGAAGAAAACAAAGAATGGCCAACATAGACACACATAAAAAAAGGTGGGACAGATGTACAGTATCTTCTGATACATCAGCCCAGCAGACATTCAAAGACTATGAAGACTCATTTTGCTCTCCTTTGTTTTACCACTTTGTTAAGTGTCAGCTTTTCTTTGTGCATATTTAATGCAGACCTTACCTCTTCAAGCTATTTGACAGAAAAAGTAACTACAAAAACATTTACAGTTTTATATGCTGCCTTTCATTTAGCCAGCTCCCACATTGTTGACAATCTAGTTGTGACAGTAGAGCTAAGCATAAGCTAAATTGAGTCTATTTGTACTCTTAAAGAGGAACAGCTATGCTACAGAGAACAAAAATATCCTCCTAAATGTCAAGCAGACCATGCAGTTGACTATTATACATATTTAAGCCTAACAACTCTTTTGCATGTTGTTGAAAAGCCAGTCAGTTTCTTAATGTCTTATAACACATACTTTATAAATACAAGGAAATAAATTTTATTAAAATACTCTCCCTTCTAGTAATTTTCACTTTTGCTTTTATCATTTCTGCCCTTTACAAAAGATGCTGTTGGTACTTTTCTACCAGTACTTTATTTCCAGATCTTCCAAAGTAACTGCATCAATGCTGCTTGTTCCTTTGGCATTGTTTAATATTGGGGTTGCAAATACTCCAATATGGAGACACACTCTCTCGATGCTAATTGTTTTTATGTTTCATCTGCACAGACATGTAACTCATAATGGCAATAAGAATGAGGTAGACAAAATAATAAAAAAAGGCAAAATCTCCTCTTAGGGGCACTATCTCCACAAGATTGGCTGTGGTTCGTGATAAATTCCTATTATTTCTCTTACTGGACTATGTTTATCGCATAACAGTTACAGCCAGCATGGAACTGCAAGTATTATAAATTGCCTAAAAAGATTTTCTGCAGAGGGATATGAAAATTAAACAAGCAGTTTTTTGGTAGAGTGCTTAGCTTGTATACTATAAATTTGTCAAATAATTCATAAAATTTATGCAAATCATAAATAGTAAAACAAAGATTAGGCACATAGCATATTTAAAATATCTATTTAATTTTTAGTGTATCAAAAAGATAAAACCATGATAAATGCAGATCAGAAGCCTTCCTTTCCCCAAAAACGTGTCCCCTAAAAGGAGAATGCCAGGAAACACTGATTTGCAGTTGGTGCTAGTATTTAATAAACTTAATAACACCACAATTTATGAATCCTAGTCATATGGAAACCTGTTACATAACATCCATCTTTTATGCATTTTACTAAGCATAAAAAAACAGGCACGATTTTCTCTCAGATTCTCAAGAAAAAGCTCCTTGGTTTTGTTTTTTTTTTTTCTTTTTTGATGGTATTAAACATTCACCAGAAAAACAACCTAGAGGCCAACAAATCTTTTAAAAATACTTGATGATGTGAAGCTGCTCTAATGCCCTTTCAAAAAAAGTTGCCTCTCATAAGTATACTTTTCCTATTTTCTTTGAGAATCTATCAGGAGTTTTCAATAAAACTTGATTATCAATGTGTGAGATTTTTTCTATGTAATCCCATGCACTTCCAAGATACTGTAGCTTGACCTTCCAAAGATTCTACTTTGCATTCAAAATTTAGGAAGGATATTGAGGTGCTGGAGCATGTCTAAAGAAGGGCAATGAGGCTGGTAAAGGGTCTGGAGCACATGTCCTGTAAGGAGCAGCTGAGGGAGTTGTTTAGCCTGGAGAAGAGGAGGCTCAGGGGAGACTTTATCACTCCCTACAACTACCAGAAAGGAGGTTGTAGTCAGGTAGAGGTCGGTCTCTTCTCCCACACACCAAGCAATAGGACAAGAGGGCACAGGGAACAGGTGCCACAGAACTACTAGGTTAGGCATTACAAAGAAGTTCTTTACAGAGAGAGTGACTGGGCATTGGAATGGGCTGCCCAGTGAGTGGTGGTGTAGTCACCATCTCTGGAGGTATTTGAGAAGATCTTGGCACTGAGTGCCATGGTCTAGTTGACAAGCTAGTGTTAGGTCAAAGGTTGGACTTGATGGGCTCAGAGGTCTTTTCTAACCTAATTGATTCTGTGATGTACTTTGGAATAAGCTCATCTCCCATTTCTAGTCATCATGTTGTTCCAAGGTACAGTAGCTGTCCAATAAAATTCAAGGCTGTTTTCAGTGTACCTGCCTCAAAAAGATACTTCTGACTAAATTTTAAATTCAGTGAAATGATTACAATACTAATCAAGAAAACTGATATGGATTTTGGGGGGGTTTCTGTTGGTTTGGTTTGATTATTTGTTCGTTTGTCCTTAAAGCAGGAACTTTAAAGCACAGTTACGCAAGGAAATGGGAACCATTATGGATTAAGGACTTTTTCTTCATGGAGTTAAACCAGTTAAGTTTTCTGATATTTATAACAATAATTTTGCATACTCAATTATTTGATCATGAATAATGCATCATGAAGACAGGTTTAGATTAGATATTAGGAAGAAATTCTTTACTGTGAGGGTGGCAAGGCAGTGGCATGTCTTGCCTGGAAAATTTGTGGATGCCTCATCCTTGGAGGTGTTCAAGGCCAGGTTGGATATGGCTTTGATTACAATGGACTAGTGGAAGATATCCCTGGCCATGGCAGGGGTATTGGATCTAGATGATTTTTAAGGTCCCTTTCAACTCAAATCATTCTATGATTCTGTGATCATCAGATTACAGTATCTGGAACTTTCAGGGTCACAGAGGCCAAAAGTTGCTTTCTTTCCAATCTTCTAGGAAATTATAAATGAAAACAACCGTCTAAAAGTCTCTCTAATGATTGTAAAGCCTCACACATACTGCTTCTTATTATCTTAAGAAAAAATTTTCCTTAATGTCTTTTTTTTAAAATCATTCCTGCTTTATGATTAAAATTTTTTTCATGTATGTGTTATAGTTTTAATCTGTTTGGTTTTCTTCTTCCCCTTTTGTTTGAATTCTTATGCATTTGTTATGAGCTGTGACAGACGTCCAAAGCTGGGAGCCACCTTGTTGTCATGGTAACAAACTGATGGACCACTCCCCAGCATTCCCTGTGCCTGCCCATGAGGCTTTGGGGGACCGCATGCCTAAGCTGGGGGCTGCCATGACATGAGTGATGCTAGCAAAAGGAAAGAGTGAACAGCTCAAGACTGTTTGCTGACTGGACAAACTGGCTGTGCTGGGTGGGTCACTCTCTCTTCTGCCTCCGACGTGGCCCGGGAAGCTGCCTCCAGCCGTTTCTTTTGGAAGCCTCAATGAAGCCTTCTTCCCCCTCTGAGCTTGCTTCAGCATCGGTGAAGAACTACCTGGCAGCCATAAGCCTTTTCCAGTTGGCGGTTTGGGCCTCATCTTCATAACCTTTCCCAGCAATTTTTGTTTTGTTTTCCCTTTTTCCTTTGTTTGTGGGTTTTTGTGGGTTTTTTCCCTTCGGGTGGGTTTTCCAGGGCAGAGGGGTGGTTCTTTGCACCCAGTTTCTTTCTCGTGGAGGGGGTGTGAGTGTGTGTGTGTGTTTTTATCTTTTGGGACTCCTGTGTGTGTGTGTGTGTGTGAGTGATATATATAAAAATACATATTTACATTGTCATTATAAATATATATATATTGGGGTTTGATTTTTGTTCTTTTCCCCTTTCCTTGTAATAAATCTTGTGGGTTTTTTTTCATTTAACGAGCTTCTGTTCTAAGTGATAAAATTCTCTATTGTCTCAAACTGGGACAGCATGAGAGATCATAAAAAAACACAGTGAAGTAAAATTGTATTTGGTAATGGTGTCCAATTCAAAAGAAGTGTAGTCTTTCCAGAAAACTGAATTTTGCGCTGACTGAAACTACTTTTTCTTAAAGTAAAATTTGCTGATCGTTATCTTTGTAAAGAAGTGAGCAAATATTGACCTATGAAACCACATAATTTCTAAACCAAAAAAAAGTAACTTGCTACTTCAGAAATTCAAAAAAATTTCCTTCAAAAATTATCAAACTCTTGACCTGTTCTTTTCTGAAATGAATATTTTTAAATGTACATAATTTAAGAAAAAAGTTCTAAAATTTTTAACTACCCCAGAATACATTCATATATATACATATACATTTTACTACTGACTCAGAAAAATAACTTTACTTCCCTTCCAATTTTGCTGGGAAAAATTATGAATATTGGTTGCATCTAACCCAAAATCCATTATTTATTTATCACTCCACCAAATTACCCTTAATCTCGTCAACACTGCCTCTTATCTTAATTACATAACATATTGATCAAGTAATTAATTAATGTCTCTAAAGTACATAAGTGTAAGAAAACATCTTAAAATTACCCACTTGAAGCACTGCTCATTGGCTTAAGCCTTTAAACCTTTCAGTGAAGCACTAGTATGGGGGATATATGTTCATGCATCTGCACATACATTTTATTAAGATTTTTCATTACAGTTTTAAAAGGTTGTATGTTAAGGCTTATTAGAGTCTACTCTTTTGATACCATACAAGTTTTTTCTCAATTAACAGAGCTTTCAAACAGAATTAAATAATGCTAAGATGCTTTTCTGCAGAGACTTAACAGCAGTAAAGCAATATCCATTTAAAAGGGAACAAAACAGGTTCTTTGAATTCAGTAAAAAGGACTGAAGATGTGCTGAGTCTTTAATCATTGACATTATCAGTTAGCACTATTCTGATCAAATTCTGTTATTTACCCAGTAGGAGTCCTAATAACAGCACGTCCTGCAGATGGGACAATATCCCCAGTCAACATCTTAAATGTTGTGCTTTTTCCTGCTCCATTTGTACCCAGGAGTCCAAAACACTATGAGAGATCAAAGAAACAAACAAATAAACAAACAAAAAGGAGCTAAAGCAATTAATCTACTATCCTGAAAAAATGAGTAATATTAATCCTTCAACATTCTCCCCTTTTCTCAGTTCCTGCCATATGTCTGTAAGATGCTGTATACGGATACAGCCTATGTGCAAACTCCCTTTCCCACAGAAAATCACAAAAAAACTGTATTTTGATTACTTCCTAATTCCTAAAAGTTACTTACTTATGATTCAAGCCCTTCACTTAAAACCCTGCCAAATCACTAAATGCATTATTGATTAATATGATTAATAAATACTATATATGAGCCTGAGGATCTTGGGTCCTCTTTGAGAGCCCTGACTACCAGTCCATAGAGATAATATTTCTCAACTTTTCATGAGCTGCTTCACTCAGTAAAAGTAAATGAAAGCCAAACAGCCAAGAGACATACACACTCTGAACACTAATTTCAGGCCCCTAACTGCAAGTAATTCATGCTTAAGCTATGATAGGATTCATAGTAAGTCTACACATAGTCCTTCATAACATTTAAAATACTCGTTTCATGAACTTTCTTACTGATAGATAGGTTTTAATCAGCAGTAACATCCTCCTGGTTATCTCAGTTACCCACCAGATGATCGATAACTAGTAGGATGTCACTGGACCTGTGCTGGCATGCACGAGTTTCTCATATCTTCTGGTTTTTTATTAGCAACTAAGAAATGTCTTTTCCTTTTCAGTAGTTTGGACATTAATATCTGTCATTCCAGAAGGCATCAAAACAATGAAAAAAACCACCCAAACCACAAATTCAAATGTTGTTCAGTGCTAAATTTCAGTTTATTAAAATAGTATTTTTACATCTTATATACTATATTAAAATACATTGTGATGATTTCAGCATGGGAAGTAAAAGTGTGCCTTGGTGACTAATTCAGGATTCAGTCCACAGTTTACAATTGAGTTATGTATTTATTGCTTTCTCTTTGAAGATTGGCGTGCTATGCTACCTACTCATTTTTTATGTTAGCTAGTTTTTATGCTTATTATATTAAATATAATAATATATATTATGTTTTAGTTCATACAGTAACTTGGTAAAGATAAGCAAGAAGAAAAAATTAAGACTGATGAAATTTTAATCCAAAATTGAGTGAAGTGTTGCTTCTTAAGTACCACCAGTTTCTGCTTTTACCTAGTTATTAATTTTCAGAAATTACTCCACTGTGCTGCTGCTCTCTACATATCTTTCACAATATACGCACTAAGGATGTCTGAACAGTTGCTCAGATTGAAATATTACTTTATAAAATGGGAAAAAAAGACCTTTTTACCTCTCCCCTTGGTATTCCCAAGTTTATGTTTTCCACAGCTGTGTTCTTTTTACTGAAACTTCCATAACACTTCCTGAGGTTGTACAAAAGTAGGACATCATTACCAGTTCTTCCACCAAAGAGTCGCTGTCGCTCCATTTCTACATCAACATCTTCCGACAGGCTGACCATGCTGTTAATTGAACAATGACCCCTGAAACAGAAGATGCTAATAAATGACACATGGTAAATTGGTCATTACTGCACTCTAGATAATTCTTATTTCACTGGTTGCAACCCCTTAGAGCTTAGTGATTTATTCTCATCAGAATTCAAAGGAACTACTTGCTTATTTTCTGCAGTTTCCATTAATTCAGCAACATTGTGTTATCAGAGTTATTTATCTTAAGGTGTTCAAAGGAATTGAATTTTCTGTCTTTAAAAATTTGTTCCATGTCCACTATGACAAAATACAAATCATAACACACCTTGGCTTCTGGAGGAGATCCCAGTGAAGGAAAAGACGTAAAAGAAGTAGTAGTGTTCCCTGAAGGGTCATTTCCACAAAAATCCAGCCAAGGAAATCCATCTCAAAGGGGCTTACATATGAATCTATTCCAAAGTTACTGGTCAGGTCAAACTTGATCTGATTGTATGAAAGCTGTATTAAACCCTGGCCTAGGCAGAATTGGGGGAATATGATGAACAACCATTTGAGGATTCTGTAGAAGTTCTGAAAACTCTGTATTAAGATGCAGCAGGGATAGAGGGAGAGAAAATGAAAAGAAAAAAAAAAAAAAAAAAATTAGTTTTCTCCAACAGCATAATAAGCATACTTGCAAAGCTGGATACAGCATTCAAATCTCACTCAAGGTTAACTGGTACCCAAAGTGCATATTGTGAACTATTTTTTGTGAAGGGTCAATACCTTAATGTTTTTTAGGCTGCCTACAGCCATGGGATTTTAATCTTAGTGGAGGTTCACAGACAGTATCAGAACACATATAGCCATTAACATTCTATTTTCTTAAAATTTTAATATTTGGATACTATCAAATCTAAATGACCAAACTTAAACCCAAGTGAACATCCAATCTGCTAACAAACTCGGGTAATGCATAATCCAGATTTGACTTTAAATGAAGTTTTTGACCTGTTCATACATGGACGTTCATACACATTCTGGATCTCCTCTCCAATAAGTTGTTTAAATACCATTACAGCTAATGAAAATTACATACTTGGAGTGAGAATGCATCTTACTAATCATACAGTGCATTACTGATCCTAGGAATATGCTGCTTGTCTCTTATGTCAATATTATTCAAACACATTTTACAATGCATATAATCTTTTTAATGGACCAGAACAGCTCCCATTATGTGCCAATTACAACTTAATGGCCTAGAAAATGTCAAAGTTTCAATTAACAACGTTTTTCTATTATTACAGCATGCTTTTTTTGGTGGTAGACAAGTTAAAATTCAAGATGATAACAAGCAGTGAAGTGTACACTAGGACAGAAAAACCAAGAATGTTTAAAACCCATATGTTTTTCTGCTGGAAAAATCTTATCCATGTAAACATATATATAGATAAACATATACATACACACATGTGTGTGCATACATCTCACTTACAAAAAAGGCAAATCAAAGATTTTATACAGACCTGCTCTTTGGAAATTATAGCTAACAAACGAGGTAAGAGAGTCACCAGCATGGTACACAGGCCAAACACAAAATTTAAGGAGATGTAAGAAATAAAAGCTACATCTGAACTTGAGAAGAATCTGGATACAAGATACATCCACGGTAAAGTTGCATATCTGAAAGTTTAAAGAAAAATCCTGTCACAAATAATTTATTGTTTCATCTCACTCCTCCCAAAAAGTCAATCATCACGCTAGAAAAAAAAACATTATTGTTACCCCCTATTTTTAAAATATGAAAAGTCTTCTGAACAATGGATAAAAAAGGATAAATTTGAGATACATATTATTTATAAAATTACCTTATGATTCCATACATTCTGTGCACATAAATACTGCCATGTAATGGGCAGATTTGATCCATTTTTGCATATATCAACTGCAGATAGTTACTTGCACTGATCCAGACAGCTCACAATCCTGATTTCTGAAACACTCATGCAAACTCACGCACCCTAACAAGGCTCTGACACAGAGATAGAATTAAAACCAAATATTTAAAGTTTAAATCATGGATGCTGAACAGTCAGGTGTCTTAGAGGCTTTCACAGAAAGCAAAAAGGAAGAGAAGAGGAAGGAGGGGGTTTTCAAAGAAAGAAGGGCAAAAAAATTAATAAGAAAAAAACAATAATCCTTGAACTGAATCTCTGTCACTGATATCTGAGAACTGAAATATCCAACATACCATGCTATTACCTTAATCATGTTATCAATTAGTAGAGTAGAAGCCACCAAAAACAAGTGCATACTTACAAAATGCCCGTGGCTATATTATCTTCAATTTAAATCTTTGAAAGAGGAGGGAAGGCATCCTCCCTCCATTCTGACAAGTCAAATGATGCCTATCCACAATGGAGCAGTAATATTTTTTATAAAGAGACTTCTATAGAGACTAAAACCATGCTCAGGCAATCTGATGAGCATTCATGTCAGGTAAAGAAAATTTATTTTCCATTCAACATAGCACAAGACATATCTATCAAACCAGTAGTATATAGACTGCAGCAGTGTGGGTACCAGTGTACACCATTGCATGATGACTAGTAAATATGCAGTGTACATGTAAATATTTCTTATATAATATTAAAATGCATAACTTTTAATAATGAGCTCAATGCAAGAGCAACTAGACAAAAATCTGCGAATTCGCTTCTTCATTGCACTAAACAGTAGTTTAGATTACAAGCCATAAAAGTTCCTTTTGAATTTAATATTGTGAACTTTATATATGAACCTTTTGCACAGGAAAATTAAAAAATCCTTTCCCTTAAGAAACAAACTAGAAAGTAATAATGATGTTATCCTCAGTTTACAGGAAGACAAAGGTTGAATGGCTTGAATGGATCTCAAATGAAAGTTGTAAGTATTCCAGATCATACTATACTTTTCAGCATCACGTTGCCAGTCTTAATCATATAATCTTTTCTTCCCTTCATGCACATACCAAAATCACTGTTCTCAGCATTGCTCTACATGACAATATCATGAACATAAGAGAAGTCTAACCTTGGAAACAGCTCAGGAAAGAGACATGATTTAGAGTGCTCTTACTCTGCTGTAAATTGAAGCAAAATTAGGTTTGTTTGCTTATAGCCGCTAGGAAATGAGTCAAACTCTCAGAATACCAAAGTTATATGATGTTCAAGTGCAGCACTTAAAGTAGCTGCCAGTCACACCTACATTTCTGTCCTCTCTTCCTTCAGTTTCAGTTGCAATTCATTATTTTGTAACTTACAAAATAAGTATGAAAGAGAGAACACTTTGGACAAAAGTGTTTAAGCACTATGAAACAGTGAACTGTGAAAAAACTTCTACTATCATCTGAAAGAGAAAAAAAACGCAGTTTAGTTAAGAGAGCATTATATTTTTAAAGGAAATCTCTTTTAAAGTAGCACACTAGGAAACTATTGATTATTCTTTCAAGCACCTCCCCTTCTGGCACATGGCTTAACTTTTTTATACAACTGGGCTACTTTTATCTTTATTGCAGATCAAAAATTCCACACAAGTTTACTCAAAGAGACAAAAAACAAAAGAGAAAAGAATGCATGATGGTATGCAGATGAATGAGGATTACATACACTGGGGAAGGATAAAAAAATCCACTGTGGGCTTCATCACATTTACTATGTCTTTAGGCTGAGTAAAGGGTAGAATAGGAAGACTGACAACTCTCAGTGTCCTTGAGATGTGTTAAAATTACAGCTGACAGCTTTTATATCTTTAATACATGTTAATATACGTTGAATATGTAGGCTTTCTTGCTAAAAATCACTGCACTATCTGTTATGTCAGCCAAAACTGAACACCACAGGAGGGATTATACTGAGCTGATTAAGCTGCATCTGCAGTCAACAAAAAAAGACAGTCCAGCTTTTCAGTCAATACTCTTTTATCCTGAAATACTCAGACTTTAACCCAACATTTTTGTTAAAACAGTGTAAGCATAATTAGTTTTTAGCAGTACACTGTGAGCAGAACTAAAGCCTATAGAAAGCACAGAAAATATAATGACTTCAGCAGACATACACATCTGTTCTACGTGTTTCATTTGCTGCTTAAGATTTCTGTAGATGATTATTCTTCGCTAGGGTGGCAGCAACTGGATCACGATCATAAGAAGGGTTCAAGAGTTGTAAAGTTAATGAAAAAGGGCTGAGACTTAGTAGTGTAAAATCTTTGCACTGACTGATTAGAATTTCTGCCTTTAACTTGAAGGAATCATTTGACCACAGTGCAGAACAAAGGAAGGAGAGTGGTACATGAGAGTACCACGAAGAGGAGCTTGGGATGTTTCATACAAGTTATTTACAAGATCCTGGTACCATGTACTGTAGAATATTTCATACTAGTCTACCATTCATGCCCAGAAAAGATAACCTCAAAGTAGAGTCATAAGGAAAAATGATAAATAGAATTATCCAAGGAATTTGGAAGGCTTTTTACAAGATTTCACTTGTTTGGGCTTGCAAAAGATGTTTGGTGGTAGAGAATTATGAAGTATGGCTCGAACTAAACATAGGTTGGAATTTCAAAGAAGAGATCCAGTTCGGAGGATACCAAAACAGTTTTACAAAAAACAAGTCGCTGGAAGCAAGAAACCTTGAAAACAGTTTTAAGATGCAATAGAGCAAATTGAGATGCTTTTTGAAGTGTTTATCTGAGATTCTTCCTGGAATAGAACAGGTCCTGATCTTGCAGAAGGTCCTTTCTACTTTCCTTTCCTATAATTTTCCCATTAACTAGCTGTATTTCATTATCTAAACATCTGTCTTGTAAAATACGCATTTTCTCCTACAAGAATAGCTATATAATTGCTTGAGATAAGGAAGGAACTTCCCAGAAGCCTCCTCCTGTAACTGCTAATCTTCAGCATTTCTCACATCACCTTGGACTGCACATAGGAAGAACTAAAAGAACAGAATAGATAATTAATTTCATTGAGCCCAGGGTTCAAAAGCTGTATTTTTATAGAGATATCAATCCTTTGTTTAACAAGTTATTTTAACTTTTTAGAACGCTTTTTTTTTTTTTATCTCATGTGATACTAAGCAAGAGGCTAGTATGGTAGAGCTTTCCTCTCTCACAGTGCTATTTAGAGACAAATCTCCAACCAGCCCAGTATTCCACATTGGATAGGCTTCTCACTGCACATATAAATTCCTGGAGTTATGTGGAATTAGAGAAAATGGTTAGAATTGTAATAAAAGACAGCCATTTCTTACCTTCTTGATGATACTCTGCAAAGTTAAGCACTGAAATTCTGACCTATGTTACTATTCCCCTATTTTCTAGAAGATAATATACATTCAAACAGCAAATGACTGTTATACAGGCTGAGTATTTTCTGAGTCATTTCCATTCCTTTTATTTTTTAATGTGCGAGTAAATCTCCCTCTACTTTTTTGTTTAACTTTCAAACTCATGTTTCAACCTGTTTTCTCACTATATTTTGCTGAATCATAATAATTTCCAAAGACAGAAAACCATGCATCCAGCAGCAGGTGCAAACTATGTCTAAAGATTTCTGTTTGTTTCTTAGAGGCTATAATTCCATAGTAGCATTTCCAATCACATACCCAAAGAGTATCAGCAGGAGAAGAGTTGCTGCCAAATTCTTTCGGAAAGTGAAGGCTGGTAGCTGGAAGGCACTTATAACAGCAACACACAGGGTGACTGGAACCATGTAAAACAGCTAGAAACAGAAGAAAACAGACACTGAGCCGGTGAGTATCTCTTACTGGTCTTACTTAATTTGCATAGAAGGGCTATACAAATTAACTTTTCCATATTTGCAATATAATTACACTATAAATTAGGAAGAAATAGACAGAAAAGCTTGGAGATTTCATAGTCTACACTTGCTGTGAAGCTGCCCCCTACACATGAAACATCCTGACAAGATAAAATTCGACTACAGAATATTCCCCTTAATTCTATTTCTATTGACCTTTCCAATATATCCATTTAACAAGCTAACTCTTCCAGATAATGAGTCCATGTGGGGCTATTACTTCAAAATATCAAATTACACTGTGAATGCAGAGGCTTGGTTTCAGAAATAGCAGTTTCACAGATAGGCTTCAGACACAGGAGAATAGTAAGGATACAATTTTAAAAGATATTTTAATGAAGGACCATGCGTGCTGATGAGCCAAATGACAACTTTTATTGGGAATGGACACAATATGTAGAAGAGTTACAGCCATCAGGCAACAGGGACAACAGTTTCACTGTTTAGTCTCCTGACATAATAGTAACCAAACACTTCAGGAGCAGCAGGATGGGACTGGTACAGGGTATTCATATCCAAGTATTCAAGAGAGAGGGGTTCTGCTTGCAGGTAGCAATGTCAAGATGTGGAAATCTGTGCTTAGTCCCAGTCTCAGTGTCTGCCTGCTCTGTGCACTGAACCTGAACTCACCAGGGCAGTGACTGCCTGCATTTCTGCCTATATAATATTTAGCTTTATCCTAATGTAACTGAGATTCTGAGATGCAACTGCAATGGAGGCAACAAAAAAAATCTGGCTAAATATAGTAGAAGAACAACATCCTTACTGATAAAATTGCATTTCATACTGAAATACAATGAAAATCTGTTCCAAATTAAAACCAGAGGCCATTACCTCTTTGCTATTGGAAAAGGAAACATTTTTTTAAGAGACGAGCAATGAAGTAAAATGTAGCTGGATGCATTGTTCTCGTCTTGTTCCCAGTGAATATGTGCAGTGCCATATGCAAATATCACAACATACCACACCACAGATTTCTGTTTCAGTCATTCTGAAGCAGTTTAAAAATTATGGTAAAGAAGTCACAAAGCATTTGAGTCCCAGGATGCTTCAACAGACCTGGGACTTCTGTCTAGAAATAAACAAATAACTTTAAATCAAATTCTATTAGAAATCTTACCCGGAAAGCACATTGTTAACTTTTTAGAACGCTTGTGCAAATAAAACAACTTTAATTTTGCCCCTCTAGTGACACAAGCTTAATCTGAACAAAATGTCTCTATTTGTCTTTAAATTTTCTTAGCACTTACACATTTTCCATTTGTTGAACACAGTAATGAATATCACTCACCTGTATAAATACAGTAAGAACAGCCTGATTCTCATGAGAGCAATTTCATAAATCAAATACTTCTACAGGCCTAGTAAAGATTGTGCTACCAATAATACAGCACACAGCCTGTAATACTTAAAATACGTAGAAGGATTTAAAATTTGACAGTTCATATACCCATGTGTTCAGTGTCCCTAAATGATCTGCAGTACAATTAGCATTTAAAGCAGTGTCTGTTCTTTCCCAGATCATGATTGATCATGCAGTACTATGTGGAATTTGTGAGAACATTTTAAGAAATTGGCAGAAAATAATGAGCAGTTGACTTTGCTGCACAAGGAGAAACTGAATGATAGACTGAGGTTTTAACCAGACCTTCTTATTTGAAATGAAAGAAAAAAAGAATACCAAGATTGACTGTCTAAGTAAATAACATTTGGAGAAATGCGTTCTTATCTCAAGATTGCTCAATTGTGAAAAACCTGATTTCAAGCATGGATGGGAGGAGATCTAATGTTTCAGAATTAGAATAGTCTGAATGAAAACAGAATGTTCCAAAATTCCCTGTTCCTGACCAGGGTACCATAGAATCATTTAGGTTGGAAAGGACCTTGAGAACATCATGCTCAGTCATTAATCCAGCCTTTCCAAGTCCACCACTAAACCATATCTCTAAGCACCACATTTAAACATCTTTTAAAAGCCTCCAGGGATAGTGACTCCACCACTTCCTTGGGCAGTCTGTTCAAATGCTTGCCAGAAATAAAAGGTACCATTTATGTCTCATATTATCCAAAACAAAAGACAACATTATCATCCCTTAAAGTAGCCGACTAGTATCCTCAGGATTCTCCACTAATCTGAAAGGTTTTGCCAGTGGCAACTCAAAGCACAGAAAATCCTTCTATGAGCTGCTGTGTGGAAGATTCTCTCTGTCTAGGTTGATTAGCCAACTTCCTTTTATTTGTAAAATAGTGCACATTAAGGCTTGCAAATACTTTACAAATCACCTTTGGGAAATCAAGAATACAGTCCCTGCCCTGTATAAAATTAGAAATGGTGTCCCAAGGCTTGTTAGAATGACAGGCAAGAGCTCTTGCTCTACACAATTCAAGTCTCATTCATGTATCTTGTGATCACAGGTCCTTTTGCTCATTTATGACAAACTAGTTAAAAATTTACACCTGAACACACGTGCTGCCTCACATAATACATACCATATCCCAGCAGAAGTTAGCAAGCCAATAAGTTGTGTAACCCAGGCCTGTGATGTGCTGTAAGCGTTTTGTGCCAGATACTCTGTCTTTCACTATGGCACTTCCAATGGATGCAGTAAGGATAGAAAAACCCAGCATGATACACAGTGCTACTCCACACTGACGAACATTCTCCATTCTAGAGTAAAAAGCAAAATGGTGTAATGAAAATAAAATGAGGAAAAAACCTTCCAACAGTAACATTTTCTAGGCCAGCTTCTTACCAAAACAACATGAGTCATTGGGACCTTAATCGTGTTTGAAAACACCATAGGGTCACAGAATGGTTTGGCTTGGAAGGGACCTTAAAGATCATCTAGTTCCAACCCCCCTGCCATGAGCAGGAACAAAATGTATGTACACTGTCAACATCTAATTGGCGAATAGGAACAACATGTGTTAAGTTACAGAACTATATGTGAGTTACAGAGCACAGCATGTGTTTAAAGTCTGAATAGCAAAATGAAGATTTTGCAAATATTTTCACTCTACAGAAAATTAAAATTTAAAACAATTGACAATCATTTGAATCAGTTAACCTGTTTAAAATTGCCATGACACAATCAGCATAAATTTAATATTTTAATCTACAACATAATGTAACCATTTTTGATAGTGGACTTGACAGACAGTCCTCACTAGAAAATAGTAGAACTGAATTGTGTCTGTCAAGTCACAGCATCTATTCCAAGCAACATATATTCTGATGTAATTGATAGTTTCAATTATCTGCTTATTACACTGCTATACATTTCAAGAGTTTGCTCACATTTTATCCTCATCCAGCAAGGCTCCTCCATATGGTTGGCTGTAGAGTGTTATCCCTGTGAAAATATAAATAAATCATTAAATAGTAAATCAGGACTTCACTTTTTAGAGTACACTGTTAGCAATTGTTACATATATGAATGAAAATGCTAAATACTTAGTAATCAACAGAAAGAGGTCAACCACCAAGCCGCAAAACCAAATACTGTGTCCTGTTGAATTATTTCCAGAGTGTGGATCCACCAAAGACTAATGAGTAAACATATACTTTTATGCATCCTGAACTTCAGAAACTGGTTCAACAATGTTGTATATTACTGCAGAATCTACATCACGAAGAGAACGAATACAAGACCTAAAGTAGACCGTCCTCATAGACTTGTAACTGCAATTCATACACTTATTTTCCATTTTAGATTAGATTTTGTAGTAATTTTTAGATTGCTGATGTT
>VXBA01004483.1:144896-172247 GCA_013399895.1 Serilophus lunatus | reverse complement strand
GGAAGGGAAGGGAACATACCTCGGATTGTCAGATTGAAACTGTAGACCTTTAAATTAAAAACACACCCAGTTTGGGATACCAAGAAAAATCTCGAGTAGGCAATACATTCTCAGGCTTATTTGGGTACTTTGTGCAACCAACATGTATCAATTTAGCATGAACTTTGAATCGGAATGTAGTTTATGAAGAAAAACTGTACCATTTTGCTTTTTCCTTTTCAAGTAAAAGAAAAAAGAAAATTTGGAGAATGTAGAAAGGCAGAAACCATTCTCAGTGCAAAAGTTGCTGTTCAACTGGTCCTGATGCTGTTTGTGACTTATTTCTGCAAATGTGCCTGACAGGTGTGCCAGCTGTGCTGGTTTAGGTTGGGGTGGAGCTAATTTTCTTCACAGTAGCTGGTGTTGGGGGTATGTTTTGGATTTCTGCTGGAAACAGTGTTGATAACACAGGAATGTTTTAGCTATTGCTGAGCAGTGCTTACAAAGAGCCAAGGCCTTCTCTGCTCTTCACCCCACCCCATCAATGAGGGAGCTGGGAGTATACAGGGACTTGGGAGGGGACACGGCCAGGAGAGCTGACTGGCCCAAGGGACATTCCATACCATATGGCAACATACTCAGTATGTTAAATGAGGGAAGGAGGAATGGGAGGACATTCAGAGTGATGGCATTTGCCTTCTCAAGTCACTGTTTTGCATGATGGAGCCCTGCTCTCCTGGGGATGGATGAACACCTGCCTGACCATGGGAAGAGGTGAATGAATTCATTGTTTTGCTTTGGTTGAGTGCATGGTATGACATACTGGATTCAAATCCCACTGAATTATATATTTTTTTTTTTTTTTCCCTGAGACTTGAGTTGCAGAGGAAACTTTGTTACAAGCTTCTTCCTGCTCCCCACACTGCTTTGCACATGTCCAATGAGCCTACTTGTGTGGCTGAGAGACTTTGCTGCCCAGGAGACCTGAATTGGGAAAATACAGCAACAAAGAACTCTTTCCCTCTCCAGCTGAGACGTGAACCGAATTTCATCAATGCCTGGAAAAAAAAAGCAGCTAGGCAGAGCAGCCCCAAAGCCTGGCTGCACCAGGCTGTGTGATCGTGAACCAGCAACCACCGAGACCATCGAAACACTTCACCATATTCCAGCTATTGTAACAGACACTGAAACAATGTGGTGGTAACCTTTTTCTATGCTTCTTTTTTAACGTAATTCTTAGCCATTTTCCAACTTTATCTTTTCCTTCTCTTTCTCTATGCTTTAGTTTACAGTTAAATAAAATTAACTTACCATTTTAAAATCCAACATCTGAGCTCCTTTGTCTCTTAATTCTGCTTATAGGAACTAAATAACCTTGGTTACAAATTTTAACACCACAACACCCACACTATTTGATTAATGTCCAGATAAATCTATGCTGTTCTAAGTTAAAAAGAAACCTCCATTCTAACAGCAATTATAATATTTACAGTATCTTTTGTAAAGAAACAAACTTTTGGTAGCCTTAGATGGACTTGGCGGGGCACCACTTAATTGAACACACTTTGTCGTATTTTGTTAGAGTCTGGCTGTATAAAGACAAAAAAAAGTCTTCATTCTAGTAACCAGCACAAGTTGACTAAGTGCACATTTATTTTTGCCTCTTTGATTTTCATTCCTCATATTCAAGCCAGAGTAATTTAATCATTAAATCACTGCATGGTAAAAAGCTGAAAAACAGAGGATAATGATTGACTCACACACAAAACTACCCCGTTGCTCTACTGCTGTCAACTATCTGCTGTATTCAGTGAGAAGAAAATGCACTAGCAAAACCAGATCTTTGAATCCTTGCTTGTGCCTTTTTCTGTGCAAGTGAATTCATGCTCATAAACTTAGGCTTGCCCAATTGTATGTTTAGGGAACCTAGTCAGTGAATCATCTGCCCTACTGAAACTTTTCAAAAAGACCCACAGGGAATTAATGAAACATGCAAAACATAATGATGACAAAAAAAACATCAAATATTTTACAAGGAATTACTTCTGCTCAGGAATATTTAATGTGTCTGAAAGTAAGCTCTCTCCTGAAATCACCATGGCCTGTCAAGAGGAAACCAATAAAAATTTCAGGTTACTGTGCCGGTATTAAGCAAAAGTCTATAGCAGTTGACTTGGGTTCCATACACAGAAAAGGCTTGTTATAACTCTCTTGTATAGAATAAACAGAGACTTGTCTAAACAAGATAACTGCAAGAAGAACTAAAACCCTATGATATTAAATAGTCTAATGCTCCTTGCAGCATTGTATTATACAATACTGATCAAAAAGTAAATTGTACTAAATTAATTTTTTTCAACAGAAGAGTCATAAAAACTAATCACATTTCCTAAAAGCAGCAGCCATTTTCTACAGTCAATTTCCATTGAGAGCATGTAGAAGAAACAAAGCATTGCATTTTTTAAAAAATATACAACTGAAATTAAATTTCCCAGGGTTGCTGAATTACAAGTAAGTAAAGTATGACTGTGCTGAACAAAATCAGTTGTCTTCAGAATTAAAAATTCTGTAAGTATATTAAAGATAATATTTGCCTTTCATTCATTATTTTAATTTTTTTTCATTTAGTCTGGAGCATGAGGGTTTCTGAATTTGCTACTTTTTAATACAATTATTTCTCCCCTCTACCCCTTTTTAAAAAAATAGATGATTAAATTATATGAACTGACTTGTAATTCAGAGGAAAAATGTTCTTTTGAACTTAAGAAGTGAGTTATAAGCTATCTTCCAACGACAGAATAAACCAACACAATTCGTAGTTTGTGTAATTTTCTAGTATACGTATTTTTAATAAAAAAAATAAAAATCCTTCTCTGTACTTTTATAACCTATCCCTTCTTAAATTTTTTCTACCCACAGAGGATACGTTTCTTTACATATATCTCTGTCCCAATACAGCTGTTAACATGATGTAAAATGTAGTTATTGATATTTTCTTGCTTTTCTATGCCTTTTTACTATGCAAAACTGCTATAATGAGGCTCATTAAGTTGAAACCTAACCACCACCTTTGAGAACTTAAAAAACATAAATGGCATATAAACCAAGAAGTTTGAAATTATAAAGCTCCTATTAAACAGATGCTTCTGGTGCTTATGTAAAGATGTTTTTAAGAATTGTCCTTTCAAGCCTTGTGTGATCTACCTTCAAGGCAGATTTTACCAGATCAGTATTCACAAGGTAAAAGCAAAACAGTCAATAACAACAAATATTATATGATTCAGCACTAACTCTGTCTGCTTCTTTTCATAAATTTCTCACTATAAAAATTATTTCTTCCACATCTACATATTACCATTATATTCTCCTGACTTTTAATCATAACCAGAATTTTCTCTATGGTCCTAAAACATCCTTCATTTATGTCCTCAGCATGAGGTTGGTCACATTATTTCTGCAGTGATCATTTAGACTTCATTATGGGCACAGGTGAAAAATTGTGGTAGACACCTATTTCAACCTATCCTAAACCACATATAAGCAATTTAAGCACTAGAAAAACTGTGACCCTGGAGAATCTTATACTATATCAGTGCTTTAATGTTGTATTCAGAGAGTACACAAACACTCCGGTGCAAGACTTTCTTAGACCTTTTAACTTTCCTCAATATAAAAATTAAGACCTTCCAAAATGAGAGGCACTATTTCTCCACTTAGAGTGGGTGAAGAGGAGAGCATCTCAAAGAAAGAAGCATGTCTGTATATGTGTTAATTTATATATATATATATATATGCAAGTATAGTTCTGAAAACGAATGAATCCAGATGTTAATCCCAACAGAGCAGCAAGTTATTTTGGTAATGTATTTTCTTAGCTGCTTTTCAGCTATGAAGATTTTTCTTTGTTTCATCAGTTGTTTTGCTTACAGTTAACTATATTTTTTGCTGTGGTCTTTTTTTCTACCTCTTTTCTTTCATTAAATTAAAAGGCTCAGTTGTCATCTCTTATATTGCTTAATGAATGACTTAACTTTACACAAATGAGAAGAAGGGCATTTTTACCAGTCCTGCAAGCCACATTACTATAGAAAAAGAGGGGGGAAGTACTCAGGGTTACACAGGATATAACTGCTAAGTGAAAGGGTTCCTTAGTATTTGTATAAGTATTTAAACAAGTTGTTGCCCTCTTTCAAGGTTGCTTCAGTGTCATAGCTTTATTGTTACTATTGTTTTTACATCCATGGCAATGCTCCATCCTGTTATAGCAAGCTACTTGCAGTGAAGCAAGATTTATTTTTTTTGTGAAGGAAGAAAAGACTGTGTCCTTACAATCTCTTTTCAAGGATCAAATTATTTTTATGTCACTTAAAAGTAATACAGAACACTGGTTCTGTTGATATATTCTGTGATTCTGTGAACAATATTAATGCTACCCAGAACTACATAGCTACATTTCTGTAACGTTCTAACAGGCTACCTTATAGTAATTTCCAACTATATTCTAAAACTGACCTTACATAGAATTAGGGTTTGGAAAAAGAAAAAAATTTATTTCAGTGTTGAAACAGCACATGTGGTTTTCTTACTGCCAATTTACAGGACTGAATATAACAATTTTACTAACAAACGCACGTGAATAGTTCTCCTGTATCCTTAAATAAAAGATGGTTAAAAGTTAAAGTGAACTGAGTTTAAAGGCTCCATATGGCACTGGAAAAAGGCTGAGGGTTTTTTATAAATAAAATATCCAAATATCAATAAAATATATCTACACAAAAAATACACAAATATGTGTGTACACAAAGATATACATATACACAGATAGATAGGTAGATAATTTGACTTCTTTTCCTAGGATTTCTGTGACAGGTCCCTCTGCATTATGCCTCAAGAGCATGATCAATCCATCTTTATCGCACTTTTCTAATAGATCTACACATAAATAAAATGCTGTCTAGTTCTTAAACTCTACTTTTGCAGACAGCTAACACAATCTGCTACAAGTTTATATATGAGCCCACAGTTGTACAGATGCCAGTCCAAGACTTCAAATATTTCTTATGCACTGTTTTGCTTATTGTGTTTCTGTGACACGTAACAACACAAAACACTTCCGCAATCCTGAGACAACTATAATTTTCTCTGACTGTAATTGGGATGGCAAACTCTCATTCTTCATGATAGATATAAAAGTAAAGGTACTTAAACATTGAAGCTACAGAATTGGATATATAATGCTATTTTTAAAAAGCTAGGCATCAGTACTATTCATGAAGTGAATGGAAAGTTGATTAAAAATTGATTTCTATTAAAAATTCTCATTAAAATATCTGATTTCACTTCATTCAAACTTTCTACAGAAACACATTACCTTTGATCCACTCTCATAACTCATTTAGAAAAATAAAACCACAGCCATCTTGAAAGTAAGCAATTACTCTTTTTTTCATTGACATTCTGGAAAGTTTTCTTAATGAATTTCTATTTTTCAGATGCTCAGGATTCCTTCCCTATTTTTATTGATTTTGTCTTCTTTCTTCATTATAAACACACTGAAAATCATCTCACCATTATAGACAACCATCTTACCTTTTCAAAAACTATTAAAAATTGGTCATAATCTATTTTGAAATTTCTCTAAATCAAATCCCTCTTTAACAGAATCTTAAAAAGGAAGAAAACTGGGATGAACAGAAGTTAACCTGAACTGTCAATCCCAGATTTCAAACTAGATTTCCACATCCTACAAGTTTATCTGTCTTAACAGCTGAGTCTTGGCTGCAGTGATTTCTTTAGAAGTCAGCTCATAAAATTTTATTTTAACTAGTTCTTGTAAAGTTCAGGGATATCCAAACCAGAGATATCTCTTTTGTTATGTTTTCTATACCTAATAAGATATAGAAGCCTCTCCTGTTCTTTGAGTTAGAGGACACTACAAAACATCACATTACAGTATAAATTAACCAGACACTCTAGATCTACCCTAGATATTTATATAGGGCTATAAAGCGCCAAAAAAAGATTTAAATCCATACCCTGTTGTGCATTAGTCATCCAATTTAAGCAAACTCTGGTAGTCGTTTCACAGAAACTAACATGCCATAAATGACAAAACAATTTACACTTATTCCACAGGAATGTCTTTGTAAGAAACTCACACAGCATAATAAGCATTAAATTCAAGTTTTGCCTTACTGTGTACTACAATCTTCACACATAGAAACTTCCTGTTTCCACTTTCCAATCCTCTCAAGAAATGGGACTATGCAATGCTACTTTATACTATGACAAATTTTCATACTTAAAATTGTAATTTATTTAAAAACTACTTTTCAAAATGTATGAAAAAATACAAAGAAGGACTCTTACCATACTCTCTCCAATCTACATTAGGAGGTAAATTCAGCCACAGAATGAAGTTATTTAGTTCGTTTAAGTAAGATGGCAGCGAATGGAAACCTTTTTGGTTGTACCACACCTGGAATCAAGAATGGAAATTGTAGATCAAAAATTAGTTGAATTTGAATGATGACCTTAAAGCTCACATACCTTTAAGAATTGCATAAATACATCTAATTCTCCTGTTATGACACCTATTTATAGAAGAACATGAACTAGACAAAACATAATCTGTTAATTTGCACAAGTCTTTAAATAGCGTACTACAGGTAGTTTTCCATTGTTGGAGAGATTCTCTGATTTAATGGAACACTCTGTCCCCCTTTCTTTACACTTATTTGGTTAAACAAATAGAGGGCGAACAATGTGAATATAACACTTGCCAGTTTAATTGAAAATAAAACAAGATGAGTAAAACTACTGTTAAAAGTGGAAAAATCCTTGAAATTGAATTATCTAATAATATCCACATTTGACACACAGCATAAAATATCTAGGAACAGAATATCCTAAAAAGGAAACAAAAGGATCAAGGAGACATTGTTTACAAGGTGAATATGAAATGCACCTATGTTCTATAAAGGACAAAGCTGCCTCCACTATCAAAAAGCAAGTATCAGTGTCTTTTGAAGCATGCAGTAAAT
Organism: Serilophus lunatus; assembly: GCA_013399895.1. Classification (NCBI taxonomy): domain Eukaryota; kingdom Metazoa; phylum Chordata; class Aves; order Passeriformes; family Eurylaimidae; genus Serilophus; species Serilophus lunatus. The sequence goes on along the minus strand of VXBA01004483.1, from coordinate 165,225 downwards.
TGATAGAGACAAATTTTAAGGCAGACAGGGCAAGCCAGCATCTCTGAGGAACACAGGAAAGGAATTCTTTTGTAACATATACTTTATCCTCAAATTATGCAGAACTATCCTCTCTTGATATCATCACCATTATCATCATGGCTAGGCTTTGCGAACAAAGATATGGGAAGGGCTCTACCCACGCTTGCTGCAAGTGTGCTGATGGCTAAAAAGGCCAATGTGGGACAGGCAAGTCCAGTTGCAAAAAGCACAGTGGAAAGTCTCCTTAGGTGGTATTGATGAGGCACAGTTCTTTCTGCATTGTCTTTTCTCCTGGAGACCGATTCTACGTGCATTCTCAAAGGAGGCAGCAGTGTTATGGATGGTGCGTCTCCATGTCTCTCGATTGGAGGCCAGAGTGGACCACTGATGGCAGTCAATGTGACCAACACTGAGATGTTGTTTCAGGGAGTCCTTGTATCTCTTCTTTGGGGCTCCTCTGTTGCAGCAGCCGGTGGCAAGTTCACCACAGAGCACAATCTTAGGGAGGCGGTGGTCCTCCATCCTGGAGACGTGCCCTGCCCAGTGCAGCTGCGTCCTCAGCAGCATGGCCTCAATCCTGATGACCCCTGTCTGTTCAAGGGCAGTAACATTAATCACATAAACTTCACTGAGAGCAGCAATGTCAATGTTAAGTTGTGATAGTTCGTGGGCAATTAGAGCAGAACGATGCTCAGGATGTCCACTATCTACAGTATCATGCATGGTTCTGATGTTCCAACATGCGAGTGTCAATCTGGACACACATCTGGAGGGAGGTGTATGCATTTGTCCCTTTTTGTTTGTTCGACCACATCAGAAGATGCCCGTTGGCCGCGGTTAGCCAACCAGGTGGAGAGTGGAGATGAGCTTTGGTTAGGACACCTATTCTAGGCCCCTCTCTGTGTGGAGCAAGCAGTACTGTACTTGAAAAAGGCTGTTTGGTCATTCAGGATGTTGCTGAACAAGGCTGTCATCTCCGGGGTCAGTCTTGAGCAACCAGTGTCCTGAACCGCCTGCATGCAGAGTTGGGTCTGTGGCTTCCAGTGCACCTTATCACCTGCCGTTTTGACCCTCATCTGTCGCTACAAGACTTTACAAATGTGGGTGTACCCTTGTAGCCTGTGCAATGGATGTTTTAGGTGAGGCTTGCGTGTGCAGAACTGGCCCCACCCTTTACTCCTAAGATTCATCTGCCAGGGCCTAGCAACTCGGACAGTGACAGCAAAGTCCAACGCCAGCATAGCTCGCAAACTCATAAGGGCACACAAGCTTCTCCCCCGCGACAAGGGGGTGTCTGTGGAGAAGCCTGTCTTGATAAATATACTCTTAATTCACACTTCCCTGTGCTAAAATCATTGCTGAGAGCTCAATATGTCCCAAATCCAAACATACTAATGTTTGAATTTTCCTTTGCAGTTAGAAATCAATTCTATTTATACCCCCATTACTGATAATCATAGTACCTTTTAACCTATGTTATCTATACTGACAACCTAGGTCAAATTGTATGTATGTTTATTTTCAGTTTTAGTGATGTTTAAAACCCTCTGATTACTATCCATTCCTCACACCATAACAATCTCCCCTTTTTGTTTATACAGTTGAAAAACTCTTAACCTTTCTCTCTTTAATGTCAGGTATTTGTACTCTGCAATTTTTGCATCCTAGGTTGATGGTGGGCAATTCTTACTGTGTGTCTTGATTCTGACTCTTACTGCAAAGTGAGCAGGACTTAATATATGTTTTGACTGCCTTAACACACCTGTTCTCAGATTTTAGTTTACTTACATCCTCCCTAAAATTACTATCTATACAATTACATCTTGGAAACTTCCCTAAAGTTCCAGTTCTGGGCCCCTCAATTTAAGAAAGATACTGAGAAGCTTGAACATGTCCAGAGAAGGGCAATGAGGATGGTAAAGGGGCTGGAGCACAAGCCCTATGAAGAGCAGCTGAGGGAGCTGGGGTGGTTTAGTCTGGAGAAGAGGAGGCTCAGGGGAGACTTTATTGCTCCCCACAACTCCCTGAAAGGAGGTTGTAGTCAGGCAAGGGTCAGTCTCTTCTCTCAGGCTACCAGTGACAGAACAAGAAGACACAATCTTAAGCTGTGTCAAGGGAGGTTTAAACTGAACGTTAGGAAAAACTTTTTCACAGAAAGAGTGATTTCCCATTGGAATGGGCTGCTCTGGGAGATGGTTGAGTCACCGTCCCTGGATATGTTTAAGAAGAGATTGGATGAGGTACTTAGTGCCGTGATTTAGATGATGGGATGGTGTTAGGTAATGGGTTGAACTCAATGATCTCAATGGTCTTTTCCAATGTGGTTAATCCTGTGATTCTGTGAAGCTTCTAAGGATTCTTTTATCATTGCTCTGATGCTCTTCTCACTTACTAGATAATTCTGCTTTTTTCTTTTTGGTTTTTTTTTCCTTATCCTATCCAACTACAACCCTTAGTTGGACACCAGTTCCAGACTTCAGGGTTTTTTCTGTCATATTATGCTCTGTATTTACTAGTGAGGGAAGGTTTATAATGCTCCAATTCTCATTCTATTTCCTGACATCTATTCTAGATCATGATTCCAAGCACCACCTGGAGGTCCACTGTCATTTCTCCTATGCCTCTCACCCTTGAATTTTCTTTGCCACTGTTATCGTTTTAAATTTTGCCTCTTCCCCCCTTCCCCCCCACCCCCCATACCAAGAGTCTCGGGTACCTCCCTCGTGGCCACAGCTGTGCTGCCCGACCTGGGGCAGCCACTGATCGGGGCCAGGCTCTCCCCCACTCCCAGGGTAGGGGCTGATGGCGCAGGGCAAGGGCGGTGGCTGCTCCACAGGGCAGTGAGCGGTGCCACCCACAGTGACAGATGGCCACGACTGCGGGGCCAGAGGAGAGGCATGGACAGGGCTGTGCTGGTGTGGGGCCACGGCTGGGGCACGGCATGGCAGGGGGGCGGTACAGGTGGCAGCCGCAACACAAGGGAGGTCTGCAGCTCCAAACACTGAAAGTGCACATGTGCAGCTGATGACATGTTTTCCAATGCTGAAAAGAGCGGGTTGTCTCTCCAGCGTGGCTCAGACGAGGAAGAAAGCCTGAGTTCTCCTTGCCAGGTGTCTGCAGCAGCTCTGCCACTACCTGCCTAGATTTCAGCTTGACTTCACAGGAAAATAATTTCATACATTGAGATTTTTCTTCCCTCTTCTTCACCCAAACAGCTGGTGGGATTTTTTTATTTCCCTCTGCCCCCCCCACCCTTCACTGGCTTGCTGAGGGAGCCCAAGACTGCCTATGGCCACAGAGAGTGGCCAGACTTACTAATCAATTCTAACAGGGAGCAAAGTTTTTATCTCTCTTCCCTATGGGTTGTTCAGTGTTTTCTGTTTGGAGATACTGCCTTTCTCTTGTGTTCTTTGTTTCTCTTGTTTAAATACGTAATAGTTATATATATATAAATTCAATTAAAGAATGGTTATTTCCTTTTCTGTATCTCATGGTCTTGTGTCTCAAATTTAAATTACGTAACTGTCTCTAAATTGGGACAGCCATGAGCTTTATTAATCATTATTAAAAAATTTGACAGCTTTGATTTTCCACTGCTCTTGTTTGCTTTCACATTTTCTACTGTTCTTTATGTAGTCTTCACAGCTGCTTGAAATCTCAATTATAATATCATCAAGATTCAAAGAGATCTTTAAGATTATGAAGCCCAATTGCCAACTCAGCACTACTACTGTAACCCCTAAACCACATCATTCAGTGCCAGATCCGGACACCTCTTAAACATCTCCAGGGATGGTGACTTCACCATCTACTTGGGAAACCTATTGCAATGCCTAACTACCCTAACAGTGGAAAAAATTGTTTCTAATATCTAATTTGAATTTCCCTTTTCTCAGCTTAAGATCATTTCATCTTGTCCTCTCACTGGAGGCAAGGTAGAAGAGACCAGCCCCCACCTCACTACAACGTCCTTTCAGGTAGTTGTAGAAAGTGATAAAGTTCCCTCTGAGCTTCCTCTTCTTGGGATAAAACAAACTCAGCTCTCTCAGTCATTTCTCATAGGACATATTTTCTACACTTGGACACACTACAGCAGCTCAGTGTCTTTTTTAAAGTGAGAGGCCCAGAACTGAGCACAGTACTTGAGGTGTGGCCTCACTAGTGCCAAGTACAGGGTGATGATCACTTTCCTTAGTCCTGCTGGCTACAGAATTCTTGATACACACCAAGATGCCATTGGCCTTTTTGGCTACCTGGGCACACTGTTGGCTCATAATGAGATGGCTGTTAACCAGCATTCCCAAATTCCTTTCAGCTGAACAGCTCTCGAGTACTCAAGCACTCCTCCCCCCTGCATGTAGAGCTGCATGGTATTGCTGAGACCCAAGTGCAGGACCCAGCACTTCACTTTATTAAACCTTTATTAAAAGTTGTCCTTAGTCAATTGATCAAGTATCTCCAGGTCTCTCTGTACAGCTTTCATATCCTCAAGCAGATCAACGCTCCCATCCAACTTGGTGTTGTCTAAAAATTTACTGAGGGTGTGTCCAATCCCCACATCCACATCAATAAAGATGTTAGGAGTTGCCTCGAAAATAAGCCCTGGAGAACACTGCTGGTGACTGGCCACCAGCTGGATTTATCTCTGTTCACCACAAAACTCTGGGCCTGGTCATCCAGTCAGGGTTTTGTCCACCTAAGAGTCCACCCATGCAAGCGACAAGCAGACAGTTTTTCTAGGAGGATGTTGTGAGAGACAGTGTTCAAAGGCTTTACTGAAGTCTAGATAGACTATATCCACAGCCTTTCCCTCACCTTCTAAGTGGGTCACTATGTCATAGAAGGGGGTCAGTTTGGTCAAGCAGGATCTCCCTTTTGTAAATCTGTGTTGGCTGGGCTCGATCCCCTGGTTGTCCTGCGTGTGCCACATAACGGCATTCAAACTCTTATGAATACACATGTAAACAAAAGAAAAAAAAACCCCAAAGTCCTTCCTTCTTTGCAAAGTCATATGAAACGTCTTTGTTCTTCTCCAATTCGATTCTTAAAAATTCTTATATGAACTAGGTCTCCCATTCATTAATCAACAAGAGAGTTCCTCAAAGAAATGTAGTTAAAGATGTCTCCTGAGGAAAACTGAAAATCTTTACATTCCACGCTCTCCTATGCAAATAGCAAACAGAGCAAAGATACACAAACAAGTGAGCAAGGGTAACTAGCCTTTTTCACATACCCACACATCCATCTCTTTCTATCCCTTTAAAAAAGATTTGTGCTGCATAGAAAGTTATACATTCATACATAATGAAACTCCACTGCAATTATGTTCGTTGTGTTGAAAAAAAAGGCAGTTAAGAAAACATTAAAGCAAAATTCCAACAACACATCCTCATTTAATTGAAGCAGGGGAAAGGTCTCAAGTGTTCAGAAATAACCTTATAAATATAATTCTACAACCAAATTCAAATGAATATAGAGAAAACACAATAGAGCACTGTGTGTAACAATACATTTCAATTTCCAAGATGTTAATTAGAATTCTTCCTTCAAGCTGCATTATGTAGCTGAATCAAATCATCAGAAAATAACGAAATTGACACTGGATATTTAATTTATTTATAATCTGGCAAAAGAGACATTTAAGGTTGTTCATCAAAAGATTATATTTAAGGTCTATTTTCTTATTTTTGTGTCTTGTTCAAAATTGTTTGCAAAGGTAAAATATCAAAAAATAGAAATATATTAGTTTCAATTTAAATACCTTTCGTATTTCTTCTGTACCACACAGGTGATTAATTATTTACAGAGAGCAGAAAAGAGATGAGGAATGGAAAAATATATACAACAAGATAATTAATTTTTATTTTCATTATTTTTTATTCTGTCCATGGATGAGAAAATTTCTTCCCAAGGAAAAACACAACCCATCACCACATCAGATAGAAGTTCTGTGATGATGTGTTTTACATTATTATCTAACATTTTACTTGTCATTAATATTCCAGAATAAAGCTAGAATGACATTTCAGCTAACACATAGTATATTAAGAAAAAAGTATGAGAAGGAGCAGAGAAATCCCTAAGCACTGATGGACCAGATTCAAGATGGATATTAGACTAGAGAGATGTAACTTCCTCTGGACACTTATACAATTACTATACAGTAAAGCCTCAAGACCTAACCTTTGGGATTTAAAAATGCACTCTTCAGAATGCCACATGAACAGTACAAATGGCCTTTCAGCAGTATTTAAAATTAACATGCTCTTCCTATATTTCATTATGTTATAAAAAACAACAACTATGAAATCCTTATGGAACAATTTTTGCCCATATAACCAAAGGAAACCAAAAAATATACAGTCATGAAAATAGAAAAAATTGAGTTGTGCTTTTGCTACATAACACTGATCATCAATAAATGCTAATAATCAATGGTTTTAAGTCATTTTGAGCTGGGTTTAATGGCTGATTAAGCCATATTTGTCGTGTAGTATATACATTCTCTTTCTTGTGTGCATATGTACACATTCTTTGTGTGCATGCATATACCATGTTTATAGTATATACAGCATAGTATGATTAGGTTCAGTAGAATAGATATTGAATAAATATTTTTATCCTGAACAGGAAAAATTCTTGGCTTTTTGAGTAGAGGAGAACAATGTATATAGATTCAGAAATTTTCTAAAATGCAGTGAATTGTATAGTGATTCTCTTCAAATGTAAATTTCTCTTTTTCTTTCATACTAGGCTATGTAAATGGTACATTCACCATCTCATGAACAAGCCTGAAAGGTCAAAGTAAAAATCTGGTCATTAATTACTGAAAGGTTAATGCACTAATTTAACATTGCATCAGTTGAAAGACACTTCCAGGGGGTATTTTAGATAACACAATGCCCTTTACAAATTTACTCCAATATTTTCTTTGGGTCTGAAATATGAAGCTTACTTACTAATAGTACAACTATAATTTATCCCTGTCCTTAGGTCAGGTGGAGCTCTATGCCAAATACATTAAAAAAAACAACCAACCAACAACAACAAAAACTGAGGACCCTGACAAAACCCACAATGCATACATGCCAAAACAAGAGTCTAAAATTATTAAAGATACAGGGGAAAAATATAGCAATCAGAAAGATATCTTACTGAAAACCTGTAATCCTTCAAGTTTCTAATGAAGGATTGATGGAATGGAGGTCAAAGGTATAAGAAATATGGGGGTAGAAGAGACACTGTAAATGACTAAAATGAAAAATGTAAGCTAAGATATGTATACAAAACAGGGAGATTTTTAGCAAAATTACATGTAAAAGGCATTGGAAGCAAGACATTGGATTGCAAAACAATGTGAAATGATATTGGATTGGAAAATATCTGTATGTTGTTTCAACAATTCATCCCAAAACAAATTTTGGGACAGAGCTTATTTACACTGTTCCTACTATTCTTTTTTATATAAGAGAAAATAAAATCTATATTCCCCTAAAACAATTTAAGGGCAGAAGAATCTTTGTTTCGTATTCTAATCCGTAATCTGAAAAGTCCACATCTTCCTTTTAACAAATCTTGTTTGCCTCGAATACAAAATGGAGACCACTCATTGATATGCATCAATATTCATCCAAGTATGCGTTTCCTCTACTTTCAATGCATCCACATTTGAATAAATCTCAAAGGTCAGAAAAGAAGGGTTATTCTTAGCACAACTGAAATAAAGGGCTTTTCCTTCAAGCCTTTTGTAATGCAGTGTAGATGTATAGTATCTCCATACTGTGAAAACGGGATGACACCTGGAGGCTAACAAGCGCTTAAAATTGCAGGGGATTTTTTTTTTCCTTGGAATGCTTTAGAAAGGTCCTTTTACTGGAAAATATCTTTACTCTTAGGGAGAAAGGGCAGAAATGTAGCAAAGCAAAGTATTCCCTGCAGGCATGGAAAAAGCATAAATAATGACTCATTTTTATGACATTCAATGTACTTTTGTCAATTCTGACATTAGATTTTTGTAGAAAGCAAACAAAAAAATATGGTCTGACTACTTAAAAAAAAGTCCTAAAAGTGAGCTCAGTGATGTTCTGAAACAAGTTCACTGGGGAAAAAAAAAAAAAAAAGCAAAAAAAAAAAAAAAGCTGTATCATTCGACTCATTTAAAATAGTTTCTTAGAGTAAAATAGCATTCTTCAAGAATTATGAACAGAGAAGTAGACTATAACAGAGAAAATTATTTTCTCCCAATTTCTAAGTGCAGAGATTTTATGTAATGATTCATTATTTCTTCAGTGCCGTGAAGTCTGGAGTCTGAATATGTGAGCAATACATACATACACATGTGCACACACACCCATGCAACCCCTACCTTAGCCAGAGGCTGAGATTTGGTGTTATTCAATTTTTTATCTTGAAGTTCAAATGTTTTCCTCCCTCCAAAAGACCAACCACCGTATCTGGTAGAAGAAAATAAAGTATCAAAAAGTTACCTGCTTTAAGCTTATTAGTCTTTTCTTGCAAGAGTGAAGCAGTGAAGCTATACTAGTGCTTTGTTTTTGAATTGAAAGTAAAACTTCACCCTTCACAAACCTCTTCCCTCTTAAAAAGGTGAGGATCAGTATACTCTTGAATCAGGCCCTTTTCCAGCAAAGGCATTTCCTTACATAAGAACAAGAATAAGAAATTTTATAATAATAAGAACAATTTTTGCTTTTTGAATACTGAAATGCCTGAAGAACAGAAGGGATTGTGAGCATGTGAGATATTATTAGCTTCTGGAAGTGTCTTGGACAGCTTGATTTCTTCCTATTCCATTCATATTCTAGCTCAGATCTTTCCTCCTAAGAGGTTTACCTTTATTTATATCAAATCAGATGCACTTTTTTTAATGTGTTAAGTGGCTAACACTTTTCCTTGATAAAATCATACGTGGTCTAGTATTTGCACTTATGTCATAGGCATATGACAACTTCATAAGAAAACTTCAAAATACAGCAGATCATATTCTGTGATACCAGCCACAGAGGTTAAATATTGCCAGGGGCATACCAGTACCTTTTACTTCAAAGAAAATACTAATTGGAGCATATCCACCTCTATTTGAGTATCTGAGGAATGGAAATTATAATGTTCACCTGATTTAGATATGCATCTCTGAGATGCTGAAATAACTTTTCTGTGCCAAGAAAAGCCAGAGTATGCCTGGAGGCAATCATCTTGCAACTGCTGGAGGAAATTCTGAAAAATGTCTATGAAGAGAGTTTCATGCTACCTTGAAATGTTGCCTGACTCTACACCTTGATAACAACCAACAGATAAAGGAAATTATCCCTTATAATCTCAGTGACATAGGTCTATGCTTTGGGTCAGGAAGGACTGTGGGCTTTATACACAAGGATAAGCAAAAGCTAGATATTATAAGGTTACCTTGTTTTGCTGGAAGGCCTCACTAAATACTCCTCCACAAGGAACCCTGTAAGATTATACAAAATATGTCCTTTCTTATTCTTTACGTAGGGAGCAGAGGTATTGAAACTTGGGCATGTCTGAAAAACATTATACATAAAATAAGTAAAGCACTCTTAAAAATCAGTAGCACTACATTTACATTTATTTTTTTTTTGTAGATTTGAGAGCATTTCTTTTTAACTGCATTTGTCTTTCTCAGTTTTGACAATTTTCAATAAATTATGTATAGTTTTGTGTTTATAAGGCATCTCAAATGATTGTGTCACCTACATATTAGAACTACCTTTGATTTCTTTTGCAATTCTTTCAGTCAGTTTTGTTTTGAAAACATCAAAACTTGTATGTAAGTTTAGAAAGGTTTGCAGTGGTGAAAAAAGCAAGGCTGCAATTTATTTGTTGTACCTGAGAAGAAACGCAAAATTGGCACCAGACAAGTATGAGATGAAAGCAAAATTCTAATTAGTGTTATATGCTTTGAAAAAATGTATTGATGGACAGCAGAGAAAAATAAAGGAAGATGTCTTCTAGAGATTCAGTAGGACATCGTCATAACCAGAGAAAAAGAGACAGATATTATGATCAGTTATCTTGGAAGCCTTATAAATTAAATCAACTGAAAAATTTTAATGATTATTTGATGTCTCAACCCTACAGAAATTAAAAATTCACTGTCAGAGCTTGCTTTTCCATAGCTCACAGATACAGATTCTGCCTCCACTGTCAAGTGACTTCTCTCTTCTCTTCTTTGAGCTTTCATGGTTAACAGGTCTCTCTGTGAGTTTCCATTCCTATTTTATTTAATCTTCTTGTATTTTAAGTATACATTTCATTAGTATTAGAGGCAAATCAATTCCTTGTCCAGAAAAGTAAAAGATTTTATTTCCTCCTTCCACTTTTCCCAAAACTGTATTGCTATATTTCATATGCAATTCTTACTCTAAATAGTTATATCTTTGTGAACAAAAGAACTTATTTGATAGGATGGTCTCATTCAGGGAAATACATTTGTCACTTCAAACACAGTTTCATATTCTTGTTTATTACTCAACTTAGAGCAAGTCAGGAGGAAAACTCATTAGGCAAGAAGGTCAGAAAATCATTATATTTTTAAAAATCCTTTCTTTTCTTGAAGGCTGTTTTACTTTCAAATACAAAAATCCAATACAAAAAGAGACTCTAAATATTAAAACTCATTCATCCATATATTCCCTGGTGAGTTCAATCACCTGGGATCACTTGCCCTTCCCTTTGAAAATAGGTAGTCTTTCAGATATTATGTAGTGTTATGTTTTAGCCTTGGCTTACATGAGCTTTTTTTAAGCATCGTCCTATAATGTATTAAAAGTGAAGGTTTTTCTTCTGAAAATAGTTCAGACATCTCTGATCCTATTATTTCAGATCAGTCTATGGCCATTTCTAGTGCACATATACACATATACAAACATATACATACATAAGAAAATTGTGCAAGCAAGCTCTTTCCCTGAAGATTTCAGAGCATGTAGCCCAAACATTAGATGAAACCAAGCTAAGTCTCCCATCATAACAAAGTCAGGGCTCTGAGGGTTTATTTCCTCACCACTTCCTCTTATCTTTCATAAAGAGCAGCCAAGGAATTAGAAGTAATAGACAAATTCATTTTTTTACATACATAATAAAATTACATACCTCCTGTTGAGCCATACATCCACACGAATCCTCAGGTGATGCAGTTTCCACCTGCCAACATGAATTCTTTTTTCTAATGGGAATAAGCATAACAAAAGAACAACCATTAAGTGAAAGGAATATACTTAACAGAGGAAATTCACAGAGTACTGAGCAGATCTGGAATCCTGAACATCTTCTTAGCATTTTATCTCAGTGTCAGTTTGTGTTGAAAAGGATAGAAATTGTATTCATTTGTATCAAAGTGGATTCACTTAAAATATTTATCTTAACGTTAAATGAATTGCATGTATTTGTAGCAATAACTGTAGCATGGTCATCATTGCATTCTAAATTTGGAAATCTAGAATATTTTCTAAAAAATATTCTTCTCACCTTCCTTCATATGGACACCAAACATAATCAAAATCCCTCTGAAATTAATCAGAAACTTCTCATTGACTTTTAAGCTATTTGGATCCAACCTTTAACAGTGAAGCCTACTGGTGTTCTGTACCTGGACTCCAGTTCTTTCATCAGAACAGATTTGTTATTAACCCCATGCTGCCAAGAAAAGTTCAAGATAATTCACTTTACACAGAAAAAAAATTTGAATTTTCAATATTTACAATTGAGGAAGTAGTTACATTATTCATCATTACCGTTGTGAATGCATGCATGTATGATTCCAATCAGAGAAATATCCCAGTAGAATCTGAGAAAGGTTTCCTAAATTATCATCTTCAGTGCTGTTTAACGTGAGTCATGGGGGTAAGGAATAGGGAGGGAAGGGAAAAAAGGAGAAAAAGAAATAAAGACATGTTAATATGTCTGGCTGTATTAACCTTCAGGCTCAAGGTCCAAGGGGTTTACCAAGAAATTAAAGGACTATAAAATCTATGCATAGGAAACATACCGAATTTATCTCATTTCAAAACACTATATGTGAACATGTAAAGAAAATTCAATATAATTAATATAACTATAATGAATATAATTATACACTTATATAATCATAATTTATAACTATAAATAAATATAAACATCACCCCATGGCCATCTTTCTCTTTATAAACATCTATCCTTACCAGTTAGCATGCTTTAAGGATTTTTTACGTTTCATACAGCCATTCGACTGTTGTGTTTATCCGTATATTTGCCTGGTAGGAAAAGTAATCAATATGTGATATGCACTCGATACAGATTAGTGCAGAGCCAAGATATAGGTACTATAGAATAAATAAATAAATAAATAAATAAATAAATACTCTAATTGGTTTCAAAGCTGAACATACAGAATCTGGGTTGAGTAAGAATAGCACCAGGCTTTGTTAATACTGCGTGACATTTTCAAACCTGAGAATTATTTTGAGAAAATAGCTTCACACCTAACCAATTAGTTAAAGTGAAGCATGCAAAGGCTTGCACAAATAAACTTGTACATTTACATATAAAAGATAATGGATGGTATTGATTGGAGTTTGAACTTCTTCAAAATCTTTGCCCTTTCCTCTTGAAAATCCTTTGCACAAAGCTTTTCTAATTTTATTTTTCCGTCATAATAATCTATAAAAGCGTAGTAAATATCTGAAAAAAAAACCCACAAAACTATTGTAAAAGATAACATATTCCTTTTAGAATGCAAATAATCTTTAAAATATGAGAACTCAAGGGTAAAGGTCCCAGCATCCTGGACACTGATGGTGATGGATGAGTCTTTTACCTAAAGAAGGATTCTGCGTTGTCATAAAGCCTTGGTGTCAGCTTGAGAGAAGGATAATCAATAGCCAGCGGCTTCACACTAAACAGGGCCATTGCCAGTGCAACAAAGAGGACAGGTAGCAGTACATTTGACAGGCTTCCTCTCCAGTCACGCCTAGTGTGGTGAAACCTCTTCATCAGAAGTGAAACACTCTGTGAGAGAACAAGATGGGCTCCACATACACTTGAGGCCCTTGTAAGTGAGATATCTGAGACAAAGAAAAAAGAAACAACCTCTTGACAAACAAGAAAAATCAAATTAAACTTTCATGTGCTACATTTTCAAATATAGAATGTATCTGTTTTTGATAGAATAAAGCAAAGCTACATAAATCTACAGTGTTTTCCTGGATGGGATACAATAGCCTCATCCCCCACTACCCCCCAGTCTGATTAATTAACTAATTAGCTCTTCCTATAAGGGAAAAGAGATATTCACTTAACACACCTTTATGACTCCTTATGCACAGCTAAAGGAGTACTGAAAACCTATTTTCCCTAGGACCTACAATCCTCACACTGGTATAACCATTTTTGTCCATTGCCACTTGTGCCCCTAGACAAAGTATTCTGACAAGCATGGGCTGTATGAGCAGTAAGGTCTTGATCCAACTTGACTGGAATCAGTGGCAACTTTTCCACAGAAATTTCAATGGGCCATCTACAGAGTATGTAACAGGGTATCACAGATGATCATGGATTCTCATAAAAGCATTCCTTTCATTTCTCTGTTCATATGGCACTGATAAAATTTTCTTACTAGTCAATGCAGTTTTCACAATCCTGGCTTAGGCTGTCCTTTATATTCCCATGCGAGTGTGTCAACACCTGACTGATCAGTCATTTTCCTGATAGACTCTCCCTAAATTTCATTTTAATATTCTTTGTTAGACACTTATGAATCAGACCAATTATTTTGCCTCCATTTTAGTCCCTAAAGCCTTCTAGCTATGTGCAGGCTATTTCCAAATTCTCTTGCTTGTAGCCTTGCTTGAACAAATGTCCTTCAGCTTCTTGTAGATGTGTCTTGTAGATTTACTACCACAAGTATTTGCACTGCAGCAAGACTGAATAGCCTCTTTATCATAGTGCTCAAAGTCATACTATATTTTATGAGCCCTTACTACTTCCCTTCTATACATATCGAGACCACTCTAACCATCATTTCCATGTTCCAGGTTGTAACAACTATTTGTATAGAAGCTCTCAAGTAACCTCAAATTAATTGTCCTTCTCTTAGCATATTTTTTTTCTGACTTACCTGAATTTTAATCCCAGACTCTATGTATTGTTCTAACAGAGCAGTTTTAGCCAGGAAGTGGGGCAGACAGGTGGAAATGTTATTTAAAAGCCCCTACATTTCTGACCATGGCCATGGAGCAAAACTGCTTAAATTCTGTACTCATTTCTCCAGGTAAATACAGGCTAATCATCCTCAGTCCCTGGGAAGGTTACAGATCAAATTCTCCAGAAAACAACACCCAAGATATAAAAGACAAGAGATGTCTGCAAATAAATATGTTAAGTTTGTATTGTGTCACCTGAGAGCTCAGCATGAGTACAGAATGGGTTTGTTGAATGAAGTAAGAGCAGTATATTCTGTTTACTTTGATTTAACAAAGCCTGAGACATGGTCACCCGGAGTCGAATGGGGTGTGAGTAACACAAGGACAACTGGCCAGACTGCCAGGCACCACTGCAAACTGCAGTTTGGGAGCAGGGACACTGGACCTAGCTGAGAAGTAGTTGGTTACTGGGGGTGTCCCTCAGGAGCAATGATGAGGAAAACACTGACTAACAGTACTTTTTAAGACAAATGCATATATACCCACACCTGGAGGGAATCCACCCTGTTTGGAGGCACCTTCATATCAGACATAAGGCATCAGGAGCAGCTCTCTGGCAGCACCTAGGAACTCCAGTGGCACCAGGGAACAAAGTCTCTGCTCAGCAAGAGGCACCAGCTGCAACCCGGGAAATTCCGACTTCATATATCAGGAAAATAAATTTTACAGTGAGGGAGACAGCAAAAGCTCAAGACCAGACTGGACATGGCATCAAGTAATCTGCTCTTGTCCTGCTCTTTCAACATTAATATTATCTGATTCTAACAGACTCTACTTAACTCTAATTAGTTTTTGGTTCATTTTGGGGTGGAAAAGGGGGGACAGTGTGGGGAGGGGACAATTCCTGTATTTCTAATTCCTCAACTAAATTATGTTGGTGTCTGGGTTTTTTTCCCCCAGAAAATCCCACTGAACAGAAATTCTCCCTTTAAACAGTGCTAATCACAGCCATATATTTCTAATTCGACAGCTAACACAAATGGCATTTTTTTCAAGTGCCCCAGACAAGAAAGGTTACATTTTAGGCTTGGAACTTGTTTTTTCTGCAGATTGGACTAGTAGGAGGAGACACTCTTACTAAAAGGAATTTTTTTAAGTCAACTTCTTATGAATGTATTAATTCCTTCACATTTTTGTGGTAAGACTTTGCCATATAGAAATTGAGACAGAAAGGCAGAACAATTTTCAAGGTATGAGTCTTTCAAGAATAAAACACAGCCAGTAAGTGTTTCCAGCTGAGCATTCCTGAAATTGTAAAATATACTCTCATTTGTCCAAGTAGCAAAATTCCAGAAAAGAAGCAGACACTGACATATTTTCTGTAGTCCCAGGCCTATTCATTGATCGTAAGCATGAAATTTGAATGAAAGGTGCTTTCAAATATCTGACCCTTTGAACCTCTGAAAGAGAGGACTATGATAGCTACTTGCTGGGGGCAGAAATGGAAATCAGAGTGGCCATTTTTTTTCTTGACAGAGAACAGAGAAATTATAACAAATTAACTCAGATTGCAATCCAAAGGGAAACTGTCATCATGAACATAAATAATTGCCCATTTTGTCAAATATCTTCATTCTTACTCAATATTCATAACACCTAGATCCCAAGACACATCCCAAGAAGATGCAATAAACCATTACAGTGGAAGTATATGTTTGTCTCAGGCACTTCATTTTTTTAAAGTGCTTTTCTAAAACCCTATATGTTTATTATTTAAAATTCTGGTTGAAAAAGGTGCCAAATGTCTTTCTGAATTATCTTAAATTTCCATCTTTGTGACCTTGAATTCTGTCATTTCTTTGTGTTTCAGGTAAAAAATGAAAATCTTGTTCATCTGTTTTGAATTTATTCTATTTGATAATACTGGATGGGGTCTTAAATCTTGCTTTAGGAGACAGGTTATAGAAGTTTCCAATCCATCTTCTGCATAAATAATCTCAACCTTTCAGTATCCTCTTATAAAAATCTTTATAGTCCTAATCAACCTCACCACTTGCCTCATCTCCTCCACTGTATCAGTCTCAAGATATATTGTGTTCAATACGGCTGTCTATCAGATATAGAAACACTACAGATTTATACCACAGCATTATGCATTCTTGCTCTGATCCACTTGTTTTCTTTATCATCACACCGTTTTCCCTCACTGCAGCCACACTGTGAAAAGTAGCCCGCACTGGATTTTCCATAATTGATTCAATATGGCTTTCAAGATTCCCAACGTATTAAATCACTTTTTCAACTAGAACCTACAGAATTAATTTTTGCTTCATGAAGCTAGTAAGTAATTCACCACCTACATTTAGTATGTATGCCAAGACACATAAAAACAGCATACATTTACAGGAAAACAGTGGCTGATTATCAATGATGATCAAAAAGGCAAGAAGACAAGACCAGCTGACCTCCCTGTTATGAAGTCAATTTTTATGCAGAAAGCTTATGAAAATATCCTCCTTAATAATTTAGATCACAGAATTAAAAATCTGACCCAACTGTTAGAAGCTGTCTTGCCTGACTTATGATTGTAATTATCCACTAGAAGTGCAATTATGGTCACAATTAACTTGCACCTTCCAATTCATCCAGACTCTCCTTTGTATTACGGAAAAGATAGTTGCTGTTTTCCTATTCATATAGGTTAATATCAGGTACAGGGTAACAGAAAAAGTCCTAAAATCTAGAAACAAAGATTTTGAAAATCCTTACATATAGACTGCTCTAGAATTAGGAGCAGAACCAGTTATTTTAAGAGTCTCTAAATTGGTATTAGACAGTCCTTCTGTTTTTTTACACTTCTAGAAAACAATATAATTTTATTTTTTTCCCATGACACATAAGGAAAAATGTGCTATGCAATGGCTATGTTAATAGCTGGGAGTAAACATTTTCAATTCTACTTCTGTCATTTCGTCATTTAGTCAAGTCATTTAGAGGAGGTCCTGGTTTTGGGAAGATAATCCTGGAAATGGAATACACTGGCAAATCAGCTGAGCTAGCTCACATGAAACTGGTTGCATTTGGAAGCAAGACATATTTACTAGCTTATTAGAAGTTTTGTGCCAACAAGTAGTTCTAAGCTGAGATAGTGATCTGACATTCTGCATTTCAGCATATGCCATACTGGCATAGAGTCAGTGCTATCCCACCAATCTGTGCATAGCATTCTGTTAGAAGATAAAAAAATGTCCTTCCTCTTCTTCCACACTTGTCTAGTCATTATAAAAATTAATATAATATTGATTTTGTTTACAGGAGGATTTCAAGGACTGATTTTCATGTAGGGAATTTGAATAAAAAAGGATTTTTGATGGTGTAAAGTTTAAAGGGAATGCATCTGGTCTGTTTCATACTATGACTGATTCCTTCTTATATGTAATAGGATCATGAGCTCCCTTTCTAGAGAGCTTGTCTGAAAAATACATATTTGGGTGAGATTTTGCTACAAAAAAATCCCTTCTGGTATTTTTAGGTATAAATCCTCCCATTTCCCCCCAGAATACTTTTAAATTTTAGTATTGTGTATATTTCTTCTTCAAAATTTCCTGTCCTGAAGAGCAAAGCTTACAGTTCCTCTCTCCTCAAGAGTTACTGGCTAATCCAATTAAGTAACATTTTTTGGAGGGAAAACATGTGGGTTTTTAATTAAAAATTCAACTTTACATTCTGAAAGGAAGTCTGTAACCAGATGGAAGTCACTCCCTTCTCCCAGACAACTAGTGCCAGGATGAGAGAACATAAGTCTTAAGCTGCACAAGAGGAGCTTTAGGTTGGATATTAGGAAGAATTTCTTCAGAGAAAGGTTGATTAGACATCAGAATGGGCTGCCCAGGACAGTGGTGGAGCCACTGTTCCTGGAGGTGTTTAAGGAAAGACTGGACGTGGCACCTAGTGCCATGGTCTAGTTGACATGGTTATGTTCAGTCATAGGTCAGACTCAATGACCTCAGAGATCTTTTCCAAACTAATTGATTCTGTGAATTTGTTAACAAACAAATGAGCTGCAGTCTTCTTTTAATTATTATTATTATTTTGTTGGGAGAGGAGCAAGTGTTAAAATGAAGAATTTTCAGGTCACAGTTTCACATGAAGTATGACTGCTAAGAACACTTCAAGCAACACTCTAAAATACCCCACTCTCTTGCACACTGATGTACCTTAGTCCTACCTTCCATTGAATAGTTTTGGGTTAGATAAGCAGGAGACTGGTAAATAATTAAAATCAGGAGTAATTTTTAAGTACTGAATAACCCAGCTGAGAAGAACACATTATAGTTCCTCCAAAAAAACCTGAATAGAATACATCACCTAATTTTTCAAGAGCTTGTTAGATGTAGCAAATGACTATTCCTACCCCCAACCTCTCCAGTTTTTGTACAGTTTAATAGGTAAAGTTGTTCAAAGTCCATATCAGAATCTACTTTTTCTACAGCCATCCAGCACCAGAGTATGCTGCTACAAAGATCTACAAAATAGTGAAAACAGGATTTTAGTGTAAGAAAGGGAAACTCTTCATGCTGTGGAAGTTGACATTGATGACAACCAGGTTAAGTGTCTATGGGTAAGAGTCAGAGGGGTTATCTACAAGTCTGGCATCCTGATTGGAGTCTGATGTAGACCACCTGATCAGGAGGAAGAGGTAGACCTGTTCTTCTTTAAGCAGCTCAAGGCTGTCTCAAGGACAGCTGCCCTTGTCCTTTCAGGAGACTTTAATCTGCCAGATACCTGCTGAAACTTAACAAGGCTGGGAAGAGGCAATCCAGAAGTTTCTTAGACTGCATTGAGGATTGCTTTTTATCACAGCTGGTGAGTAAGCCAAGCAGGGGTCGGGCTGTGCTCAACCTGCTGTTCACCAATAAAGAGGAGCTGACAGGGGATGTTGTGGTTGGAAGCTGCCTGGGGTGCAGTGACCATGAGATAATTGGATTTTTGATAAACGGTGAATCAAGGAAGGGCACGAACATGACGTCCACACTGGGCTTTCAGCAGGTAGACTTCGGATTCTTCAAGTAATTAATTGGGAGGATACCTCGGGAAATAGACCTTAAAAGTAAGGAGGTTCAGGAAGCCTGCACATATTTCAAGAATGAAATCTTGAAGGCACAGAAACAGGCTGTCTCAATGTGCCATAAAGCAAGCTGTAGGGGAAGAAGACCAGCCTGGATATGTAAGGAGCTTCTGAAAGAGCTAAGAAACAAAAAGAGGATGTACCACCTTTGGAAAAAGGGGGAGGTAAATCAGGTTATGTTCAAAGACATTGTTAGATCATGTAGGAGGAGAATTAAAGAGGCAAAAGCCCAGCTGGAACTTAAACTGGCCACATCTGTCAAGGACAATAAGAAGTCCTTCTACAAACATATTAATGGCATAAAGAAGGGCAGTAATAACCTCCACGAGTTGTTGCATGTGGAGGGAAATATAGCGACTACAGATGAGGGGAAGGCAGAGGCACTCAATGCCTCCTTTGCCTCTGTTTTCAGCAGCACGTCAGATTGTCTATAGGACAACTGGCCATGCAAACTGGTAGGTGGGGTCAGCGTTCAGTACAGTCCCCCTTGTAATTCAGGAAGAAGTAGTTAGAGACTTACTGAAATGCTTGGACCCTCATAAGTCCATGGAACCAAATGGGATCCACCCTAGAGTGGTAAGAGAGCTGGCAGACGAGCTTACTAAGCTGCTCACCATCATTTATCAGCAGTCTTGGCCCACAGGTAAAGTCCCTGATGACTGGAAGGGGGCCAATGGGACACCCATCCACAAGAAGGGCCGGAAAGGTGATCCGGGTAATTACAGACCTGTTAGCCTGACCTTGGTACCAGGAGGGCAGACAATCCTAGGTGCAATCATGCAACACCTGCAGGATGACCAGGGGATAAGGCCCAGCCAGCATGGTTTTAGAAGGGGTAGGTTGTGCCCGATCAACCTGATCTCCTTTTATGACCAAGTAACTCGCCTGGTGGATGAGAGGAAGTCTGTGGATGTAGTATACCTGGACTTCAGTAAAGCCTTTGACACAGTCTCCCATAGTATACTCCTGGAGAAGCTGGCAGCCTGGGGCTTCGACAGAAGCATGCTGTGCTGGGTTAGGA
>VXBA01004483.1:58467-144422 GCA_013399895.1 Serilophus lunatus | reverse complement strand
CCTCAGTACAAGAAAGATGTTGAGTTATTGGAACATGTTCAGAGAAGGGCAACAAGGATGGTGAAGGGGCTGGAGCACAAGCCCTGTGAGGAGCAGTTGAGGGAACTGGATTGTTCAGTCTGGACAAGAGGAGACTCAGGGGTGACCTTATCACTGTCTATGAAAGGAGGTTGTAGTCAGGTGGGGGTCAATCTCTTTTCTCAGGCAACTGGTGACAGAACAAGAGGACAGAGTCTCAAGCTTCATTGGGGAGGTTTAGACTTGGTATTAGGAAGAAATTCTTCACTGAAAGGGTGATCTGCCACTGGAATGGGCTGCTCAGGGAGGTGGTGGAGTCACTGACCCTGGAAGTATTCAAGAGTAGGCTGAATGAGGCACATGGTGCCATGATTCAGATGATGGGTTGCTGTTAGATTATAGGTTGGACTTGATGATCTCTAAGGTCTCTTCCAACCTTGCTGATACTGTGATACTGTAAAGAATACAAATCAAGGTCTCTACTTGTTTTCCAGGCAAAACACAATCTCATTTACATTATGGATATCATCCTTTAATTGCAAGAATTTGCATTTTCTCAAAATTGGAATATACTATAGGTATGAACAACAGACAATTAGATGAGCACCACTGAATGCAACTTAAATATTTCTTAACAATTATACAAACTAGATTAAAACTAGAAGAATTAGATTCTAATTTTCCTTCCTTTACATTTCATAAACATTCACAACTCCTTAGAGTAGACATTATAATTCTATTACATGAAATACAAGTTTAGGCATCTGAAATGCCCATGCAAGACACAAAGAAGGTAAGACAACCTCTTCTATTAACATATAAATAATACTGAAGTGTATACATAATTTTCTGACTGTTTTAACCTTCTATTTAATGTAAGAATACTCAAGACTCATACTACTGCAAAAAACCCATTAAGCTTTGTCATCACTCATATCAAAATAACAGAAAATCTTCTAAAAGTGTAACAGCCACAACATGCAACAGCACCTCATGTGTGGTAGTAGATGAGAATTTTAGAGTAGATGTGCAACACAGGCAGTCTCTATTTTAAGTGCAAATTTGGTGAAGCAAGAAAGTCCAAATGACATTTAGCAAGTAAATAAAATAGTTAGAAAGTCAGGAACCTGACACCTCTGCTTTTAATTTATGGAACTCTTTTATAATCTTACCTTCCCAACCTATTTGTCTGTTTTATCTATTCAGTGCCTTCGGCCTTAAAACTGGGCTGCAAGCTGTCAATGGTAGTGAGGATTTGGGGTTTTTATCCTCACCATTAGTTTGTAGGGTGTCTGGAACAACAGGACTCAACTTTAGATTGGGTTTCCAAGGTACTGCAGCTAGTATAATAAACAATAATAGCTACCACAGCAATTTAAGACAAAACAACATCCTCATTGCTGCTGAAGTGTTTATACAGGTATGGAAATGGGTGGGCATGTAGCCATAACAGAAACTCGACTGACCGTATATATTTATTTTGGAATGTAACATTTCTGGGTTGTAAAACATCTGTCATAACTCTCAATGAAGGGAATTAATTTTCTAATACAAAATAGTCTGTTTTCTTGCCTTCTTCAATCATAAGCACAGAAATAGTGCACGGGCACAAAAAAATGGGAAACAATGGTGCTGCCTTTCTATCCATCACCCTACAGATACCATGGAGAACCAAATAGGGTTGATACACTGACAGCCAAGCTGATCTGATAAATAGCCACCTAAGCTAGTCTGGGCCTGACAAAAGAGAACACATTGCTGAATGCACTGTTCCCATAATTCACAAAGAGAAGGTTTCAATTATTTCTACAGCTGTGATGCCTAAAACAATCTCTGTTGTTATATTTCCATGTTTTCTTACTCTCTGCCTTGATTTATATCTCATCTTAACTTTTTAGCTGGTTTGTTTTTTTTTTTTTGCCAACTTGAATCATACTGAAAAAGAAGTTGGAATTAAACACCAAGATTTGTGTGGTGAACTCTGCTGTGGCCAGAGTACTTCCAACATCATGAGATGGACATTTTACTTAGAAACAAGCAAACAAACAAATATTCATCCAGATGGACAAATTCTTATTGCGTCTTGGAAAGGAAAATTACTGCAGTTTGGGGAACCCTAAGTCTCTGATTCTGAGTTTCTGCATTATTAACTTGCAACATTAACAACTATGCTAATTTCATTTTCCAGAAGACAATTTTCCAAATAAATGTCTTTTTATTGTAGTACTATCTCCCCTGCAGTGATGCACCTGCAATGAATTGCCATGTGGAAGAGGGAGCAAGTGAAGAAAGAGTTGAAAAACAGGCAAAGAATGGTGGCTACAAAATGC
This sequence comes from Serilophus lunatus, assembly GCA_013399895.1. Lineage (NCBI taxonomy): Eukaryota > Metazoa > Chordata > Aves > Passeriformes > Eurylaimidae > Serilophus > Serilophus lunatus. The sequence continues at coordinate 142,074 of VXBA01004483.1, read as the reverse complement.
AAGCCTGTACTTTTTAAAAATACAGAAGTAGAGGAGAAGCACAGTCTATTCGAGTTGCAAAAAAAAAATCTCATCTGATTTCATATGTATCTATATGTCTGTCTCAGACTTGGTCAAGAGAAAGAATACATTTGTTCATGCACAGGCGAAGAACCATCCGATACGTTTCCTGCACTAGAATAAACAGTCTGATTTACAATAAGCAGCACACTTATTGATGCTGGTTCCTTTCCTTTCTAGAAATGTAAATCAATACTCAGAAAGCTGTTAGAATTCAACTTGTAGACTCAGGTTACAACATTTCAGAATTGAGTCCAATGCAAATAATAGGGCTACAAACCCACAGTGTGTTTGGTGAAAAATGAGTGCAAGAGCAGGTCAGCTATAAAATCTAAATGTTCTCTGTGCCACAGCCTATAACATTATGTGTGAGACTTAATGCTAAGTATCTTAGCATTTTCAAACTAGACAGATTACATGCAGCAAGGGTCAAAAGAACTATATATTCAAACCAGGTGTTCTGAAGTACTTCCCACTGGTAACTGGCTTCCTGGAAAGAGGACTTGTAAATAGCAGCTGTCCACCTTTGTGCTGCAAATGACTTCTGTCATGCAGCTGCTCAGTTCGCAGTGAGCGGCTTTTGGAGACACTGTACACAGCATTTTAGAACAAGCCTCCTAGTATTACTTAGAGAAAACTCAGACAGCAAATGGAGCAAACCTTTCCATATTGAAGTTTCCATAATCAAGAGTATTTTTAGGTTAATAATAATCAGGAATATTTTAACATTATCTCTACTCGAGCTATTCTATTAATAATAAAATCATAGTAAAGTTTATACAGGGAAACAATTCAAAACTGAAAGTTCTGCACGAGGCATGTTTTATTCAGACCTGCATCTATAGCAAACAGTTGAAAAATGTGTTTGATGAATATTCTCTTTCCTCGGGCATTCTGGTATCTCATAAATAGTGGTATTAAAGAGCTTCAAGGATCTTGATTAACAGAACCAACTGCTTAATTTTTTCTAATGGTAACATAAATAAACTGCAAAATACATCAAGAGGCAGATGGAAAGAGAAAAAAAATTATATGGCTAAAAATTTCCACCTTTACAAAAGTCCACAGCAGGTCTACTTATCATGAAGTCTCACTTAAATTTCAAATGAGGAATTAATTGGCAACAGTCTAAGATATAGATCTTATCAAATCAAAGTATCACCCTGTGATCTACATAGTTTACCGTATGAACAGTTGGCAAAAAGAAGTGTAGTTCTTAGTGCTGGCTGCTCAGCATAATGCCCTTCATACGGAACCTACTTTAGATGTTGTCCTTGTAACTCCTAAACAAGTTTTTTTGCTAGTTTTGAGAAATGAAAACCATGTAGTTCTTCAGATTGTTGATATTAACGAGAAAACAGATGTGTGAGTATTGATAAAATCTTTGTGGGATTTTGTAACACAAAAGAAACGTTTAGAAACAGAGCAGAGACAACAATTTAACCTAAGGAGATTCTTTTGAGAAGGCAATGGACAGGAGAAAATCTAGTTTCAAGTGGAAGCACCGGCCTCATAGAGAGCCTTACTAACACAAACAAGATGTGTAGCACATCTTCTACATATGTATGGTATTTACTCATTAAATGAAGCAAGATGTTAAGAAGATTCCATGAAGCTTAGTTTCCAGAATGAAAACTAAGTACTTACTCTTGATAAACATTTCTTTAAAAAAATTGTCATTTACATTACTTACATAAATGAAGTACCTGTATTTTCTGGTGCAACAGCATTAATAAAGAAAAATGACATTTAAAGAAATATTTGTCTGCGTGTGCGTACATACACATGTGCTACCTTCATCTGTAAAAATATATAAACATATACAGATACATCTTAAAAAAATCTATAAAATTCATACTCCACCTGTAAGTTAAAACAAGGTAAGAAACCACCAGAATTTACTTTACATATAAAACATAAGACTAGCTATTAGCAACAAACATTGTCTGTCACTATATGTGAGACCTTGTATTAATTATCTAAGAGTGAAAATTCTCTCCAACATATAGGCCCTATATTATGAGAGAGGGAGAAATAATTAGTTTATGTAGAACACAAGATGTACGTGCTATCTTTGAAAAACTCCTATTTCTGAGCAGCAGAAAGAGCATAAGCGAAAAAGAACTTCACTGTTTAAGTCAGGAAGAAATTATTATTATAGGTGTAACAAAAGTGTTTCACCAGGCAACCTTCTGCTGTTTGGATTTCAGTTGCTTTTCACAGAACAGATTATCACATAAACCGTATGTTGAATACAGATTTTTGAAGATGTTACAAATGTGAAAAAAGTGGAATACCTTCAAAAAGTGCATTCAGGTTATTGTCAAAAGCAGTAAAGGATTTGAGGAATACAGCCTGCCAGATCTTGTTTATCCTGTGAGTAAGAGTTCTACTTCTAATATATGGCTTTCTTTCTTTTCTCTTATTTTTATTGAATTTATTTTATAAATTACTTAGGAATCATTATAACATGAAACAGAAGACAAGCAGTTTTTCAGAATGGAGAACAAGACTTTTGGATATTACACTAAAAAATGAGATTTTAAAAATACCATGAAAGATCATAAAGACTGTCAGTACCTTTTTTTAGTTTGCAGCTGTTGTAGTAGCCTCAACAAAATGCAGGAACAAAAAGAAAATAACAGGAAATCCTAGGGTGAAAAGAAAAGGCTGGAAAGAGACACACACACACAGAAGGAAGTACTAGCAAGTCTGAGAGAAAGCAGATCCTGTATGAAGAAATATGCTGTCAAGAAGAAATCAAAGCATGACTTGTAGGCAAAACATAAGAACTACATAACAGAGATTATTTGATCACTTGTTTTTTTCAGATGTTAAGGATGTTCACATTCTGATAATTATCTTTGGATAAATAAGGCATTCCTAACTCACAACTATCTATATTCTTTATCTCGGAAATATCTGAGCAAAGTGGATGAGCTTCCAAGCAGTTTCATTTCTGAAGCAAGCAGTACTAATAGCTAACATAAAACAGTCTAGATTATGGCAATGACAAGGAATCATGCTGTTGGAGAAAAAAGCAGATTCAAAATGTTTTCATATTCTCATAGATCCCCATCAGGCAGGAAGAGCTGAGATGTTGATATCGAATAAAATTTTCTATTTAGAAGGTCTTTGAGAGATGTAGAAATTCAAAATATAATCATCAGCATCACAAGTTGAATGCACATGAGTTCTGGAGACCCACAAGTTAAATAAAGTCTCTCTGAGGATTCTGTTTCTTCTAGGCCGTGTAAAAGAGGCATCATGTCTTCCATCATAAGATGGCAGACTTAGGCTGTGTCAGGGGAGGTTTAGGCTGGATATCAGGGAAAACGTTTTCACAGAGAGAGTGATCTCCCATTGGAATGGGCTGCCCAGGGAGGTGATGGAGTCACCATCCCTGGATGTGTTTAAGGAAAGGCTGGATGGCGTACTTTGTGCAATGGTTTAGATGATGGGTTGGTGTTGAGTAGGTTGATAAGTCAGGTAATAGGTTGGACTTGATGATCTCTACGGTCTTTTCCAACCTTGTTAATTCTGTGTGTGGAGCAATGCAACAACTTTCCTCAATTGTTTTCAGATTGTGGTCTGAAGTTTACTGATTATTTCCAGTTGAATTGAATTCTGAATCTGTATTGCACAACACACTGCTTCAACCATATCTTTCACTCAAAATGAGATTTGTGTTTTAAGAACCAGCAAAAATACCAAATTACAGGAAAGGAATTACTAAATAACAGGGTGACCTTTTGTGAAACCAGTTCAATTCCATCAATAGAACAATTTCATGAGCAAATAATATAACCTTCAAAATACAAATTTCAAAAGAGATTATTGTTTTTCTCTCTGGTGCTTTAGCTCTTGTAGAAATCTATAGTCTTTCTTTCAATTGAGCCCCCTTTTGGTAGGTGTTTTACTGACCATTTTCTTTTCTAGAGCTGAAGCCAACAAGAGGCCTCTGTGAAGAAGCAGTCAGTGTTCACTTCTTTAATTTGTCAGAAGTAAGGAGATAAACATGAGAACAAGGAGGTGGAGAACAGGACATGGATGACCTTCTTGGCATTGTAAGAATGACATCCTTTACTACAAAACAGGTGCATTTCCTTTGTTCTTGTAACAACCCTCTGAGGTCTGAGCCTGTCTAACAGAGTCCAAGATGTCCATACCATGGATAAAAAGTGGAAAAGGAATAGGCAGCAACCAAAAAGAAAATAACTGATAGGGAAAATACTTGGATGAGAGGAAAGAAGTGGATGAAAATAGTAAAATCCATTTGAATAAGTAGAAGAAACTGATCATTTACCTTCTGAACAATAGAAGGAATTACACTTACACACTTACTGAGAGAACAAATTTATATAAAACTTGAAGAGGTCAAGTGATCTTATTTTTGAGATCAGGTATCTTTTTGTGACAACTGATAAGTAACACTATAATATGCTCCCTCACTCCATCCTTAATCCATACTTCAGAGGATCTTGAAGGGATGAAGGAAGCAAGATTCAGGGTTGAGGAATATAAAGCTAAATATTAGAAGAGGCAAAATTGAGTTTTCAACATAAGCTAGAATCATGAGTTTTTCTGCAAGAAACTAATTAAAAAAATAGTAAAAAAAAAAAAAAGCTGAAGGAAAATATAATATATCCAAGATTTTAGACCAGGTATTTTGACATGTCTTTTTCAGGGTTTTGTGCTGAATTTAAGTGGTAGTGTTATCTATACTATTAGACTACCAGAAGACTGAAATGTGTGATGTGTCTCCTCCTTACCACTAGGTTGCAAAAGTTTGAAAATTTTAATATCGGTCTACTTGTCAGCAGCTGCTCCTTCTAAACAGAGACACTGATGCTTTTTGTCCACAATTTTATTCTCAGAAATCAAGTTATATTTTGCGAGGTGGAACACTGAAATAATTTTTGGGTCCTTTATGTGAATTTTACAGAGAATTGAAAGAATGGAGTTCCACTTAAAAACTGATGTAAAAATATAACTTCAAGTGTCCTATAACAAAAATTCTGACAACTCTTATTTTGTAGTTATAGGGAACTCAATTTGTCAAAGATAAAAGATTAAAAGATACTCTATAAGAACAGAAGAAACCACTTGATCCCCTATCCACAGACTTCAGATTCCGTTATGCTACCCATGTGCAGAAATCAACAACACACTTTACTGTAGCATATTTTCCACAAAGGTCCCAGGCTTGTGTCAAATGCACCAGGAGAACCAACACGCTTCCCTGAGTAGACTAACCCCAACTGTCAATTTACTTGTAGGAGAAGCATCTGCCTTCAGCTTATAGCTATTTGTTTATTTATTCCTTCCTTTATTCCATTTATAATTTCTGTCACCATAAAAGTTGGAGCTATACCTTAATAGACAGTATTATCCATGCATTAAAAAAAAAACCCAACCTCTTCTCTATCTTCTTTTTGATAAACTGTGTTAACTGAGCCCTGATGGTGCCTTTATAAGAACTTCACTACAAACCTACAATCTTAACTCTTCTCTGCTCAATTTCCAAATTCTCAATTTCTCTTTAAAGACATTCAAACTTAAAAACGTGGACACAAAACTCGTACAGACTATTATAGCATCAGCCTTATCGATTTTGAACTGATAAACAAAATGACCCCTTCATGTCCTTTGGTACATTAAACTCAAATATAAATCATCTTAGCTTTTTAAAAGTGCTTCTTCATCAGTAGATAACCCAGTGTTTTCCAGGATATTACTCCCCAATACGCAGATTTGCCTAGTGTTTGGCTTCATTAAAATACTTTATCTAGAAAGTGACTTAGTGATGAATGCTCAGAACTCAGATGAGTTTTGAGATAGGTACGTTTTATTAAGCGCGCTGGGAGGGAAGGTTACAGAATTCAAAATTCCCTCTCCCTCCCCGCCCCACGGGATCAATTCACCTTAAATATCCCTTCCACAGTGGATGTTCTCATGCTCTTTGATTGGTTCCCGGCCCAAGATCCCTCCCCACTCCCCACCTTCTCCCCACCCAGACATGGGCAGGGATGATGACAGAGTTCTTCCCTCTACCTGCCCCCGGCCACCTGCTGCATGGTTGCCTACCAATGGAGCCTCAGGAGACCTTGAGGGCCTTGGAATGTCCACTTAACTGCTATCTTTTGACTATTGTAGTGTCTTTTCTAACTACTCTATCTCCAATTTCACAGACACTCTGCTTTTCCTACAACCCTGCCTTCCCAATTCCTAGTGTCCCCTAGAACTTTAAATGATCCCTTTTGAAACTCAGAAAGATTCAGTTTTTCAAGTGATCTAAGTCAATGTATACTGGTCTTAGTCATCACCTTTCAGAAACTGCCTTTTTTTTTCATCTTCAAGGTTAGGTTAACTTCAGTATCACTGATGAAGACAAGAGTCGAAACTCAATGGAAATTCACAAAAGATCTTCAGTTTGAGGTTTCACTATTAATCGCTGCTTTACATCAGCTACAATTTCTTAATTTAATTAGCTTTTAGATGTGCCTTATAAGCACCATATATTATTGATCTAGCAAATTCTAACAGGAGTAATGTAACATTTTGCCCAATGTCGTTCAAAATGGCTAACATAAACCAGCTGCTTCAGATAAAAGTTTTAGCAGTGATAAAAACTAGTCATGCATCTTGCTTTCACTCCAACACTTTCAGAGACAAACTTATCCAAGAACTTCGAAGGCATATAAGCTTTAACAGCACTCCTGTTACTATAGTATTCATACTACATATGCACTAATATCCACTCTTTGGCTTTATTAAACTTATTACCACACATTTAATCCCCATGATATTTTTTGGCAAGAAATTTAGTTTGCCTATATCTCAGGTTCCAACTGTATTTTATTGCCAAAAGAGACTAGATCAAAATTTATTATCTCCCAAATATTTCTAAGATGTTGAATGCTGTAAAATGAATACATTTACCTCTTTGGTAAAATGTCTGAGTATCTTAATTCTACAATATTTGTTCCTGAATAATCCAATGAGACCACTCTCCAGCCTATTAATTGTTTTTGCATATGTTCAGAATATTTTGTTATTTGTCCATGGTTTTCTAGTTGCCCCTTGGGCTTGCTCTTAGCTCTCCTGATTATTTGTGTGCATATACTGCCTGCTGTGGTTTATGATCATTTTATTGGACTCCATAGAGTTGGTTTCTCCATTTTCTCGAAGCCACTTGGCTCCAAAGAGCTTGTTAAGCGGTCATTGCAAGCTCAGTCTAACCTTTTTTCTGCATGCTCTGTATACATCTACAAAAAAATAACCATCCATTCTGTGCTCCAGCTGTGCAGAAATTAAATATGCATGACTGTATTATAATATACACAAGTATTATATCTTCACATATAGTCATCCCTGACTTAAAAACAAAATTTTAACTGTTGGCACAAAAAAGTCCATTTTATTTTGAGGGGGTTTTTCTTTGGAATAAAACTAAGGATTTTGAATAAGCCTTCCACAAATGGAACAAACTACCAGATATGACACAGTGTGGTTTTTATCTTTCTACCAATTTGCCAATATTAAAGTTGTTGCAATTAATTGAATTAATGGACTGCTACTTATCTCTAGCATTTGCATTTAGAAAGGTTCAGCTAATTCTGAATTTATTTTATATTATTATTATTTATTATTATTGTGGTACGTTGACCTGAAGCAGCAGCCAAGAACCAAACAGCTGCTTGTCCATGTTCTCCCTCCTCCAGCAGGATAGGGAAGAGACTAGGAAGAGAGGAAGTGAGAAAAATTGTGGGTCAAGATAAGGCAGTGTAAACAGTAAAGGAAAAAGAAAGGAAAATAAACTCAAAACAAACAAACAAAAAAATCAACTCAGGTGATGCAAAGGTAATTGCTCGCCACCTCCTACAAGTAGATGCTCTCGGCCAGCCTGGTATCAATGGCTACCTCCTCAGAAAAAAAAATGACCCCTCAGTTTTTATTATATACCAATTTTCTACAGTCCTGCACTACATCTCCTAGTTTAGGAGACAAGAGATAACATTTTGATTTTACAAAATTCTGACAACTCAAGGGCTCAGCAGCAGCAAAGAATAGCCAACAACTCTGTGGTCAGATCTGTGCTTTGTCAAAGCATCCCTCTAGTCCAAATTCCTTTACAAATCAAATAACAGCACCCTGTGATCTCCTCAACAATCCCAGCTGTTTGCTCTAGGGGGTTTCGAAAATTCATTTGACTACTTTGACAACAGAAAGTTTGACTGCCTTTGAATCTGCTTTCAAAGACAAAGTTATACAGGTCAAGCTACTGCCCATGGAGTATTCTGGTTAGCTTTGACAATGATGGATACTTTTCATGACCATTTCCCAGATCCCTTATGCCTCCATTTCACAACTGTCCTTAATGATGAATGACAGTCATCTGCAATGAATGACAATTTTCGAGTACCCTCATCCCCAAAGAAATGGCACTATCATCACATTTTCTTGCTATAATTTATCAGACTGAAAAAATACAGTCTCTGCTTACTAGATTCATTATTAATGTAATAACTTATACAAATACCATGTTATGTGTTTTGAAAAGCAGATGGGAAAGTACATGGAGTTCTTAGAGTATACTCTGTCTTCTTTAGAATCTGTAAATCTTACTCTTTAATGAAAATGCAATGTAGAGAAGACTGACTGTTTTGATTTGAAATTTGTTCAGATGTCCTGAGTCTTGAAGAAATAAATGACCGACTGTTATAAAATAAAGAGATATTCAAAATTATTTTGAATTGAAGTTTCATTCTCTGCCCTGACAGGAGTGGAAATTTTATTTGCTTAGTGAGGTTTTGCTTTAGTTTTATAGTTACATCATCACTGATTCAAAAGGGAATGAAATAGCCCAGCAAAAAGTCTCTCTGGAAAAAGTAATCCAGTCAAGTTTGCACTTTGTGAAAAAAGGTCTCACCTTAGGTCACAATTCCTGGCAATGATTACGTATTAATGGCAGATCCAATTGAATTTGTCTTAACAAATAATGCAAGCTTGTTATTTGCATTACTGTATCACTGAATGCCCACAGACATTGTTCTTCTTTTCTATGCAAACAAAGGGGACTGCATATAGAACAGAATGTTTCACATCTACCCAAAGAAAATTATAATCTAGATATCGATCTTCAAATAGGAAAAAATATAGCAAGCATAGAAGCATGAAAATCCCAAGAACAATGAGAGAATATTCTTCAGCTTGACGGGCAATGACATTAGAGAACACGAGCCTTGTGTTTAGCAGTGGTACCACATTAGTGACTTTTAAGAAGAATTTTTAGAGAACAACCTTCTGGAGTTTTCAGAAATGTTAACAAGGACCTCATCCTAGGCTTGCAGGGCAGGAACATAAAAAGTATGAACGAATTTGTTTTAAAACAAACATAAAAGGGAACCTAAAATAGCACACCACTTGAGAGGAGAAATTATCTTCTACTATAAGGAGAACAAATTTTTCCTTGGTTTTTATTTGCACATGGATGAACACAAATGCACCTTTCTAACAGCTTATAGATCTTATAACTCATATTTCTCATCAATATTTATCCATTGTCAGTATGAAACAAAGAGGGTAATTAGTTGCCAGGGACTGGCATGAAGCAGTAAGTTAATGCTGATGCAGTGAGTGAACACTAGTGTGCATGTGTGCACAGAAGGGTGGGAAGTCAACTGTGAAGTGTTAGAGGTAAATCAGAGTGGACAAACAAAAACCTACTACCTAAAAAGACTACAAGGCATGTCATGTCACACACACAAAAAAGGAATTATCAGATGAAAGCAGGCATTATTTTTCTTTTGCTTACGCATTCCTCAACTTCGGGAATTTCGTTTATATTTGCACTTGTGATTATTTGTAACTCTAGTTGCTTCAGAAGGCACATATTTTTTTACTTACAGACTGATTCACCACCATTTGTATGGTCCAGGTGTGCTGCCTGTGGAACACAGGGCACCTTCTCTGAGTCCTGCAGCAGCTTCAGGAACACCTTTCAAGAAAAAAGCAATTTAGAATGCACTTTCTAAAATTATTTTATCTGCATATATATATCAAACGATCCAGACTGTCAGAAATTAGTAGTGACTGCTGTAGCCATCCTGATAGAATATGGCTATAAGGTTTGTCAAGCTCTCTAGAGGAGATCCTAGGAATAAGGCGATTGAAATAAATGCCAATAGATGCAAAAGTACATGTGCAAAGAATTGCTGACCCCCACACATTATTATCTGCAAAGATTTTTCAATAGACTGTCTGCCCTTGATTGACTTTTTATGTTCCTAAGCTATGGTGTCTGTTGGAACTCAGTTACTGCAGTTTTTACCAAGGATATATTGACAGCTTCAATTCTCTTCTGCTGCTCCAGCTACAAACCTGTAGACAGAACTGGAACTCCTACCAAAGTTTTCTAGTTGTACTAGTACAAAAAAAACTTAATGTACAAAATCCTAAAGAACTGAGAATCCACAGATTCCCTAGAGGGAATTTACAGTGCCTAGGGAGACTCAGAAAGTGTCCCTAGATTTGGGCAAGCTTGTGGGCAATAACAGTATTGAAAGACATTTAAAGGATGATGCAATCATCAGCCGCAGCCAACACGAACAAAGCCCTACGTGGTTTATGGCAAAACAATAAGCATGCATATCCCAAACTGGGAGAAGATGATACGGTCTTGTTATCTAAAATCACCATGAGAAAAACAGAGAAACTGAAATTATCTTTTTAGAAAAGCAACAACATAAAAAACTGCACTAGATTAAAACTGAATAGATTGAATCTTCCTAAGAAGGGGAATACATATCAGAAGTGATTCATAGCTAACGTTATAAAAACCCAGCAGAATTCACCAACATCATAATCATAATCTATTTATATGGTATATACACTTTGCCAAACAGATTTGTGTTTGATCTACAGTTTCTTGCCTAACCCTGTTTTTCACAGTTCTGTCCACTTAAAGCCCTTTGAATTTCACAGACAGGTATTTCATTTATCAGTCCCTCAGCCTTGCAGAAGCTTGGAACAGCTTTCATAGTGAGTCTTATTCACACACATATTCACTACTTTTAAGTTCAAATGAAAAACAATATTAACATTTCCTCATCTTAACCTGAATTGCAATTTAAACAGGAGAACTGCAGATAAAAAGAAAGAAAAAAATAGCACAAAGTACTGGCACTGTGAGCATCTCTAATTGAACAGCAAATGTACAAGCAAGTTTTGCTTTGTCTTGATGAAAGTCTTGCTTTTTCTCTCTGTTTGGGCTGAGCTGCAAGACAGATTATACCCACAGCGCAACTTTCAGAAATCATTAAGAAACCATTTATTTCTTCTCACAAAAGAATCTGATATCAGCTATAAAAAAACACTTCTTGTTTCCAAGGAGCTCATACAATACACAATAAAAGCCAGTCAATGTGAAGTGCTTTATAGCTGTTGAAAGATATTTCTTGACTTGTTAATGCCTGACTGTTACATAAACCATATTTTGCTTAGTCAATACAATTGCCATTTAACAATGGTTATTGACTGCATTTGTTACCTGTCCACTTTCAGGGAATACTTTTGGTCATTAGCAACTGCAAAGCCAGAAGCTTCTGGCCTGAAATTTCTGTATTAGACCCTGGAGGCAGACCCTGAAAGCTTAAAACCACATTCTAATTTGTTGCCTTGGGCCTGCTTGCTGATGACTCTGCACATCAACTGTGTCAAGCAAACCAAACTAAACTGAATCATAGAATATGAATCACTGAATAACCTGGGTTGGAAAGGACCTCAAAGAAATGTAGTTTCACTCCCACTGCTATGGGCAAGGGCACCTTACACTAGACCAGTTTGCTCAGAGTTCCATCCAGTCTAGAATTATCATTTCCACGGATGGGACATTCACAGCTTCTCTGGGCAACATGATCCATGCCTCATCACCCTCACAGAGTAGAATTTCTTCCTAATATCTAATATAAATCTACTCTCTTTCAGTATGAAGCTATTCCCTCTTGTCCTGTTACTGCACGCTGTTGTAAGAAGTCTCTCTCTATCCCTTGTAAGCTCTATTAAGGCACTGAAAAGCCACAATTAGGTCACCCTGAAGTCTTCTCTGCAGGCTGAACAAACACAATTCTCTCATAATCTTCTTGTAGGAGAGGTTCTTCATCCCTCCAGTCATCTTAGTGGCCCTTCTCTGGAACTGACTCTAACAGGTTCGTGTCTTTCCTGTGCTGGGGACCCCAGAGCTGGATGCAGTGTTCCGAGTTGGGTCTCACCAGAGCAGAGAAGAGAGGCAGAATCCCCTCCCTCGCCCTGCTGGCCACACTGCTTTTGATGCACTCGGGATACAATTGACTTTCTAGGCTGTGAATGTACATTGCCAGCTCATGTACAGCCTCTCATCTACCAGCACTTCCAAGTACTTCTCAGCAGGGTTAACATAAAATGAAACATAAATGTTTCAAGGAAGTATATGGTTTCCCCTGGAAAATTTTAAGGCAAACTCGCATGTTACTTCAAGGAAGAGAATTTAAAGCAGTACTCAATCAACAAATTTCAACACATCTTATTTTGCAAAGATATTCAATCATTTTTTTTCTCTCCTCAAAGAAAAGGAAGAAAGCAATGAATTTCAAAATCTTCAGAGCTGCCATAAAGTGAAACAGCATCCTCCAGAGAGCTCTTAGCATATTCTTAATTTAATTAACCACACTTCTATCCTCCTTTTGGATCTGTTAGCACTTTGGACTACAAGTACTATAAAATACACAAACACAAATGTTTGGAAAAGATATCTAAAGCCTAAAACGAAATAAACATAATATTAGTGAGATTTGAAAGTATCAGAAACTGATTTGTTAGAACTTCAAGATTCCTTTGAAATATGAATGGAAGTCTGGTTTCCCTTGAAAAGTAGGATTTTTACAGAGTGTGAATGTCCCTCAGACTGAAAAAGAATAATGGTTATTGTATAAGAGAACAAAAAGAAAGAATAAAACAAAATTTATAACGCGCTTCTTCTTTTAAATTCAGGGTTCTTTTTTCCAGATTGAATTGATTGAATAGATTAAATAGCACTATTATGTGCTATCCATTTAGCTCCCAATGCAAAGAGGCTTTTGAAAAGTGAATGGAGAATTGAGGCTGCAACAACTAGTGATGAGATGCAAAGAAGAGAGAAATCAACCCAAATTAAAACACTAAATCTTCAAGCTGAAGAATGATGCATTAATATCAACACTACATTTAAAGCTATTTTTAAACATCCCCTTCACAAAACAGCTAAAAGTAAGCTCTGAATTGAACAATAGATTAAGTACACCAAGCAAGCTTCCTCATATCCACGACAGCTTCACATTTAGTTTATACATGTCAGTGCTGGAAAGTCTTATGTTATCACATGGGGTTGTGAGCCAGATGAATTCTCAATAGCTACATTACCTCCAAATCTATAAAGTTTGACAGCAAACAGTATTCTTTCTTACAGCATGTTCATCACCCTATATAAGAAAATAACCTTTCAATAAACTTTTGACTTGCCTCAAAGAATTGTGTAGCAGCAATGTAATTATTTCATTGCATTATGTAAAATGTTTGTTAAACTTTCAAAATATCAACTGGCATTAGTCTCCTATTATGACTCAAAGAAGTGAATTCTTTTTTTCTGTAGGATCTATAATACAGTATTTGAACAGTGGTGGTTAAGGAAATCTTGATATTTAAAAGTTATAGAAGGGATAAATACAGTTCAAGGAAAATTACCTCACTGATATGATAATTTACACAGATGTAAATTCGGAAGTGATGAAGATGCATAACAGAGTCTCTTTCTCTGTCAGTTTGGTATATATACACACATATTTGGGGTTTTTGTTTCTTTAGTTTTTTTAGAAAACAGGCTTCTCACAAGAAATCATTGTGTGATATGAAAGATCCAATTAAGAATAGCTGGAAGATATTACAGGATTCTCCAACTAAGAAAATGCCATTATACAGAAAAGCTACAAGTACCTCTTCCAAAGTTGTGTCAGAAATGCCATAGCCAGTCACATGTAGATGCTGAAGGCTTTGATCTAAATCTTGAAAAAGACCTTTAAAAGAGGTCTTATCAGCCCTTTCTGGAATCACATAGGTCAGCTCAGTCACACTGTTCTCTTTCAAGAAGGCTTCTGGAATGTGAGTCTGTACCAGAGATGTGATCTGAATAATATGCTTAGGATCCTGGATTTCAAACATAGAGGGCTATGAGGAAAGAAAGATAATCATATACAAAACATTAAATATTATCAGAAGTATTGTACTTGATAGTAGAATTCATGCAGGAAAACTACCAATTATGAAACTTCATGACACCTGGGATGCAGGGACTGCTTCTCAAGAATAAGGAGCAGTGAGACAAAGCCCTTATCAGCTAAATAAAGACATTCACAATTATCGAAGATGTCACTATATTAATCTAAATAACAATAATAATACCACCCACCCAAAACAACCAAGAAAACCATTAAAAACATGTTCTGCTGGTCCTTTATCAATCTATATCACATACTACTTTCTGGCAGGGACATACATCTCCCATAGAATACACACTGGTATTACTTGGCAGGCACTGTTAAGTTTTGTATTTTTAATATACCTTTTTTATGAGTGTTAGACTGTGTCCCTGGCCATATGTTTCTCTCAGGTAAGAGGGAGAACCACAGCACCTCAGCTGGCCACGCTGCAGGATGGCAATGCGATCACTGAGCACCTCTGCCTCATCAAGATGGTGAGTGGTAAAGATCAGTGTGCAACCTGCATTGGAAAGATTGGAACATGTCTGTAAGACCTGGTTTCTACAGAAACATCTCTTTGCTTTCATGAAGATCCTTTGATTTTAAGGGAACATGTTTCAGGACCCTTCAAAGCATAACTGAAAGGACACAAACAAAACCTGCAGTGAGATTTACAATTTGAGTTAGACTCAGATCTAAAGTTGCTTTGCCCTGCATTATACATAGCAAGAAGTATTGAGCCACTAGAACCTCCAGCTGTTTTAAGAGCTTAAGAAATTCCATAAAAACATAACAGCAGTGTCTGTTTCAATGGATCATTCACTGTGAGTTATTACAATTAGCTAATTGCTCACTAGCTGAAGAGTTTGCTTCCCACCATCAATTTTTAACATTATGACACTTAAAAA
Source organism: Serilophus lunatus (assembly GCA_013399895.1). Classification (NCBI taxonomy): domain Eukaryota; kingdom Metazoa; phylum Chordata; class Aves; order Passeriformes; family Eurylaimidae; genus Serilophus; species Serilophus lunatus. The sequence goes on along the minus strand of VXBA01004483.1, from coordinate 126,836 downwards.
ATTTATGTAGCAGACTGACTGATGAGTGTAATTTCATTACAAGTATGCATGCATATGTATACAGATACATCCAAAAAAAATGGAAACCAGAAAGTAATTTTGAGAAGCTGGAGAAAGGGGAGAAGCCTAAAGACAGATCTCAGAACTAAGCTCAATCTTCTTTTAGATTGGACATCTTTTCTGTGTGATAGCAGATAATTCTTGTAATCTCGTTTGGCTGCCTTAAAGTTTCCAAGTTCAATTAAATGTTTCTTTGAAGATTAATGTATTTCATTTCTGATAATATTTTGTCTACCTTTTGATTATTCAGTTTAAATTGTTTGACACAAAATTCCAGAAAGGAAAACAAGAAGAAAATTAAGCACATAAACTTTGTACCAGCTTTGTACTTCAGAAGAACATCCCAGATACTACGGCGAGAACATGGATCTATTCCACTGGTGGGCTCATCTAGGACAACTGTCTTTGAGTTTCCAATAAAGGAGATGGCAATTGACAGTCTCCTTTTCATTCCCCCAGAAAGGGTTCCAACAGGTTTGTACTGATGCCGGGACAAATCCACATCTTCCAGAGCTCTGAAACAGGAGTACAAAAATGTGACCAATTTTGAAAAAGTTTTTCTGGTCACATCATGTCCACTCGGAGAAAAATTACATGCTCATGGTCATCTAGTGCACAAATTCTGGATAAGTATTGTGCAGGATAAGTATAGACAATTTTAAATCTGAAGTTTGCTGAAGTTGTTGGACAAATTGTTATTTATTGTTATGTATTTTATTTACCTTAATTTATAGCCCCTTTAAGTGACAGTAAAGACTGCTAGTTTTATAACTCAAGCAGTCCTTCAGGTTTTGCAGCTACATAAAGAACCCTAGAGAATGGCTAAATTTTTAGGAAATGTGTAGTCGTTTGAAGTAAATAAGGTAACACTGCTTTCTTTTTTTCTTTTTATTTTAGAAGATATGTGTTTGTCAAAGATTAGTGATCCCTGAGTAAAATAATACTACCTAATCTAACCTAATCTAATTCCTATGTTAAGGACTGGGAGATATTTTACAGACATTGCCAATTCAGCCCTCGACCTCTTGATGATGATCTTGCATCTGAGCAATGTATGGAAATATGCTCAACAAAGTCAACACTGTAAGATTAATCATTCTGAACATCTAGTCACTGATCTAAGGGCTTTCAGCTTTATCAGCCTGGCAAGCAAGACATAAAAGGCTCAACAGTCCTAAACTAAGCTCCTGAATCATTTGAGTGAACATGCAGTCTGTAAGCCATGCGATTTACACTAAAGGAATTTCTCATTTTTAAGAAAATAGGTTTCTATAGTTGTTCTAAAGATACATATTTAGGAAGATTCTTTTTACCCTCTTTAGTAGCTTGCTTCTTTTGCAAACAAAAAGAAAATTTTGTTTCATTCTTTTGTTGCTTTTCTAATTTCTCTGAAGTCTTTTAAAAATAATTGAATTTTTCTCAGTGGCGAGGCCTGAAGTGTCCTGAGTGTTCTTATAAGTCATTAGTATGTCAGACTGCTGCTAAAATTACAATTTCACAGTCTAAACTACCATAAAATACAGAATATTATTTTGCATAAATTTTAAACCAAGTACTACGTTTGGTTTGCCTCTGTTGTTCTAGAAAATTGTTTCTATTGTTTCTAGAGAGAATATGGTCTGACCAAAATTTAAGAGTAAAGTAAAAAGTAACTAGATTATTATGGTAGTTACCAAAAAGAAAAGCCACTTTTCCCCAAATGCCTCTGCATATGCCCAGTCGTACACTTAAGAAGCCCTGTCAACTTAGCATTTATTTCCATTGAAACATGGAAGTGCTCAGCTCTTCACAGTCTAGCGTGAATCAGAAGGTAAACAATTTATATTGCCACACTGTTAGAAAACCATACATTTTATTCCTGAAGTAGAGAAAATGCAGTTTGTTATTAGTGAAAAAGATCTCAGCTTGTACAGTGTACTAGTAGTTTAAAATACACGATGCAAAAATAAGATCTAGTCCTATATCAAAACAGTATGAGCATAAGAACACTAGCAAATGCTTTCAGCCTGACAAGTGGCAAATCCTTGGAGGTCATGTCAAAGCTCTGACTTGTTTTTCCTATTGGATTGCTGGGTTTTAAACCTCTCCATTTATTAAAAACTTTTAAGCCTGGATTTGGCAAAGGAAAATAAGATAGCTTATTTAAATAGATTGTAACAAATGCTGCCTTACCTGTCTTTTCTTGATTTTTGACCTTCCTTCTACTGCAGATGAGGGAAAATGGGATAATAAATATATAAATTCAGTGTTGATTTATCTAAAAACTCAGAGCAAGTGCAGCAGTTTACTTTCTTCCTTTCCAGCAAGGAGGGAGGTAAGGCAGACAGTATGATGCAGGAATCCCTGCAGCTGCTACAATGATAACAATCTCCACTTCAGCCAAAACGTCAGTATTTGATGGTTCTATATATCAGGGTTTTTAACATTGACAGTTTCACCACAAATATATTCAAGTAAAGATTAGAAATCAGGAAATCTATTTTCAAGGCATGATTTCAGAACACAAATTGTGATCAAAATTCACAAACTCCTGCAGTTTCCATTGGCTTTTTCTTGCAATTTTTGCATTTACGCTTTCTTATTTGAGTGGTGTGCAACAGTAATTACCAATTTACTTGACAGATTTCAACAAATGAAAGAAAAACTTACCCACTGACATGCTCATTCAACTGTTCTTTTGTCCATCCAGGTGCTTTCACTGATCCATAAAGTAGTAGATGTTCTCGCACTGTGAGTATGTTGAACAGGACATCATACTGTGGGCAAACACCCAGCTCTGTCCTTATGGCAGCCAGGTCAGTACGTATATCCTTTCCATCAATAATAATGGTACCAGAGCTTGGTGGATACAGACCAGTCAACAGTGATCTAAGGAAAAAAAAAATAAAAATCAAAAAACAAACCAAAACTCAGCAAGATAACGTGCAATGATTGTATTACATAGCTCATTACTTGGATTTCCTGAGGCATGTCGTAGAGTCCTTAGAGCAGCACCAACTCAGTTGAGTATAGTTATAGACATATCACTAATGTTTGGGGATTGGAGCTTTTTTGTCTGGTCTGGGGGGTTTCTTTTATGGGGAGGTTTGAAGGCTTCTCAATTGGTTGGTTGGTTGGTTGTTTTTTTGTTTTGTTTTCTTAAACATGAGCTCAACTGTCTGTCATTTTCCTTCTTCAAGAACAAAATTCATTTTTTTCCCAAGTAAAAGTAGCAGGTGAGTGTTTCCTTTTTTTTACATGAGTATTTTATGAGGAGTGTTTCCCATTTAGGTCCCACCCTGCATCACTGGTTAGATGAAAACTGATCATAGTTAACTTAAAGGTAGAAACATTGCCTTCTTACTTGAGACATTTTTAAAGGTCATTTTCATTTCTGGTCAACTGCCAAGGAAGAAGTCCCTTGCAACCTTTAGGGACAAAGCACAATACCCCATAAAACTCCACACTCTCCATGTGATGAGTACATATAGGATGCCAGAAAAGAATACTTCCCCAGGACATGTTCAACACCATAACTAGACACTCCCAGCTCTTACTTAAGCTGCTCTTGAACTATAACATAATAGTTTAAGTGACACAGAGGACCCAGTTCTCTCTTCATTACATTGCTTGTGTCATAGATATACAGCCTTCACTTTCCATGTGCTTTGGGGAATTTATGAAATATTTATTTTGGGTGAGGGGAGGAAAGGCCTAGCAAGAGTTCACAATATTTTGAAGTGAAAAAGCATAGCAGAGATCAGAGCAGAGAGTAATACCATTAAATGTCAGACATACATAACTGTTGTCTTGCCAGCTCCATTAGGTCCCAAGAGTGCTGTTATCTGCCCTCTGTGGAAAGTGAGGCTGAGATCTTTAACAGCAGCCTTCTGGCCATCCATGTGCTCTTTGGTGAGAGAAAGCAGCACAACACCAATGGTATCTCCTTCAGAGCAAGGACCTGTCCAAGTCTGAGGTGCAGGGTCTGTGTGTGGAAGAGCAGCAAAAAAACAGAATGCTGAATCTAAACATATGTATGTATGTACAGAGGGAAAAAAATTAATTTAGCCCCTCTTGCCATTTACCAAAGCCTGGAAGAGATGTTCAGATAGTCCAAACTGACACAAGCTCCACTGAAATCAAACATACCATGCCAGTTAATATTTACAAATAATTTGGCCTATTTGCAGTTTTAAAAAGCAATCTAAAATGGTTATGCCAAGTTGTGCGCATAACCACATACATATCCATAAACTCATAAAATAGCTGCTATATTATTATATATATATATAATAACATTATGGGCATAAAACAATGATTCGAATAAGTGTGAGAAAATTCTGTGTGAGTTACTTCATATATGCCATCCAGTTTCAGACATCCAACATTGATATAACATTCACAGACATAGTTAATCTTCTCAATTCCCCTTAGCCCACAAAGCAAAGAAGATCTCTGTGAAATGATTCAGAGCAGCAGCCTGGTCTAAACATAATTCAAGGTGCTCAGGGCAAGCAGATATCCAGCAGGTTTCTAACCGTGAGTTAAACAATTCAGGAAACTGAGATGACCGTATGAAACCAATCAAGTTGTCTTCATTGGAAAGGTTGGCACTACTTTCCAAACATGAGCACAGTCAATCAGCAGCCCCATAAATACATTATTAGCATGTGATATATTATTGACACATTACAACTGAGAAATCTGGCAGTGGGTTTTTTTCTTTTTAAAAAGGAAAGTCACACTGGAACGTTAGTCCAAAAGAAACAAACTGTTATGGATGAGAATTACGAGAAGAGGGAATTATCCTTTTGAATATAGATTAAATATACATTTATATGAAATACTGATTGTTTATATTTATATCGTAGGCAATACTTTTAAATAAATAAAATGTAAACATTATAAGAACAGAGAATTATGCTTTCTATAAAAAACAAATTATATAAATCAAATCATAAATAAAAAGTTATATAATTATTTCAAAAGCTGGTTTGTTCACATTGTGAATGATGAAGCTGCTTTGCTCCTTTCACAATAAATTGTAAGTTTCTGCCAAAAGTTCTTTCTAAACTCGAGGTCACCTTCTAGCAAGGCAGTACCACCAGTTATGACATTTCCGAGATCTTTCTACCCATGAACCTCTCTTCCAATTACCTTCTCTGTCTTTTGATCTGCAGCCTAAAACCACCAACAAACATCCTTCATGGCCTTTGCATTGTTTCCTAAATTTGCATCTGAGAGCTCAACCAAAATCATTAAAGTTCAGAGTGAGCTTCAGACAATGTGTCTCGGGTAAGACAGAGGAAGAGCTTCAAATTAGTTGCAAGCACTGCAGTGATCATCCTAGGACTTCTCTGAAGAGGAGTTCCAAGCAGGTACTTCACACAGATCTCTGCCAGCCCTGCTTTAGCTGTAGTTCCAAATGGTAGGACCTACATTCCAGATCCTCCCTGACACACCTCTGATTTCCCATGTGCTCCCCATCCCAAAAGAACCAGCCCTTACCTGGGCTGTATGGAATAAGTGCAGAAATCATCTGCAAGAAAGTCACTTTGCTGTTCCAAGAAAATTCTCTATGAATGCATTTATCCCATCATCAGTAAAATGACACCCAATTTTTATTAAAGACAGCAAGCTCCTTTGCTGCTTGGCAGCTTTGAACATTCACACACAGGCAATTTGCTATCTACCACCTAAAGTGCATCAGTTAAACCAATGAGGAGCGATCCACCAAGTGTAGGCAACGTGGTGAATCCAGAGAGAAACAGGAAATCTTCATTTTAGATAAGGACCAAAGAAAATCCTCTCAACAAAATGGAATTGTTCCAAATTGCAGAAATTCAGACAAAATTCATACAAATAATTTTACCACAAGTGTTCAAATGAACCTCAAGATATTTTGAAGTCTGCCTTATTCTATGAGATACTGGTATGTAAAACCACTGAGCTGTTCAACTGTGTTACAGAAAACTGGATCATTTCCAAGCTGTTATAATGTGTGAAAAAAGCACAACAAGCCCTCATGTTATTCTGAGGCCCAAAATGGAATATGGATGAGGGTGACTCGATCCCTCATTCCCAAAATCTAAATTAAATGTCATTAAAAGAACTGAGAGGGAAAAACAAATGAACAAGTAAACAAACCTAAATTATTTATAAGCAAGTGAACACACATAGAAGAGTAGTGAAAGTATTTGGAGGCAGATAAAAATTAATTACAATAAATGTGGCTTTTCAAAGAAAAGGCTGAGAAGAGACAGAAAGAAAAGTGATTAGAAAAGAGGAAAATAAGAATCAGAAGGAAAAGAAATGAACAAAGTTAATTTTTTCTACTGAAATTTGAACCAGATTTAAAAAAAAGTTAAAAAACCAAACATATTTCAGATTCAGTAAGAATATGAAAGGGTTCAATGAACTCAAAAGGACCCTAACCAAGCAGAGGGGCAATACATTGGGACAGGATGAATCAAAGAGATACTTACTATACATCTTTTAAAGAGTTTTCTTAAATATTTGCATACAATAGTTTTCACTGAATGAATCAAGCATTACAGATGACAGCACAATATAACAGTAGGTATATAATGTTCATAGCATATACTATATAATAAAAGAAAGAAAAGGAAAAGATCTAAGCACATAATATAGGACCCAGCAATGATAAAAGCAAATTGATTGCAATCACGGCACCATTCAGAAAAAAATCAATTATTACAATTTTATTACTACAAACCTTTTTCCTGGAAGTTTTCATTGAAGAAAAATATATTAGAATTCAGATAATGCCTCTTCCTCCTCTCTGCACCAAACATATTCTTCCAATAAGAAACAGTAAAGGGAAAGTACCACTGGTTCTTTAATCCAAATTTTCCTAGATTAGAGTTAGGATATAAAGTGTTAAAAAATTTGTAGTAATTCTTTTTCTGTTTGTAGACTACTGATGTCCTATCATTACTTACAAAGACCTGGTTAGACCATTTAATTAGTTCAAATCCTTGGCTGCACTTAAGAAACTTTATAATAAAGCATAAAAAAGTTATTTGTTCATAACATCAGGTACTGCCATAAACGAATCAAATCTCAGTGATACTGTGCTTTATCTCTAAATCAGGTTCAAAGTTTAACAGAAATCATAGACTTAGCGATAGGTAGGCATAGCCTAACAAAATTTCACAGCCTACAGGAAAGAAAATGCACCAAATGGCCTGCCAAGGCAGAGTCCTACTTTTTTATTATAAAAATAATTCAGCTAATAAATATTATTCTGCAATTACTGTCCGCACAATGTAAACAATTCAGCCACCATAAGAAACACTTATTGCGGCACACAAACAGAAAGGGCAATGCTTCATTACACAACCCAAACTTTGTCATTGCATGATCTTTCCAGGCATCACTTACACATTACACAATACACACTGTGTGTGTTTGGAGTTGCATTTCATTGACACTGAAAAGCAAGTGTCAATTTAAAATAAAGTTGTATATTCCACAACCCCTACACACACACACACACACACACACACACACACACACACACACACACACACACGCTCCATATTTCAAGATGATTTTTTTAAACAAATGCAAAGTAGCTAGAAGAAAAGGTGATATATACAAATCAGAGGAAAGGTAAATTTCAATAGCTAGTGAGGCATGAAGCTATGTTTGAAAATACATCAACCAACTCAATAATACTGATAAAACTTTGTTAATGAAAAAACCCCAAACAAACCCACAAATCTCTACCTTCTGAAAATATACTTGAAAGTCAGTTTTCTTCATTCATTGGACTGTGGACTGCCCAGGAGCAAGATACAGTTCCACGTCTGAAGCCTTTATGATCTGAAAACATGCTGGTTTTCATGATTTTCAGCCCAAGTACTGACTCAGAAGATTTACCATTTTCACAAGAAGCTTTGCTACTAGACTGAGCTCTGTTACTGTGAAGTTGCAATAAATTCTTAATTCTATCAAATATTAGTCACCCCCTTAAGAAAACAAAAGATATTTCATGCCTGGTTACAAATTCTAGTCCATATGTTAGAATTACTCGATATTTACACAGATAGGAAGACTATTTCCCAGTCCCTAAGGGCAATCAGACAGTTTAGCACATCAAAATCTCAACTCGGAAAAAGATATATTTTTGTTTTAGTTGCATAAAATGAGGAAAGCCAATTCTAACCATTTTATTCCATAACATCCTCAAAAACATGAAATAAGAGCAAGTCCACAATCTTACCAGGAATAACATTGCTGAAATACCAGCCACCTACAAAATACAAGATGGAGTCAAAGAACATCATCCAGCACATCCATCCAAAGGTCATATATCCTCCTTGTGCCACTGATTGGTGTACATTATTCCACTGAATTCCTGGCAGTAGTAATAACAACATTTTAAAGGTCAAAGCTAAACTGGTACAGCATTAAAGATCACAAACACATCAACTCCACACAGTTTTGGGTACTTAAGTACTAACACAAAACAAATCACAGTTAATAACAGTAATCCTAATGAATAGAAATGAATTGTTATGTCTCTACGGGCCTCTGTTTAGAACAGCAGGTGACACTGCTGCTGGGAAAATGCAGGGAAGCTGCTGAAAGGGCTGTTTATGAAGTTTTGGCTGGCCCTTAATTTGGCAAAAGAAAAAGAACTACAACACTGACATAATGGGGCACTGAATATGAATCAGACTTTAAGCCAATTCTGCTGATATTATAAAGAAAAGGACTGCATAAGTTTCATATAATTTCTATGATGCTAAATCTGAAAATTTAAATCTCTGAATTCTAACTCAGAAGCATCTGTATGCATCAACTCTATTCAAAGGTAAACAGGAACCAATTCACTGACTAATTGTTTCATAAAACTAATACACTACAGAAGACATGAAAGGAAGGTGCAAAACACTAGTACTACAGAAAGCCACCATATCACTACATGGAAAACAAAAGTAACCAAGTTGTAGGTTTATTAAAAGCATTGCAATTTTTTTTTACTGAAAGTTCTACTTTGTTTGCAGTAGAATGGGTCATGATATTGCTTCTACAATTCTTTTTCTGTGATTGTCAAGAAAAGTAGGTTTTCCAAAACATATTTTGCCTTTCCTTAAGTCAACGTGAGTCATTTTGACGAAGTGTCTGGTTGGAAATTTAATATTTTCAGCAACTGTCTCTTCCACTCTTACCAAATTCATTATGGCACTTTTTCAATACCTAGTAGTTTGAAACATCCTCTGTCATCAATATTGATCTTGCCATATTAATAGAAAAGAGGATTACATCTTTTTATATACTTTGACCTGATCTATTAACATATTTGAATGACTTTTTTCAGAACAAAGTGAAAAACATTTCCAACTGTATTTTTTGAAATAATAAAAATTACAAAGCCTCTTCTTCTGGAAAGCTTACCTATTTCTTGGCCCTCAAAGTGTGTAATGAAAAATATTCCTTGCCCAAAGGCAGTTGTAGAAAGAAGACACTACAAAACCAGAGGAGAAAGAAAATTTGAACATCAAATAAAAGCCTGTTGTCAACAAGTTCCATGAAATAAGTTGTTATAATAAAAGGAAGCATAAAATAAATAAAGCTTTTTTTTTTTAACTTAGGCTAGTGATTTTTACTTCCTTTATGTTTTAACAAAGCTCCCCTAGAAACCTCAGTAGTATTTGCTCTGACTTAAAGAGCTGCACTGACCTAGTTATTAGCATTGGAAAATGTTATTTAACTTTATAACAAGTTATATGCTATCATAAATCTACAGCATATTGAAAACATACAATGTATAACTCTATAAAGGAATGCAAAAGAAATTTACTTTCTGTAATACAAGCAATGGTCCTACTCGATTTTGTAAGACCAGAATTAAAGAAAAGACAGAAGTAGAAGGACCATATACAGCGCGTACTATATGCTTGACAGCATCTTTGTGCAAGGAAATAACATTTGAATTTCAAGAAGAAATATAGTTGTGTTGTATCACAAAAGTACTAAATGGAAAATGAGCGAGCTAGTGATGCAGTACAGCAAGAAACTGTGACTGATGATGAATGGAAAAACACTAGTGAGTTCATGAAGGATGATAGGGAGACCCAAAATATTACTGAAATTAATAGGCATTACTCAGTGATAAATTCTGAGGTTTGAAAGTGAGCTGAAATTGACATATATTTTATCTTCTATTTTAAAATAATGCCCTTAGATAAAGTTTCTGCAGTGTTTAACACAAACAGAACATATCCTGACAGCTCTCTGAAGAAAGACGTGATATAGGATGCTGCTTACAAAAAAAATCAAAATCATCACTGGCATGAATTATAGTTTTGTACATAAAAGTTCATGCTAATTGCCATTAGCTGAGTCCTTGCTGATGCCCTCTTATATTGCCCAGGTTTCACCATCTCATCTGATGGATCCTCTCCTCTGTTCAAAATTATTGCCTTTTTCACATGTTGACGTCTCTGATTTTCAGCAAAGGCAGAATATCTGAGACATTATTTTGAAATAACTGATTTTCAAAGGACAAGTTGTCTGGTGCATACTTTTCCCTCTCTGTGACCCGAAAGAAGGGGAAAAAAAGCAACAAAAACAAAAACAAAAAATCCACTTTGTCTATATATGCATGGATTCTCACACCCATGTCTACTTGTATGCAAAGAATCCGTATATTTTATGTGACTGAAAACAATGAAAAAATTGATCTTTTTTTAGTAGTGTATGAATTATTGTACCAGCTTAATTTGGTGTGTGACTTACTTGGAAAGAGTGAAGCCAAAATGTGTGAAATGGTTTGCGTTGCATAATGGTGATATTTGATGTCACATTCATGGATATAGTATGTTGAGACAGTAAAAAGACATAAAACAGCATATGGTATACATAAAAAAGGAAAGGACCTGGAAGAACCTATACCAAATAAATATATACCTCATACTATATAGTGTGACAAATAGCTAGACAAATTTCTGATCTAACCTCAAATTATACTGAACAGAAAATCAATCATTAGTTTTCTTCCAAACAAATAACGACTTTCAGAAGCGGCATGTCATCAACTGATCTTGAAAATATACTACTATTACATATATTTTGCAACCAAAACATTAAGAGAAATCATAAGCATGAGGAATGCAACTTCCTGGTATTTTCTGTAGGTTTACAAAATTTTCCTCACAATTTATTTTTGGTTCCTTTCTTCATTCTAAATATTTTGAATTGGATGTTTATTAATGTGATATATTTCTAGTGAACACAAAAGCAAATAGAATCCTGGAGAAAGAAAAAAAAGTTAACTATAGTCTAAAGTTTATAAATTATGGAAATCCACAGCATGGTTGGCACAGAAAAATTAGAAAAGGAAAACAAATATTTACCATTATAGTCTTGATGGTGAAACTCAGCTGGTTCTGTAAGACCAACAAAACTACATAGGGCAAAAAACTGATCATATAGACAAGGCTGGCACACAGAGCTGCTGTATCAGCACTGCTAAAAAACACTCCCAAAAAATAGCTTAACATAATAACTGTGACTCCAAATTCCAGGAGAAAAAGGAAGATGAGGAAGCCATTGCTATAAGCAAAAATACCACTTGCTTTTAAAATGATGGCCAGAGCACAGCTGCTTATTGTGAGTACAATTACGTTCTCCATAAACCAAGCAAAGAAATGAATGGCTGGATGTACACCCATTGTCTTCATGTACTGCAAGACAACATAGCAAAGAGAGTTAAAGTTACGAAAGATTCTTTTTTTTCTTTCTTTTTGTTTTTTAAACAAAACACACTACCACCAAGACACTTCCAGCTTCCTAAAAGATGTCATCTTCCTCTTAAAATTTTTGTTTCTTTTCCCTCTTCCTGTGCTCTCCTGGATCCGGTGCAATACTGAGCAGGGCAGTGTCTGAGATTATCACATACAAACACAAGGAATCACAGTGCTGAGTACAATTCTCTTTGGCATAGGGTTGCAGGACCAGATGTGAAATAACTGGTTCCTCCAGTGAGGAGTTTGCCTTTTTATACTCTAAAAATTCAGAGGCTATCCATAGCACTGTAAAAACAAATGTGGGGTTTTTTTTTAGTAGAGCCTACTAGAAGTAGAAGTAACTAGAATAACACTACTAGTTAGTAACACTAGTAGTAACACTACTAGTTACTTCTACTAGAAGTAACACACAGATATGTTTGTAAACCTTTACATACTACCATGCAAATAATAATTTAGCCAGGTATGAATTACACTCCTCTTTTTTAAAAAAAAAATGCTTTTGTATACCATCTAATACAACTTCTGAAGCATTTTTCGTAAGATGATCAAAATTAATTTTATAAAGTTCATCTAATATTTTGAAGCATTATAAAAGGCTATCTTACAATACAAAGAGCAGAGAAACTAGATAACTTCCCAATAATTCCCCAAATTAAGAAGCTTACTCAAGCAGTCATTCTGCTGATGAACTGAGACCAGTGTCATTCTTTAAAAAAGTATGTTTATCCATATAGAAAATGTAAGATAAACGCCCCAGTCCTTCCATATACAGTCAAGTTGTTGATATAAACAAATAATTGTCTCATTTTTTTAACGTGTTATCATTCCTTATACTTCTGATAATTACATAGTACATAACGAATTCTTAATTTGGTCTAGGCAGCCTTACCATTACAGACAACATAGAGCAAAATATGAAAAAGAATTCAAAATAAAAAAATTCTAATCATAGGGACTTTTTCAAAACAACAGTTTTCAGCTTCAACTTTTATGGGTCTTTTGTTTATTGTTTTTTGTCTCAGGGACAATATTTGTATACTGATGCTGCAACAGTGTTGTGAATCTGAGTTGGAAGCTAGAACTAGAAGATACTGCCCAAAGGAAACAAGTGAAAACAAACCATCTGGATTACGAGGACATAAACATACCTCACAAGTTTTGCCTTTCAGTGTACCACAACAAATAAATTTCCTTTTCAGAGGTTAATCTGCCTCTTACCTCTTCAAGATGAATTTCTCTTTCATAAACCAGCTTGCGAACCATACCAGCAACTGAAACCATCCATGTTAACATCATCATAAGTGGGAAAAAAACCCCTGTATTGTTCAAGAATCTGTGAAAGAACATGCATGCAGAGTTGTCAGTCCTCAAAGGTCAAATATTTTCTAGCAGAAGGTTAATGGGTTAATACTGGGAGAATTCTCATTGTATGCACAAAATAAGATCTGACATGAGCAATAAGATTTATTCATGTTCTGGTTAGAATTACTTATTTTTTTATGTAACGAGCTAAATGTATGTATTGGTATGATATTATTATGCTAGTATTTTAAAGAATACAACTGATATAGTTATTCTTTAGGGTTCAATTCAAAGTCAAACTGAGTTAAGATTTATGTCTATAGCAAAGTTATGTATATGGACAGTGAGGTTGACCCAAGCAACCTTTACTCCACTTTAACAGATTTATTGCCACTGACCAATTTTAAAATCTAAGAATTGTGATGTTTTGATGGTTTTACAAAGAACAACTCTACAGTTTTGCATCATAAACTTCACACGGTATTTCAACACGTACCAGGGACCAATTTACAGTTTGTGTACAGGACAACTAAGGATGGAAAAGGGATCTCTTAGAATAAGCTAAGTTAATTGCACAATATGTTGACACAGCCTCTGTCCAGCAGAGTACTCCAAAGTATAGCTGCAAAAAGCTTATAAGGGGTCATTTACCAGACAGAAGTTGTATAACGTTACATTCAACACAGCTTTTATACAGTATTTCCTATGCTGCAATATTCTGGCATTGGATGTACTGGTTCAATCCTGTGACAAGATATACATTCACCCACAAAAAGGTGAGAACCTACTAGGTTCCCAAGTCCTCTAGCAGTAATCTAATAACAGTAATATACTGAATTAAAAAGCTGAAGGTTTACTTACAGATCACTGGTATGACAGGGGTAAGGCATGGCTTGCACCTGAATGGCTGTCTCTGAAGTGTCTGTCCCAGTGTGTGCTGAAATAATTGCCCTTTCAATCATGTCTTGAAGAGGAATAAAGACATGGTTGTATTTAAACCCATCAGCTGGCAACTTCTGAGGATGGGCTTTCCATGCTGGGTTTTTAATCAAATCTGTTCTCATGCTATAGAGAACGCTAGTTCTAATTGTATATGAAATATGTTTTGGAAGGAGATTGCTGGAATCTTGCCTCTTATTCTTCGGTGTATCAAAGATGATACCTGGTATAAAAAGAGAGGAAGCTTCATAACCAATCTTACACAATTTATGCTATTCCCATAGCTAACTCATGGCTAATTACCATACAATATAAGATACATTCACCTCTCAGGGCAGGCCTCTAAAATTTCTTGACTGCCAAGACAGGCACAGTAGGTTTCAGAAACACATTTTTTTGCATTCATGAATATGAAATATAAAAATTATTCACATCATACATGGATTTGAAAAAATTATTTTTATTTGAGAAAATTTATTCTGCAATTTGCCTTTTTTGAACCGCAGTTTCTCTTTGCATCTCTATTTAACCCTTTTTTGGGGACTGATATCAATTCCACAATGAAAGTAGCAGCCATAAAAATTGTGTATCTAAGGATAGCAACCTGTTGAAGTGGGTGACAAAGTAAACAGTACTAATCCATTAAAATTTACTCTGATATTAATTTTCAAGTCAATTACAACTAGGACAATTACCACAACAGGATTTACATGTTTATTTTCTCTAGCCTTATATAAAGGAGGAAAAAAAAGGAAACACAAACAGATGAAAGTTTAATATGTAGCTGTAAAGATGAAGCCAACTACATGAAACTGCTTATATTTTCTTTCTGGATGACCTAGACTTTTTAGGACTTCTGGGTGCATGCAAAATGTTGTCCTTTTTTTTCTTAGAAAGGGGGAGAGATATCATACCTACCATCTTGTTCTCTGAAAGATACTAAGATATAGAATAGTCTGCTGCAGGCCTTATTTCTTTGTACTGGTAAATCTCATTTTCCCATGTATGCAAACAGTTGATTTCCTAAGACATTCCATGAGGCTATGAAGACTCTGAAGACTACAAAGCAAGGAAATTTCCACTCTAGTTACTATGGAAAGGAATGTTTGCCTACATCTCAGCATGCAATATTGACATGTTGGACACATTAAGGCCCTTAAAATGCCATTTTCTCTCTCTAATAATATGAAGAGATTATAAGGCCAGAGTACTGATGTTGCAGTAGGGACAAGAATGACACACTGTGTTGCTAGACAAAATGGCCCAAAATGGCTACTTTATTGCTGTAGCGTTTGGTATTAGATTATTACAGAAGGCAGCGTGTTCTTTTCTCATAGGACAGAAAGTCGTTTTCTATTGCTATGACTGGAGGACTATAAAAAGTAATCTGAAGGCTTACTTACCATTAGTTACAATGTTTTTGCTATAAAGTTTACTTCATACATTATCAACAACAGGCAGTCTGCTGGCAGCAGTAGCTCTTCTAAACATGATTCACTACACAGTGTTAAGTCCTTTTACATATCTAAAGGCGTGCTGAGATTCACAGTCACTTACTATTTTAAGGGTATACTCGAATATCATCAACATCAATTTCATCAACTAATGCCAGGCTGCTGAAAGACTTGCCATCTTCTCCAACATAGTGAAAAACTCTCACAAGAAATACCTGGGCTTATGTTAGCGTATGATCCTTCCCTAGGTAAGTGGAAGCAAAGGGGATCTAGAACTTGACAATTCAATTTCCTGAGGGGGGAGATTTATCTGCTCGTTTCTTCCCTTGATGGAACAATTTTCTTCCTACAAAGCACTCCTGAGCAATTTTCCTTATCTCAAGTACAGCCTGTTGGTTTTGTACTGATGGCGGGTGGCCATTGCAACACTGCAAATGGGGGTACTGTGCAAGTTACGGAACAAGTGTAGGATTCCAGATCAAGTAGTTTCATTCTCTACAACTTCTTTCTCATGTCTTCTGTAGTCAGATTACAGAGTCCAGGGAGACAATAAAGAAAAAACCAAAATCAAGAGTGGGAAAGTGTTGTGGTATACCTTATATAGACTTAAATATACATTTTTGGAAACACTAAGTGTAACTTACCGCTTTTTCTACAAGATGAGAAAAGTATGTCTATTAAGAAAAACATTCTTGCCTTTTATAATCTTTTGTACAATTAATTGATTCTCAGCAATAAGCAAATAATGCAGGAAAAGGATAAAGAGTGTAATCCCAGGGGGAAAAAAATATATTAATTTCTTAAGAATTTATTTACTCTGAGCAAACAAGCTAATTTCCCTGAGGTTTTGGTTTAAGAATAAACCTTACCAAAACTCTTTTCTTTTCTGCTTTTTGCAACGAATATAAAAATTAAATTTTGAAAGTATATAAATTACATTAACTAGACAATCTCATCACAACAAGTATAGTTTCCTCAAAATTCTATATTTTTTCAGCTTTTTCTACTTTAAACACTTACTATCATTCCTTTAAATATTTTGGTAGAAATAACAGATTCCATGGATTCATTTGGCCATTCCACAGTTAAAAAAACATAATTGTTTTTACAGCATATATTACAGAATTCGAATGTGTTTTATTTTGCCTGTATTATATGTGTTTTAATCCATACTTTGAAATGGCGTAAACTAAATTTAGAATATCAATAAACACAAACAACAACAACAAACTCTGAAATATTCTGTCAATATACATTTCACAAAAGGTACTTACTAGCCAAAAGATTATTTTGCTGCATGAGTTCATGAGCCTTCTCCTCCAATACCTCAACAGAGTCAAAAGGCTGGAAGCGGTCCAGTAACACACAGGAAGAGATATTTACTACAAGCTGTGACAACAGGTCAATCTGTTTACTTGCTGAGCTGTTAAGCATCTTGTTCATCACAGTTTCTAAAATGAGGAAACAAATTAGATTTCCTTAGTTTTAACAATTGAAACAATGTGTTGTCACTTACACATCCTACAAGAGTAAATATCCTTTGTATGAAAATAAAGAAGTTTTAAAAGAAAAAGAATTTTAGTGTAAGCATGTGGAAATGCAGTCCATATTATAGTGGCTTTTACAAGCCCCAGCTGCCTTTTCCTTCAATTTCAGAGGAAAACAAATGTAACAAATTAGAGCAAAGTTTTAGAAAGAGACCATGTCCTTGAAACTGTAGGACTTCTAATGTTTCTTTGTTTCCATAACATCTCCCACAAATACAAAGGAATTACTTGTATCCCATAACTACTGTATTGGGCAATTCAAAAACTTCAAACATCATAATAGAGATTAATCTCTGATTTAATAATATATTGGACAATTCCTTTCTCTTTGACACTGTGAATATTTCAAGAACCTTGTTGTATAGAGCATAGGCATTTTGACCAAAGCCCCATATTTAAAAACATCTGAAAAAAAAGTCTACAGCCCCTACATTTTTACTTTGATTTTATCTATGGATCCAGAAGGAATGTACGCCTCAATCAAAGTCTGGTTTCCAAAAAAACTGAACCTTTGCAGGGATTCAGATCTTCATCCATTGATAGAGAATGTAGCAATAGTGCTTAATCCTTATGTTTGAGAGAATAACAAGAAGGATAGCATGATCTAGAAACAACTTAGAAACTCATCTAGATTTAATGCAAACATTTGAATTTCCCAGGGAATAATCAATATTATAAAACATCCAACACAAGTTACCATCTTACATTTTTCAAGACTCACTTGAAGATATAGGCTTTGAAAAGGGCAGATGATGACCTCATTTCATAACAGTGGTGACAGACAAATTCTGGATCCTAGCCATTATTTAGCATCAGCACACAAAATATTACAATAGGAAGGCAGATAAGTGGAAAAATGTATGAAGCAGTCTAAAGAAGACATGATTAACAGTGAGAAAGGATAAGGAGAGCAAGGAGAAAAAGTAGAGGAACTGACAGTCTAGAATTCAAAAGATAGATGAACAATGACAGTGAATTCACGGCTTGTGAGAAACCAGCACCAAATACAGATACTATATATCTTATTTATTATTATCCTTGAGGAAGAGACTAATGGGAATGTCTATGCTGCTACTTTTTTATGCCATTAGAGAGAACAGGATATTCCTAACATTAAGCCCAAGTAATAGAATTAAGTTTTCATAAATATATATATATATTATATATATGTATGTAATTATATATAGCCCTGTATATATTCTCCCCATAAAAACAGGCTGAGAGGGTAGGAGTTGTTCAGCTGGGAGAAGAAAAGGCTCCAGGGAGACCTCATGGAAGTGTTCCAGACTTTATTGTGGCCTTTGAGTATCTGAAGGGGACCTATAGAAGAACTAGAGAGAGATTTTTTACAAGGGCATAGGACAAGAAGGAATGGCTTTAAAGTGAAAGAGGATACATTTAGATTGGATATTAGGAGGAAATTCTTTACTATGAGGGTGATGAGACGCTGGAACAGGTTCCCCAGAGAAGCAGTAAATGGCTCATCCCTAAATATGTTCAAGGGCAGGCCAGATGGGGCTCTGAGTAACCTGATCCAGAGGAAGGTAGCCCTATGGCAGAGTGTTTGGAACTAGGCGATTTTTAAAGCCCATTTCTGCCCAAACCATTCTATCATTCTGTGATATATATATACACACATACAAGGCCGTCATTTAAAATCAATAATTAACTGAAAAAATTATCTCTTGTGAATTAAGCTCATGAATATTTTAATATAAAAAATATAATCTAGCTTGCTGTTTGCTTGAAGTGTGGAATACTTAAACATTTCTGAAAGAAAATATTGTCTTTTGCAATGGGCATGAATTTCATTATTCCATCATAGAAATAAGACATATATATGAACAGGTACAATCTACAGGAAAGGTTTAGAATTAAAATCTACAGAGTTGCCCGACTTACATTTTTTCCATTCATAAACGTAGCAATTATCAATAAAAAACTTGGCAAATCTGTGTTTGCTATTATCTTCATACTTTTTCACTAACCAAAAGTCAGACTTCATCTTCCACTTTTAACCTATTATTAAGTAACTGGGAGGAAATATATATGTTTTTTGTAAATCTACTATGTAGAAGTACTATTTAAGTCAAAATAACAAGTTGTTAGAAGAATAAACTGGAATAAAGCAGGAATAAATAACTTCAGGTCAGAAATTCCAAGAAGGTTTTTAGTCATCTCATGAGATTTGGGTGGTGACACAGTTTTCAGTGATGACATTAGAGTGATTTATATTCAGCTTTCTAAATACACACAGAACAATTTCATTACAATGAGGGCAGCAGAGTGGTAGCATGAAGGAAAGCTGCCTGTCCTGGCTTTTTTTTTTTTTTTTTTTAATTGCCCTGCCTGTTAATTCTGGGTCACACGTATCCCTTTGTAAGGGAGATTCCTTGATAATGAAAAATCACTTTACATCCGGGAGAAATCACAGAAGGACAAAAGAGAGACTCAGCAAGCAAGAATTTAAATAAAGGAGTCTGCAGGACAACTGCCTCCCAGTGCCCTCTGAGAGCCTGAGAGGTTTGTAAGGACTGTGCCCAGCAAGGAGCTGTAGCGGGACAGAGTTTATATAAATCAGTAGGAAATTATTGCGACTTGCTGGGCTGGAAAGCAAGCATAGAGGAAGACAGTTGCCTTGCCTGCACACAGCTAGCTTAGAAAGAAGGGTTTAAAACAAAACAAAACAATCCTTTCAGCCCTCAGCTAAATATTTACTTTGCTCTGTGTGAGTAAATCTGACATAGTAACCCTGTAAAACAGTTTTAGGAATTGATAACTTTCCAGGGTCTTACAGCATGATGGTTTTGTAGAGAGGTTCTACATCTATCCACTTGGTCCACAACCCTTTCTGGCAGGAAAAACAAGGCCACTGTGTCTGTTACTTTTTATAGCATTGTAGAGAAATAAAAAAAAGATACCAACACAAGCACTTGAGATTTGAGGATAATTAGAAGTCATCTGAGTGCAAGTGTAGGTGTGATAAAATAGGGTAATATTTGCTTTAGTTAGAAGACAAAATACATAATCTCACATAATTTAAGTGATTTTAGAAAACTTGAACTTTAGACAGGAGAAAACAGACTGTTGAGTAACACATGGATACATTTAAGCCTTTAATTGGATCCAAGCAGGGCAACTATAGGTCTAAACAACTGATGAAATATAAGATTAAATGACATTTAAATAAACAAACATGAGAACAGAGGTTTACAGTAACAGCTACACATGATTGTGGACTAATAAAATGAACAAAAAATATACAAACTAACATAAAAGTAAGAGTGCATCGTAATTTTTTAAGAAGTAAAATGACAAAGTGAATCTGTAAAAAGAAGTGTAATCAAAGTATACATGCAAAAGAGATCTCTGGCACTTTGGAGAGATGTTTCACAAAGGCATAAATGCCCTTGTGATCTATAGCTCATATTGATTTTCACTTTTTATATGATGTCAATTTTATCCACTGTATTCCCTAAAAAATAAATTCTAGAACTTCATAAGACACTCTACTTAAGTTGTATTGACCATCACTGTATAAACCATGTATTACATATTACCAAATGTTCTTAGTTCTGTTAAAAAGCTATAGCTTGAGAAACACAGGCACAGATTTCTATAATGTCTGCAACAGAAAAGAAGGATCTGATAATTCCAGAAATCATGACTTGTATTTAATGAAATATTGTTTGTTCATCACCTATCATGCAGTTCCCAGTGTTAGAACCAAACAAAAAAAATCCATTTGTTACTCACTAATATATATTGCTATGTTTCCAGCAGGCCCTGCAGTTTAAGAGACTTGTTCTTTCCTCCCTCCTATCTTTACAGTAGTGTGATCCTGTGGGCTTGTATTATGATCCACCTTCACCATGAGAGGTGAACTCTGCCCAACCCATATTAGGCAGCAATTCACCGGTTAAGAAAATTATCCTGAGAGAGAGCAGATTCAAATTTGAGTCCCTTGCTTAACGAGGACACAGAGCTTAGATTCCTTCTGGATTGAATTCTGGACACTGCCACTTTTCTCAGTGAAGGTGTGCACAGCCAGTCCTAGTCTTCAAACACAGCCTTCAAACCAAGGCCAATTTCAATTAAATCTCACAGCCTGTGTGCAAAAGACAAGCCACAACAGGTCTCATAAACCATGACTGCACCAGCTCAAGACAGTAGTAAGGGTTGAGAACGCACTTAATTTACAAACTCTTAGGGGGCTCCATGAATTTTCTCTATCTCCTGCCTAGAGGCGTGTTCTGAAATCCAATAAAAGTTGCACCTGAGGTACACTTATTTATTTTATCTCTAGTCTTAATTCTTGGACTGTAAAGCAGACTTAATATCTCTATTACTGTAAAATTCATTTTTCTGAAGTAAGGATTGCCACACAGTCCCTCTGTGGGGCCACCTGACAGCTCACTGCCCTCCTCCAGAAAATGACTGGAACAGATTTGTGTCAGGCTCATAATTATCTTAACACTCACTGATTAGAAAACACATAGATCTATCTTCTCCTCCACAGTCCTTCTCTAGGAAGTATCCAGCTCCCTTAACACCTGATGTCACACTATCTGTTATTGCATTTTATCCCACTTTTCTCTCTTTCTAACCCTCAGAATCATGAACTTTTCTTAAACGATATTGTACTCTGGTTGAGTATGGACTGTTCCTTTTGGCACATGCTGGCAAGAATTTCAACGGTCGTGCACTTACCCTACTGATAGCTGGAGTTTACCAAATTTTTTTTCAATCATCAAATTCTTATAAAATCTTAAAGTAATGTATATCTGAAGCATAACCCTTTCTATTCTCCTACCTAAATCCTTGTCTATTCCAAATTAGTAATAATAAAAATTCCCATTGTCCTCCACTAAGAGCCATTTTCCTTGGGCTACCTACCTAATCCTAGAGGCTATCTATCTAGCTGCCAGGGCTCAGTACCAATGCAGAAAGGGGGCATGACAGACAGGGATGACTGCGCCCCAGGGGGAGGCTGCTGGGCAGCCCCATGTAGTTACCTAAATCAGGGACACTCCTTTCCCACCAGAGCTGCACAGAGCTGTGCCTAGGCCTGCACATCCCACCTGGCTGTGGAACTCAGCATAGACCTGAGCCCAGACTGTTTATGAAGGGGTAATGTCTTGGCCTCAGCACCATGCCCATTGTCCAGAAGGATGTCCCAGGGCTGGGGCTGATCGTGGTTACTCTCTACTGACATTGCAGCTCCTCAGTTATAACCTTATCTCAGGCTTTTCCAAGGCTCAAGGAGACCTCACACAACTGATTCTCAATAAACAGAGAAAAAAAACCCAGTTTTTGATCAAACGCACTGGATTCAATCTCATTTTCTATTTATTTCCTTCAAAATCTACTACAAAAATCTAATGAAACTGAGGCTACTGGGTTTATGTCTCTTTTCTCTCATTTTAAGCATAGCTGTTATGTTTGTAACTCTCATGACACACTGCTACTTCTGATTTGTTACAAACGTTTCAATATTCTAAAATTGAAATTATTCACTGAAAAGAAAAAAGATAATTAGAAACATTTGAGACTAACTCAAGAGATTAAAGTCTCTTATCACTTTCCTTTAGTACCACTGAAGTAGGTAGAACATTCGATTTCAACTTAATATAGTTCTAAGTTGAAGTTCAAGTCTGTTAAGGCAAATCAGCACATGTACTTTTATGTACATACCATATGCTTGCATTTTTTTAAGGAGTTTTTCCATGTTAATATCCAAATTACTTTCTATGAAGTGCTTTATGAAATTGCTTTGCAGTGCTTCCTGAAAAAAAAAATAAAATTATAGATGTTACATCAAGTTTATCTGCTCTAAAGAAATACAAAATATACATATGCATTCATGCTCAGTTCCTATGATTTCCTACAAAACACTGGAGAAGTCGTTTAGCCTCTCCACTTTTTTATTATTTGAAATGTTGACTCCACACATTTCAAATAATGGGGAAAGGTGAGAAAAGGGGGAAGAGGAGGTAACAGGGGATGACACAAATATGTAGAATGAAAAAATGCCATTAACGAGAATGCGGTTTTTTTCGGTTTTATTTGGTATTTCCTCCACTAGTTTTTTCATCAGCTGCACATTTTGCTGGGAAATGCAAGCAATGATACAATCAAGTTCAAAAATATTTTTTCCCCTATTGTTCAGTGATACTGGAGTGATACCAGAGATAGTGAGGCAACACTTCTTTACCTGTTTTCACCTCAGGAGTTTCTCAGTATCAGACTGTAGGCTTATTGCCTAAAGCAAATCTGCCTCTTTTCAGCTCCTTTTAAGCCTGAAGTCAGATACATGGGCAGTTTTACATGTTTAGAAATACCATCTAGATCACACAGCAAAAAGCTGGAAAACAGAAAGATTTC
The DNA here is from genome assembly GCA_013399895.1 of Serilophus lunatus. Lineage (NCBI taxonomy): Eukaryota > Metazoa > Chordata > Aves > Passeriformes > Eurylaimidae > Serilophus > Serilophus lunatus. The sequence goes on along the minus strand of VXBA01004483.1, from coordinate 103,388 downwards.
CCACAGTTTACCAACCTGCAGTCGGGAGACTGTGAGGACATTTCCACTGGCTTTAAAAACCTCAGACATCCTAAGCCACATCTCAGAATAAGTCTTCAAGTTTTCCACAAAATCAAAAGTGAAATTAGCCTGGGAAAAAAAATATATGGAAAGACATGAAACTAAAAGTTTTTACAGTAAATCTTGAGAAAAAGGAAAAGCTGCCATGCTTCAGAGCTTCTGCAACTCCTTTCCATTTCACTTTGATAGTCAGCAGTAAGAATATCCATGTTTTCTTTTTTTCTACTTAAAAATTAAAACTATTTTTTGGCAATCCCAAGCAAATAAAAGTTTTCCTGCCCTGCATGTGTTTCCCATCTGAAGTATCACAAAGACCCCTTCATTTTATAATGTCTCTTTCACACAGAGTATCATGGAGGTGCTTCAGAAAGACAGAAAAAGAAATACAATCAGGACATATTCAAAAGAAAACCTCTGCAGTTATGGATCTTCTATTCAAACTACTACAATTTCTCTCTTAGCAAACAACCAGCAATTTTTTTCCAGCCTGTTTTAAACACATCACAAGTGTACTCAAGATTAGAAAATATTGTAGTATCTTTTTGTTTAAATTGGTGTTATCAGTCACAGAAGTGCATTTAAGAACAATCCAGCATTGTTGTTATGGTAGAAAGTGTGACATTTTGCAGAAAAGAGTCTCTGCAGTGAGTTGTAAACTCTAATTTGGGACCACACTTTTTGCAGTAATTCCTATTGAAAGTATACAATTTCTGTCAGAGTATTTTAAGCGTCTTTTTCAAAATCTCACTCTTAGCACAACATGAGAAAAAAATTTGTGGTGGCTCTTTCCTCCCCTTTATAACACAGAAGGCCCCAAAGAAACCCTATATATAATTTTGGTTTTATGAAAAATCATTATGCATTTAAGTTCTATAAGAATCTCTGTTCCACTTCAAAGAGTTTGTTAGGATTAGTTCATTAGGATTAATGAGAAAGTGGTCTTAAATGTTAAACTAAATCTTGTGTCAAATCAACTAAACAAGTTCTTCCTATCAGAGGCAACACAGAAACCTCATGGATTGAAATCCCAGACCAGGCACAAAGGGACACAATAAAGGCAACTGGGAAGGTTGCAAGGGTGGCAAACAGCTAGTATAGGGGATTGCTATCTCCCCAGGACAGAGCAAGCACAGGTTACACCACAACATAAGGAGATCAGATTTTCAGACATCACTAGAAATTGTTATAACAAGCAGCTTGTAAGATCTGGGCTCAGCTGAGCTTAGTGCTTCTTGACTGGATTCTGAACAGCATAAAGGATTAATTTTTGTGCTGAAATTGCTTTCAAAGGGCTACAGTAAATGTAATGTGCTTGTATCCAACCTCCTTATACAAACAATAAAACGTCGCAAATTACTGCAGCAGCATGGATTTTTGGAAAAGATGAACTTAGTATCATGCAGGTACTTATTTGAAAGAAATTAAAAAAGCAAAGTGGTAAGCCATGTGCAGGAGCTACAGAGACTAAGGCAGCATATATGAAACTGAAAAAAGCTATTGCCTATCAAAAAAGATTTAAGAAAGACCATATGCATACATGCACACACACAACAAAGCAGGAAGCTATTATAAAACTGCCTTTAAAAGGAAGTAAACAGAAAAAAAAATTAGGGGAAAAAAAAAAAGAGAGGTTAGTTTAAAAATGTTTTTGCTTTTTCATTCACTACAGTAGGCCTTTGGGAAGCTCCTGTGTCAAAAGCCTTCTACACGTAGAACACTTTGAAGAATCTGTTTCAAATCAAAGCAGCAGTATAAAAAAGTCATACAATTTGACAAAATTAATTACTAGTTTCTAGGACAAGATAATGTCCCACTAAGAATTCCAAAAGCACTCAAGGATTAAATAGTTGAAGTGCTCTCTGCAATGTAACATCCTGATTAACATTCCCTTGTTATCAGGGAAATGGAAAATAACAAATGTAAAGCTGTCCATAAAGATGGTAAGAGAACCAGAGGACTGGTTCTGAAATCTAAGTAAGTTTAATCTGAAATCTAATTCTTAAATCTTAAGTAAGTTTAAAAATTTTATACTAATAATAAATAATAATAAAGAGTTGCAGTAAATAGAGAATATAAATAAATGTATCTGGGAGACAAGAACAGAAAATTTTGAAATATAAGTTGACTGAGTTTGAAGTGGAAGAACAAGCAAATGAGGAAGAGGTGGTTGAAACAGAACAACTCACTACAAGCACAATGAATTGAGTTTATACAGCCCAAAAGGCAAATGGACAAATTATAGCAATAAAGTCCCAGCAAGCCTGACCTCAAGGTTTTTGGAAATAGCAAAAAGTTCTTTTAATGTGATTGCCTGAATATAAGATTGACTATGAGAATCTTTTGAAATAAGAAATATTTCCATAAGATCAGTTCATCAGTGGCAAAAATGTTTTGTTGCCAAAACAAAGATCAAAGACATCCCATGTAGCCTTTGAACTCCTGGATGCCAGTTAGACAGGACTGTTTTGCACTTAGTCAGCACTGAATCCTGGATCTGTAACAGTCACTATTATTCTCCACAGTAAAACTGTTGATTTCTCTAAAGGTAAAAACTCGTTATCCCACAGTTTGTTGAAGAGTGGTCAATTACATGGTTTTGAAACTAAATAGTCTATGTGGAAAAATTACAGAATATATCCCAGTATCCAAACATCAATGTTCTTCAAAGCTTTAATCCTCCACTTTTTTCTTCTAGCAAATAGCTGTCATGTGGTCATATATTCTAAAGCAAATTAGAACTTCTATTGTAATTTCAGTAGCAGATTAGGTTGCGTAAAGGCTACAGGGTTGGGTTTTGATAAGTCTATTTGAGACTTTGCATTTAAATTTTGTTTCTGTTCAAGCAATAGCTGACAGACTTCTGTAATCAAACCAAAGAAAAAGTTGTTGAAGAAACTTTCCCATTACTTTCATATTTACATATGAACAGATACATCTTCATAACTGCTTGCTATATTTACAGGACAGGGGAGAGGGGCAGGGGTGTGTTTACATAGATTTCTGAATAAACTAATGGAACTTTTGTGAGCCTGAGAATATATAATGAGAATGAGAGCTTGTTCTAGAGGTGCCTACTAGAATCTTTGTATTGTCCCACAGCATTAAACCCTACCAAAAAAACCACAACTACTAATCAACAAACCCAAAAATGAACCCACAAGAAAACTTCTTTCTTAACCGTATTACTCACTCCAGATTTCACTAGGAGATGCATAAGAGAACATGCTGTATTGTCAAGATACTTATCTTTCTTACAGATACTTTTAAGAATGGGAGTTTGGCATATCAGTTGGCAAAATAATAAGTAAATATCTTAAGTGCATTATTCTAAATGCTTTTGTAGCATAGAATACAATTAAGCGTTCAAAAATATTTAGACATTTTTATCATTTCTTAAAATTCATTCTTTATAGAACTTTCATCTACCGATACCAAGAGTATTTTCATTTTAATTGATTAAAAATTTTAAACTAATTATACTGAACTCCAGAGCAACAGCCTGTTTCCCAAATTAAGTTATTTAACAGCAAAATATGAAATTGCTGAATCCTTTTTTCCAATTCAGAACAGAAACTATAAAGTTACCTAGTACGTGCTGTCTAGAATGGAGATTTTGGCTTAGTTTTTTTACTATCTTTTTAGAGCACAACTCAGAATATCACAAAATTCCCCATTTACAGAGAATATAACTACCATCACATTTAAGGTCAGCACTTACAAGCAGTCACCACTTAAAATCTGGAGAAAATTAATTGTAAGTTAACACAAACTGCCATTTTTGCAAAAACTAATATTGCAGGCTAAAAACTGTAACTGTGGAAGATCACTGCAAAATTTTTACAGAAATCTAATGTGTACTTAAAACAAGTCATCAACCCTTCTTTTACGGAAGTGTCCCTAAGATAGTCATGAAGAAACATGTTATTGTCAATAATCAAGCTCAAGACAGAGCATCAACCATACCAGAATTGTAGAGACAGTAAAACTGTCGAATAATACCAGCATCCCCAAATACAGCACCTCAGCTACAACTGGTCATTCATACTACTGGTGCTGGAAACATAATCAGGAAAGATGCATTGTAGATTTTGGGGTTTGCTTTGAAATGCAGCTCAGTGACTTCCTCAAAACGAGCTTTTGCTCCTGGGCTATCCGTTCCCACAGCTTTCTATGCTGCCTCATTAGTTTCCATCACAAGAAAATGTTGAAGGAAAAAGCTGCCCTAAAATACATGTACTCTACACCTGAAATCAGCATGATTCACATGACACTTCTCCTAGTGTGTTCTTTTTCATCTTTCTATACAAAGTTTAAAGGACTTAGAGCAAAAGTCTGCTTTTCACACCAAGGTGAAATCACTGTAACAAGTAGAATAAAAGTTAAGGGAAGAATTAAGCTTAAAGTGGGAAACAGGCAAGACCTCAGGGGGAAGGGTGGATCTATTTTTCCAAAAGGCAATTATCCAATTGCTTCTACCTACCCTGAAAGAAACAAATCTTTAAAATAAAGTACAAAGACAAAATCAATAAACAGAAATAGTAGGGGTTTTTTTGATACTCACCTTCTCCATCACCAGGTCAATCATGTTGATGTTTGAATTGTATAGTATCTTCCCATGTAATAAAGGTTTCAGGAAAGTCCATAGCAAGGCCCCGTTAGGAGACTGCAAAATCTCATGGTAGATCTTCAAGCAAAAAGGAGCTGCAAAAACAAATATAGGCTCAGATTTAAGACAGACAACACAGGCGAGGTTGGGGGTTTTTTTACTCAAAGAAAAGCTGGAGTCTTATTTTAGAGCCTGCCACAGCACCATGTCAAACACCAATCAACAGCTACTAAGCAATCAGTAGGTCCTCAAACAGAAATTGTTTAACCGCAACCTATGATAATGTAGAGAATGCAGAACTCTAAATACAAAAATGTAATTGAATCCAAGAGCTGCTGACATTTGTGAAAAGCAGCCTGTGAGCCTTATCTATCCAAAAGTGATATTAGTGCATTATAAAGCAGGAGGACATATATAAAACCTCTGCCCTTAAAATGAATGCAGAGGGAAAAGTCACCTTAAAAGAAAAAAAGAAAACAACAAAACACACCTCCCTCCAAACCCTCTATTGTTGTCAACTTTGTATTCCTACATAAGAAACAAGTAGGAATACACAAATTCCTTCACAAGTGGGGCTATTAATACATTAGGATGTATGCCCTTCAGAACTAGGATCTAAGGAATAGTTTACAAGATATCCCACTGCATTTGTACTCATGTAAAGGCAAGGAGTTTCCTACGAGAAACATTTAGCTTTTTATGCCCAGCTCATGTGTTTTGGGGTTTTTATTATTTATTAGGAATGGATTCAGAAATATGTCATTTCCAATGCTGTGAAAAAATATCAAATAGTGTGATTAACACCTCAAGGAAGGTAAAACTTTTTACATAATGGAAGACTAGGCAAAAAGACACTTAAATTCCTGACAAAAGTTAAAGAAAGAAGTGTCAGAAATGTTTCATTACAAACAGCCAGTTCTTTGTCCAAAGTTTTACTTTCTTGAGTGAAACACTCATTACGAAACACTGCCATTGCTAAATGACAGCAAAGAATTAAGAGGCTGCAAGTTGGAAACATCAATATGCTAAAGACACAGAAAACATGCTAATATGAATTTGCTGTGATTTTCAGAAAGTCATTGAGAAGTGTTTTGCGTACACAAAATACATACAAGTTAACCACTGTGAATCAATATGAATCAAGTTTCTGTGGCCTCTTGTTTTTTTTACTTTCATTTTCCATTGCCTCATTTGAAAATTCATAAAATATGGGCAACTATTAATTCATTCATAGGAATGCTGGAACTAACTGATGCTTTAAAGATATTTCAGGGTCCTGTGGTAAAAGGTCTTGCAACACTCTACAGTTGTGACATCTTGCAAAAAAAAATCCATCATCAAGAAACAGTGTTTCTGGCCTACAGAGCTTTATAAGAGACTAAATTCCAAGCAATCTGTCTGATCAGCCACACTGCTAACTTCGGATGGGAAAGAAAAGCGGAGCTGCTTGCTTACCCCTGTATACTACACACCTAAGTGAGAAGGCCAGGGCAGAGTTCTGACTCCCTCCCAAGGGTCCCAACCCAGCCAAAGGCTTTCTGGCTGTAGAAACCAATAGACAGCAGAACCTTCCCTAGTGACACTCTATCACTGTATTCTTCTCTTGCATAGATCCCCTGAGGCACTAACAAGGTTATTAAAAATATTAAAATTAATCAGGGTAAGTCAAATGTGTATTGAGAAAAGGGAGCAAAGGTGAAATTATTTAAGAGATAAGAGATTTTTCTGAGCACTTGACAAAGAGAATAGGAATATCAGCTATTAAAAAACTCATTTCATCCAGAAGGGTTTCATATTTTACTGCACAATAGCATCACAGCTTTGTATTCACAGAAGAAAGGCAAGGAGCAATACATTCTCAGTCTTGTACGTAACATACATGTTTTTTCATACCATGTGCTTCACAAATACTAATATATATGTCTCAAATACTGGAATACGCTTATTAATTATTTGCAAAGATCGAATCACTTCTGTTTCATCCAAAATCATTGTGTAGCCATAAAATTTTTATTGATCAATCCCTTGTGCTCAAGGTGACAGTGTCAACTGATATGTCAGCTAGTATATAAATATTTCCATTTAAGAGGGGAAAATTCCTCTAAACTCTGAATGCATACTGTAACTTGTGATTAATATTTTTTCTTACTTGCATCTTCAGGAATGCCATATTTTGCCATATTGTCCTCCAAGAGTCCCATGGTTCTGGGCATGTCAATGAACATGTTTGCACTGCTGAAAAATGAAGATTCTTCTTTACACACTGCCTTGATTACGGACTCCAGGGATCCTACAGGTGAACTTCTGAACTGCCCACCTTGCAAAAACTAGAACAAATGAACAGAAATACAGATGAATCAAGGTTGGGTTTACAAGCTTCAAAGAGTAGCCCTGGTGTTCTGTCAATATTGGCATTCAAGGAGATTGATGAAATTAGGCTGTTGAAACTGCCTAAAAGAATGAGAGCCTCCTATGCCCTTTGCTTTTCTTCTGATTACCTTTATTATGGGGAAAGGTAATGCAGTTTTAATTGTCAGGATATTCATTGAAAGAAAGTAGTGTAATATATTACATTAAACTTTGAAAAATACTATGTTTCAGTTAGGCAGAAACGGAATTAAAATATCAAGGCACCTCCACTAATGATGCCCGGATTCCAAATCAAAGGCAACGGAAACAAAGAAAACCATTTCGCAATGAATGTTCCCAGTGAAGACTGTTGCTAAAGAAACAAAAAAAAAATCAATTGCACATGCCCTAGAAGCCTATTTTTCAAGTACATCTTTTAACTTGTTAGATGTGCTTCTAGTTTTTGCACATCTTGAGTAATACTAGCATTTATTATTGCCATTTGCTCATGATTAGCATACATCTAATGAGGAGAGAGAGTAGTATGACTGCTTTTATGGACTAAGCCTCACTGTTCACTACAAAGAAAAAAACCAAAACAGCCTCATCCTCTGTGCAGCTTCACTTTTCGAATAATGTGCTCCATTATCTCATGGAAGGCTGTACACGTGCACATTTCTAAGAGGATACAACTGCAAGGCAGAGTACTGCTAGAGTATAAATGAAGGGTGCACTGGCTCGCCTCATACTCATTACTTTTGCAGATGTGTGTCAAGAAAGACATAAATAGACTATCAGATATCATTTGAAGACTCCGCAACTGGCAAATAGAAAAAACACTGTGATATGTCAAACATACATTCAACATTGAAATAAATTATCATTTTATCATTGGAACTTATTTTTTTTTAAACAGAAGTCAATTTTCAAAGTAGTATAGCACTTTACATAAAGACTTAATCACAGACGGTTTAGAGATTGTGCTGTTAGAAACTGTTTATCCTGATCAATGCACTTACTGAAGTGCCAGGTGCTTCTTTAGTAATCCTGGAGGAGTATTAGTAAGTGTCATTTAAAACACAGTTTTAGCTGTTACCAACACACAGTTCCAGCACAGAGCATAGTAAATAAATGATACCCAGATTTCATAATGCCATCATCTACAACCCTTGAATGAATATGCTGGCATGGATTTCACTGGAGAAATAAACTTTATTTATGCGCAATGCTGCACAAAAGTGGGTTTGAATCTTTATTAGTGACTATCTGAGCTAGAGGAATAAATGAGGCTTATTTCAGTCAAAGAGCACAAACTTGCTAATTAATTCTAGTTCCAAATCAGAATAACCTGAAATTCAAATAATGAATATGTATGCAGTAAGCTGCCACTAACATGAGGAATCAACTTACTGTCTTTCAACTAAATACCCACTGACTCAAAAAGATATGTTTCCTAAAATTTGGCTTGGGAGAACTATATAGGATGGATGTTCATCTAAAAAACTTATCTTTGATTCAGCTGTTATAGTTTAAACTGCATAAAGTAGGACTTTAAACAAGACTGTTTAACCTGAACAACCACCCTCCTACAAAGTAATCAGTCAAGCAAGTCACTCTAACCAATTCATGGAAGAGAAAGGCTGGTATCGAAGAATAAAAGGCTATCTAGAACTGAATTGTCAAATGGAGGCAAAAACTTCGTAGCACAGGAGCTTCTGACCTAACTGGACAGCTGTATATCTAAAACAATACTATGAATAAAAACAAATTCATGTGAAATACAAGTACCAGTTATTCAACAAAAGAAACCTAAAAGTCAAACTGAGCTGAAATTTGCACATAAAACTAAAATACATTCAGAATCATTACATTAAGAGAGAAAAAAATAATGTCCTTTTCCTGGAAAACTACAAGGGAGTTAAAGATAATTCAAAATTCAATGAAACTGAAAGGCTAAAGGAAAAAATACATAAAAATAGATACTCCTAATTCTAGGAAAAATAATGAACAGAACAAAGTCTTTATTGTCCTGAAATTGACAGAATCAGGGGAAAATAGCAAAATTGCTGATTTGATTAAACAATTTTTCAGGAGCCTACCAAATTTAGATGTCATGACTTGAAAAGTGGAAAAATCATCTATACTCAAGAATGATTGGTGTAATGCTCCAGGAAATAATGGATATTTGGTTCTGATGTTTTAACAAGGCAAGATATGCAGTATACTGGAAAGTGGAGAGAATTATAGACAAAAAGTATTTGAGGATTAGAATATTCTCAAATTATCACTCCTGAACAACACAACATATTTATGTGGAAGGTCAAGTCCTTCTTCCTCCCAAAAATCATATGCTATCTCTAATCTAGGTGAACTCCAACAACCACTTAATGTTCTTGTTCTAGAAAATATTAATCAGCATTAATGCAATAACTACATAGCGGGTAAAAAAGCAGCATTAAGAAGATATTGCAGGGAGCCTGGTAAAAGGAAATAAAACCCTGGATGACAGAAAAGTTATTATTCTTATTCCTGTGAGACTGGTCTCGGATCCACTGTGATAAGTTATTTAGCCCTGAAAGAAGCAAATTACTGAAATTTGCCTATCATTTAGTACCAGAAGGCATTACAGGAGAGAAGAAGATCTGAATCCAATACAGCAACAAACTAATTACCTAATTTAAGAAAATTGAATACAAAGATAACCAGTGCAAAACATTATCAACTGAAATCATGAGATGTTGTTATGAAATGGAGCTTACTTTAGCATATCACTCATCCTTGATCATGTGAGAGACAAAAAATGTATGCAGTTTATTAAAAAGTTGAATACAAGATTAGGAAAGTCATTTCAGTAGGTATAGAGATGAGCAAGCAGAGCTACAAGTGTCATCAGTCATAATTCCCCTCAAAGACTGTATTGTATACATTTCTTCTTCCAAACATTCAACATAAGCCTTAACCCATTCTGAAGAAATGACTCCAGGCTGTCTGAGACAACTGAAAGCCTGTTATAAAAGTAAAAAACTAAAGGAAACAAAACAAATACTAAAATAAGTCTACTTAACCTATCAAAATGGAGAAGTATTGTGATCAGACTTCCACAAACACATGGGCATGTCAAAGAAGTTAAAACTACTGCAGAACATTTTTGATACAAGAATAAACATACTAACCTCAGATAAATTTAAGTCAGAATTTTATACATTTATAACCCTAACAGGCTTTTCGGGAATGATAGGTTTAACACAGAATTTGTTCATGTTAGTGGAAGGATTACAGAGTGAGGCCACCTCGCACAACTGAGAGCATTCAGCAGATCAGGAAGTCCCCTCCAGCTAATCCGTTTATACCTGACAAGCTTTACAAAAATTAGGTATGGAAATATAAGTGAATAATTTCAAACAGCAAATAAACAAGCAAAAATCATGATCGAAATCATCAATGTTTTTCCTCAGGGAGTTATCCATTCACTCAGCGTTGTTAACAATAGAATGTGGCTCCATATTTCAGCTACTACTGACTGGCAGATGGTTTTAGTGGTTTTACATCATCTTTTATTACATAACGTGTAACATATCAATTCAACTTCATATTTTACAGATATATTAAAGTTATTTCTTTGTTTTCATTTTTTATTTCAGACAGAAATCCATGTGTATAACTGACATTATTATCTCTTTCATTACAGAAGCAATTCTTTTATTTAAATTAACTTCAAAATTGTCAATCTGTATTACTCTGTGCTGAAGTCAACATATTTTTGCTTTAAAAACACTTATATTCTTTATTTGTAATCCTTCTAGGTCACTGAAGGACTTTGCTCTTGGTTATCATAAAAACACAAATCCAGAAGGATGGATTATTTTGGAAATAGAAGAAAACATTTAAGGAGGGAGGTGTATAAGCAATGTTTGTGCTTTAGTAGAACAGTTATTCAGTAGCACAAGTTTGGCCACCACAGAAAAGAAGCAAAAAAAAAATAATCAATAATTAAAAATAGTGCTGGAAAGTAGAAAAAGTCCAATGAAATCTGAAAAAGAGAATATTTAAACAATTTTTACTAGTCTAAAAAATGGAAAAAAAAAAAAAAAAAAAGACAGAAGAGCCCTTTAAATCAAACAAAAGAAATTAACACTAATTATTTTAATTCTCGACAAATTACTAGGTGAAAAAAAAAACAACTCTGAAATTTCTCAAGAAAAATGTGAGAAAAAATGTGAGAAAATAAAGATTGTATCAGAAAAAATTATCAAAAAAGGTAAGATCTAAAAGGGACAAAAAATCCAAAGTTAAATCTATGATATATTGCAGGATAATAGGGGTGGCCATGAAGCAAAGTTTAAAACTGTGAGTAGATGGCCCTCTGCCGTTTCATTTGTTTCTTGTTTCTTTTTTTTGAACATCTTTTAGAGAACATTCTTCTATCAAATAAGCAACTTTGGGATTTCAGTCCAAAAAGAATACTCCATTTGTTGGAAACAAAATCTGACGCAAACAGAACTACTTTAAGGAAAGCAGAAAAGATGTAGAGCGTCTGATGAAAGCCACCATTCATTGTGGCAGTCAAAGAGGTACCCCAAGAAGAGAGGATCAAAGTTAATATGTATCAGAAAAACATTTTTCAACATGTGTCTAACAAAAATATTTAGAAGATCTTGAAAAAGATTCATATCACTAAGGATAATAGTCCTTAAGGTACCTCTCAAGGTCCTCTGTACCCTAGTAATAAACCAGATTGCACCGTTTACCACTGAGGGATCATTTAGAAGTTTGCAATTGTAGAAACAGATTCGATCCTCAAGTGTCCACACAGGATAGAAAACCCAGAAGGGTAATGCCATAGGGGTTGTAAGGTTTTCCTATGGAATTGGAACCTACTTAGAAACAGGAATATTTTTTTTTTTATTTAATACTAGGCTCACCACTGTGTAGATGTGTATGCAGCAACTGCCCTTACAGGCAGGGATGAAAGAAATATTCTCACTCACATCTCATTCCACTTTTATTTTTTTGAATGTCAAGCAGAACTGTTGCACAAACCCCTTAAGTGATACAAACAGAAACACATGGCAGATACAAGAACTGCACATGCTATCTTGAAATCTTATCCTTTAAAAAAGCAAATTGATTTTTATAAACAAAGTAATGGTCTGCTCATAAGAAAAAAAAATAAATACAGCATTGGCAGAAAAGGTGTGGCTATCTCCAAATCACAGGTAATACATGCTATTGTTAATCAGTAAACTAACATTGTAGCAACTGAGGCTATGATCTCATAAGTTAATGGAGCAAGAGATGACAGAAAGAACACATCAATAGTCTGAGAATTACCAGAGAAATTCTAGGGTCGATGGACTCTCTTCTCTGAGTTCCCAGCTTTCTAGGACACCATATCCCTAACTAAGCATTTCACAATGGGAATTAATTTTGCTTATTGAAATCATACACATACATACCTGCTGCAATGCAGAGGTGTCGAGCACACCAACATTCTGAATTCCTTGGAGGAACACTGGAAGCTTTTCCATGACATGGTGGACTTTATTGAGAAGTAAGCTGATTCTAGAAATCACATCCAGTAGCATATTTAGTACATTACCTATCTCAGGTGGTATCTGGATCTTGGAAAAGAAGTAAAAAAATCACAACAATAAATTCCAGTCAGAAACAAATTTTAATCTTTTAGTGAAACACTCAAAATAATTCAGCCTTTTCTAAAACTGATTACACAGTGTTCCTACAAAACATATTTAATAAAACTTTTTATTATAATGCCCCAGTTACTCTCATAACGAAGAAAAATTCTACAGTAACATTAGAACTGGTCTATGACAAATCATGAATTAAAATTCAAAGAACATGTTTACACCTGCCAACCTGAAGAGAGCTTTCCGATCCAAGATGCTAATGGGATCTGCAACATTCTGTCCCCTTGGAATCTGGTGTAAATGAGAACTTTGCTTTTGCCAGGTTAAAGACACTCAATGCAACAATTTAATATTTTTAAAATAATTAATAAGTTAAGTGAAATCCAGCAACCACTTTTATCGTTTAATATGACACCTGAAGCAACTAACTTTCCTGTCACACTGTTCCTGCCTTTGCATTTTTCGTACCCAAAGTAATTGCATGCATTTCATTCCCTACTTAATATAAATTCAATTGGCTGTTTTCTGTTTCCACCATGCAACTTTTGGCATTATGAATTTTTTCTCTATTCTCTTTGTTTTTGTGGGTTATTTAGATGATAATACAAACTGATTGTTACCTGTCTATGCAAAATAATAAAAATGCTATAAAGACATTGAATACTTTCAGTTCCTTCTGATTATCTTTACTTTATCCACCTTTATTGTACTCCCTACTATAATCTCTGCGCTCAATTTTCTTTTCAACCTTCACCTGTTTTAAGACAGTAAAAACAAAAAAGGGGAAAAAAAAAACAAAAGAAAAGAAAAAAGAAACTGTAAAAAAATCTTTTCCATCTAAAAATTAGCAGAACTTCCATTGTCATTTAAGATGAGCTGACAACATTTTTTACTCTTTGCTAGGGATTCATTATGTTTCAGTAAGGTTCAGCACAAACACCCATCAGAAAAAGCACTAGCTTCTTATCTTCTTTTTTTTTTTTTCTTTTTTTATTCCCCCCCTCAGGTTTGCAGGTAATTCAGGAGGTAGAAATCTCTTCTTGTCTCTCTGGTATCTTTAACTATTTGGGGAAATAGCTTTGTTTCTAAAAATCTATGGTTAACCAGTCTAACTGAGTGTGCAGCATCCAGAATATAACCTGGCTTTATAAAACAAATATTCTTTCTTCCAATGTTACAATTTTATTTCAGCTATTTATACTTAAAACACTTTATGTTCTATTAATCAATTCCCCCAAAAGAACTGAAATGAATATTTTTTTAACTATCAGAAATCCCATACAATAACTTTGCTCTTACAAGTAAAACATTATCTAAGAATCCACACTAGATCCCAGATTATCTACAGTTATACAGATAATACAGATGTGCTATGGATTTTTGCATCCACAGTGCTATGAATTCTTCCCAGAAAATAATGTTGTCATTCTTGTGATGTGAGCTTCTCTGCTTATTTTAGTTCCAATGATGCCATATCAGTCTTCCACACTTGCAAATAAAGAAGTGACTAATCGCATGAACTGCAAACTCTGCTAAAGACTAATACCGCTGTATCACTTTGACCTCTTATGTTTTCTGTAAAGCTTTCATAATTAATCCCTCAGTCAGAATTTTCCCAAGGAATCAAGAAATGGAATGCAGTAGCATCTATCAACCTAATTCTTCAACTCTTGTGTTTCTTCCGGGGAGCTAAATGAAGACAAAAAATGCCATATGTCTTCTGATTCCACAAAGAAATAACATCTGAAGAAATAATACAATTATCAATCTCTCTATCTGTGTGTTTTACACCACCTTCAGGAGAAAAACATAGGAACCAAATGCTTTTTTTTCCATCTTACCTTGTAAATGATGTGACGTAAATTCAAATTCTGCATAATAAGTACAAACATGGTGTACAAGTCCAGTGCTGGTAAGGAACATAGTTCTTCCACTACCAGAGCAGTTTTACTGTTTTCTGGCAGGCTTAGTAGCAGGCTAAGTACTTCTTCATCACATCTTCCAGTTAAAGCTACCACAAAGGTACTGTAAAAAACCTATTATAATGTATATCTATTAAAAACTTTTCTCTCTGAAATGCATCACCTTTTTTATAGTCACAGTAACAACACAATTTGCAGTCATCAACAGACCTGAAACAATAAACTGTAGAGCTTTATATCAGATTGGTATATTCTTACTTTATACTCTATGTGGTTATAAAAAGATGAAGTATATTTCTTATAGAGATTCACTTTCATTTGTTCATGTTTCATTCATTCTATGAGCATTCATTCCATAAACAGGCATATTTACAACACTTAACATACTCTTTCTAGTAGATATATGTCTAAAGACCAAAGTCTAGGGGTATGAATCATGAAAATCAAACAATATGATCCTTCCTTCTTTCAAAGGACACGCTAAAATCAAATAATATGATCCTTCTTCCTTTCACACAAAATTAACACTTGGGGATGCCTACATGGCACAGTGTTCACCCTGAGCCAGCTTACATTTCTCAGGTAAACACTCCCTTGAAATGTTACTCAATAGTGGATGAAGGGACAAATGCCCTGCAATAAAAACACCTTGGATAATGACGGTTTGTTTCTTCCTGCAAAAATGTCACATCAAAAGACAAGTGCATGTAGTCCAGATATCTCAGGAGTTCTTACCTACCCATACTCAACAAGTCCAGAAAAATTATAAGTTTTTGCAGAACCCTATAGGAGGCAAAGTACAGGGCTCCATTGTCCCACTTAGGACAGAACCGACCTCTACTGGCTCTATTGAATGCATCTCTTGCTAGTAACAGTACCCAATAAGGGAGAGGTTCTGCAAGAAAATCTAATTAGGAGACAAAGTTGGTCAGGATTTGAGATTTAACTTTTTAACTTCTATGAATATTTTATTTTCCAGTTTACTAATCTGGCTTTTTGATTTTTATTCTGGAAGAGAATTTTGGTTTTGTGATTCTAAAGGAATTCTTACATATTTGAATATTCACTTTTTTCTGTGCATACAAGGAGTAGAATATGAATACACTGATCTAGACTTCCTGCTGTGGAGGAAATTTGAGCATGATCCAAATTGAAATTTATTTTCTCATGCCTTACATGAATATCACCACTTCAGTGCAGCTTTAACCCATTGTGTGTTTTAGCTATTAGGTTAAGTTTTCTGAACTTTTCTTGCAGCTTTGTGAATACCAGGGCTAATCCAAACTCCCATGTCCAGTAAATGAACGCTTACCTTCAGGTTACAGGCCCTGAGCTATTTCAAAACACTTGATCATATGGCAATAAACATGGCCAGCACATAATATCATGGCAGAAATTATAAGTACAATAAGCTCAAACAATTCTCAGATTTACTCTTATGATTTCAGAGCATAGTACAGTTACAATGGGCCTGCAGCTCTCATTAGGGCTATCAGACAGTGGCTATATAGACCATGAACGTAATTGGCATGCCTAAATTATAGCTTTAAAATACATGTGCAGCTTGCATTTCAATGCTCCAGTTGGACTGGGGGAGGATTTAAGCACTTAAGCAAAAAAAAAAATAAAATTCTGTATAAATATGCAAATGTGAGACGTGTGTATATATCTAAACTCCATATATGACTGGCAAACAGTAAGAATGGAAAGTAATCTGACAATTCAGTCTATCAGCATTATTATTCCAAAGGATCAAAGGTACATCGAATCCCATTTAACTGAATTGCTTTTAGATGACTTCTCTCATTACCATTTACTGGTATCAAAATAACAAGCTAACAAGAGAGGCAGTCACACTGCCAAAGAAGCATAAGAACAAATCATCTATAAGTAGTTATGATGGTCTGAACTGCCTTTTTAATAGCTGCACTTTTCACGAAAAAACTTGCAAGTGTTTCTGCAAGTAGAGCATCACTGACACCCAGTGGCTGCTTGATTGACTGATGAGTTTACATTAAACGCGCCCACAACTCTTAACAGTCATACAAACACAAACCGGGGAGATCATCTTTTAAGTAGATGGCATTTTTCATGATCTGTACTGATCACAGGGATCACAGGAGACAGCAATGATAAAACACAGTCTTTCATTCAGAAAACTTGTAATACTCAAGAGACAACAGATAAAGTGAAAGTAAAGCAAGGTACCAGTAAGATAATGTAAGAACAGTGAGGAACATACAAAGGAATAAAAAAGAAATACAGAAGACAACTCTGTACTGCAAGGAGCAGAGGTGGTAAGATACAAAATTATATCTCCAGAAACCCTCATCTTTTCTACTATACCAAGACATCAAAGCTGAAATTCTGTGTCAGCACAAGAGAGTAAAATACTACTGAAAATAATGAAGCAGTGACATTTAGACCAGATTAGTGCTACTATAAATTGATCTCTTACTGCGTCACATTATTACTTTTAAATCCTAAAACTCACAAAAAATTCCACACAGAAATAATAAGTGTAAATGTAAGACTGTGCACAAACAACGTGGTTTGTTTTGTTTCAGCTAGCACATCAGGCCAGGCTGACCTATTCATTTCACACACCTTTTTGATCTTTTACCTTTGAATGAGAGACACTGGCTTCCAAGATAGTATTGACAGTTTCTTCAGAAATATTGACAGAAGAACCAATGTCTAGCCTCAGCTGAGTAAGATTCTGTACACATTCTTTGACTTTCACATCTGGAAGAAAAGGAAAATAGTGCCAAGAGTACCAATCTGCCTAATTAGATTCCCCACAGATTGTATCCTTTCCATTCAATTTACTGTGAGTGCTGATAAAGGATAAAAAATTTATATCAAGTAATTCACTCCTATGTCAAATGTAAAGGTCACTTTCCTAGAGGACTTAAGGGCTTGTGCATCTGTTTGCAGTATTCCATAAAACCATAGGTTATCCCACATCCCTGTATTATGAAAATATATGAAATTAGTATAACAGCCTTTAGTCCTCTAAGACTTTCTCCTTCCACTAATTTAAGACCTCTCTTCTTTCTAATTAATCCCTATATTTTGCTGGAAAGGCTCTGGCTGAATACACTGTGCTGTCCTGTGCCAACTCAAGCACATGTATGTGCACATGTGTACAACGAAAATACATTGCATTAAGTCAGTAGTCTACATAAGCAGTGTACCTTTGAAGTTTGAAGAACAAAGAAACAGTTATCATACTACAAAATAACATGGCAGTAGCTTATAAAAAAATGAAGAAAACTAGAACCCACCATTCAAGAGATTTAAATTGCTGAATAAAGCTGCCGCTGGATTTTCTGACAACCGTAGCTCCAAATTTTCAGCCAACCTGAAAGGGTTAAGTGAGCAAAGCTTAGAGGCAATATTTCTCCTCCAATTATATAATTTAGAACACAGACACATCCACAGAATAACATCACTAACAGTAAAGAACTGTTTTGGGCATCAAAATGTAAAAGGCTTTACATTTTCAGTCGTCTCTGTAGGTTCCCCAACATTAGCTGACATTCACAGCTGTCGTCATTGCTAGTATTCTGCAAGGCTCCCAGGAAGCTCTCCAAAGTACTGGAAAGTTTTTGGTTTATATATGCCATATTCTTACAATCCCCCTTGTTGAAAGTAGGCCACAGTCTTTCAACATCCTGCAAAACACAGTGATCGCATGTTTAGTAAATTCAGGAGATTGTGTTATTGCTTGTAGTAGCAGCTCTTGATAACTAGATGATGCATATTTTCAAATGAGAATATGGGTAAGGCAGCACTCTCTTACTCATTGTATGAGTAATTGAAACTGACTGAGTTTCCAAAAAACAAGGAATTTTCAAATATTTGAGTTTTGGAAACAACTAAGTTGGGAATTGGAGCTAGCATGTCAAAGAGAAATCCACTAACAGAAATGCCAACATTTTAATTTAAAATTTATTTCAAAATGAAATGAGCTTTTTTTTTAAATTCCAGGTTGATCACTGTTATCTTTTCGCCAAAAAATTGTTTTGAATGTCAGTTTCCATTCGACAAACCAAAATATCTGAATATTCACATCCAAATTTTTCATGCATTTTGGTCTGTCTAGTATGCACTTTTATATTTACTCCTGAATATTCACATTTTTGATTTTGCAAGGCTTTTTTATTTTCAGGAGTAAGTTATAGAATGCTGGTGACTAAAGAAATGCATTTTGTCCTCAAAATTCTACTTTGAGATATGAATGAGCCTCTTATCTTCAATTTACCTTAAGACATTGCTGTTCATATCAGCAAATGTCCCAGTAGATAAAGTAGCAGAGCTATTTCATAAAGAGGAAGCAAATTCTATACTAAAAAGCACGACTTTAGCATTTTGTCTGTGTGCACACATGTGTGTGCTATCCAAAACCCTGCTCCCAACTCTGGATGAGTCTCCATATGTCAAATATTACTCTCACTGACTAATAATTTCATGCAATGTTAAAGAAAAACAGATTGATCCCATCTGGTAATCACAACTGTTATTTTAGCTGGAATTAGTCTGGTCAAGAAGTTTATCTGAATCTAGTTTGGTTTCACAACTGTTTCTGTGACAATTTAAAAATATAAATGTACTCTAATACATTAAATTAGTAGTATGACAAAATTTGAAGGAATTAAAAATGGACTTCTTTCTATATTGATTGACAATCCAGTTATTCTAGTTATGGGAATTCTGATAATTCTAGTCCTACTTCCAGCTTGCAAAGCTCACCATTGTTTACTTAAGGAACTTCTACTGGGTGTCACTATCAAAATCATCATACCCATACAAACTTCAGCTTTATACAGCCACTGTGGGGACTCATGATTCAGAGAATGGGGAAAAAAGGAAACTTCCATCAGTTTCCAGAGTTTAATGCATATTTTAAAGCACACTTTTAGGTATGGTAAAAACTCAGACCTGATAATGATCTCGAACCACAGCAATTCCTTCAATGACAGCAAGGAGAAAGTGGCTCATAAATCCATCTTTACACTTTATAAGAAGACAAAAAATGTTGCTAAAGACAACTGGTTCTTCTGTAAGAGAAAATGTCCAGGTTTAATCAGTTAAATAAAACAAAACCAAAGTGCTGGAATCAAATTAACAGTTAAAGGGAAGCTAATTTTTTAAAAACAAAGAAAATCTGATGTGTTAAAGGCACAGAGAAATATTTCTAGCTAAATTAATGTATCATTGCAGAGGGCAAGGGGCAATGATTTGATTCAATTTCAATTATTTTTCTCTATTATACTTTCCAAATCAATAATAACATTCTGGGCCCCTCAGTTTAGGAAGGACGTGGAGATGATTGAGTGTGTCCAGAGGACAACAACGAAGCTGGTAGGGGGCTTGGAGCACAAGCCCTATGAGGAACGACTGAGGGAGTTAGAGCTGTTTAGCCTGGAGAAAAGGAGGCTCAGAGGTGACCTTATCGCTCTCTACAACTTCCTGAAAGGAGGTTGTAGTCAGGTGGGGGTTGGTCTCTTCCACCGGGCAGCAACTGACAGAACGAGAGGACAGAGTCTCAAGCTGCGCCAAGGAAAGTATAGGTTAGACATTAGAAAGAAGTTTTTCACAGAAAGAATAATAAAGTATTGGAATAGACTGCCCGGGGAGGTGGTGGAGTCACCATCCCTGGATTTGTTCAGAAAAAGGCTGGATGTGGCAGTTGGTGACATGGTCTAGTCGACGTGTTAGGGCAAGGGTTGGGCTCGATGATCTTGGAGTTCTCTTCTAACCTAGTGACTCTGTGATTCTGTGAACATCAACACCTGCTACAGAACTAGAGAAAGAAATTTCATGCTTGGTCTTTGTGAGCAAGAAGCATAACTGTGAGAAGCTGAGTATATTAACCACATCTACCTTCTCCTTGGGCAGGCTCTCCTAATCCTATTTCCCCATAGAGACATCAGGATATTGCTAACTTTTCAGTGCACAGTAACTTTCAAATCTTAACTGAACTGGGAGGAAAAGAGTGTTACACGGACATTTCCCATATCTAGATATACTGAACCCGTATAGGGGAAATTTATCACATGATCATCTATGGAAGCATTTTCCACCCAAATATTCAACCCCTATATCCTCCCTGTACTGGGTTTGTAGATGGAATAGCAGTGAAGGTGTTTGGCTTGACTGCTGAATTCTGATTCATAGCAGGATCAGGTTAACTTTTTCACTCATGTGCTTTAGGGTTTTTTCCTTCCTTATGTTGGGATCATAAGAATAATAAACATTCACCACTGCTTCTAAAACAAGCAAATCTTGATCGTGCTCATAGAAGAAATACAATACAACTCAGCAAAGCAAACCAAGTCAAGCAGTTTTTGTCTTTTCTCATTAGGTTTCATTCTGTTTTCTTTAACAAATGAAACATTTTGAAACATCCCTATGACCAAAGTATTGAAAAAGGAATGACAAAAATTTAGTTGCTTAGTCTTGATTCTGTCAATAAATAGACAGTTCTTCAGAGGTCAAAGACCGAACCCAGGTGCCTGCACACATTTTCAGTGTCCCTTTTTCACAACACACAACATTGCTACTTGGTTTACTCTTTGAAACTAAATCAGTCGCAGAAGAGTGGAGAAGATAGTCAGAAGTGGGTGGTGATCACATAATCACATCTTCTAGTTTTTTTGGAAATTAATTTGGCATAAAATGTTAAAAGCAATTCTGGGCATAGTAGGTTAAAATACGAGGTCTGAAAAATCACAGACTTTTGTTTTCAAGACAACATGATACAACATTACACCCATGTCAATATGGAGCCTTTCTTAAAGTGCACATCTTAGGAGCCTACACATAAGGAATAAAACACATTAAAATTTAACAATTTGTTGAAGGTAAAGTTATTGAGCTAAAGCTAGCCAATTCGCTAGCTTGACATGGCCAGAAGTGGGAGGTATTACTTCCTATAAATATTAGCCCCATTTTTCCTTACTGCCAGCTGCATGCTGCCTTGTGGCAACTCCAGCTCACTGAAAACAAACCCTGTGATTTGACTCATGTCACTAGCTGAAGAGGAAGAGCAAGACCTCCTGCTTCCACTGAGATTTTGAATCAACATGAGCACTCCAGAAAGAAATCATCCCTCTGCATGATCAGAATTTTTTCCTTTGCCTCTGTTGGTTGAATTTCCAATTTTCAGTAGGCTTGCCTTTCTTAGCATCACCCAAATTAACTCATTTGTACAAAAGTTTGCTTACAGTAAAACCTTAATTTGATTGCACTAACACATATGGTGATCCACAGAGTCACTACTGTGATAACCAACCTGAAAAGATTTTGAGAACACTGAAAATGGTAAACTGCAATTTCTGCAATAGTAGGACACTATCAGAGTCCAGATGTTCCTGAAAAATCTTGCAGATTTTAGATGCTCTGTAGAAACATTAATAAAACATTATAAGAAAACATTCTTATAACAAGAGTACCATAGAAATTTTTCAACAAGTTACTATGCAGAGTTGCATTTTTCAATGACCCTTGCAAGGATTTCAATATTAAGTAATTACATTTGTTGGAGTTATTTCCAAATCAGAACATAACAATTGTGTGTAAAAAAAATACCTGACTTGACAAAAAGCAGAATAGTCAAAATTTCTCTTAATCAGCATGTGAGAAAAATAAACCACTGTTTTAGTATTTGTTTCTGATTTTTCGATAGATTTGGTTAATATCTGGCCCCGCTGACCACTGCTTTCACATATTTGCATAAAATTAACCATAAAGGTCTAAATACCAGATTAGAGCTATGCATCAACTTCAGTATACCATTTCTCAGCTAGTCTGTGTCAGTAGGAACAGTAGCTCCACCAGCAAGATACCCTAGAGCTGTTTGGAGCAATCATCTTGTTGCGTCATTCAATATTGTTTAAATGCAGCAACTCCAGTCTAAGAGAACTTTTATATAAGCTAACTGTCAGTAAACATTTTCCTGAAGCAGTTTCTTCTGCTTCTGGGTTACATCTGATCTGAATAATCAGACAAAAGTGATTTTGGCCTCAAGATTCCTTTAGAAACTTCATTTGTTAAAATTAACAACTTAACACTATAACCATAGCATAAGACAACAAATTTAAGCTGAAGAAATTTCAGATATCTACATTTGGATATAAGGACGTGGAAAAAACAACAAACAAAACACCTACACACCACAAAGAACACCACAAAGTATTTCTTAATATTTCTCTCCATAGCCAAAATGGCTGTTGCCCACCAATAACTGTGAGTTCATTGTTGAGACCTCCAAGGATTTTAAAGTAAAGTACCTTCAAATATTTTTTTAGAATAGTTCTCAAGAAACCAATTTAATTATTTATATAGATGTCTAATCATATCAATAATCTGGTCCACACAATATAATCTGATACCAAATATGACTGGTCTGAACAACATAAATTAGCAAAAAGCTGAAATGAAAAAAATAATCAACTTAATAAAATTTTGATTTAGCTGTTCATATACAGAGGGCCCTTCTGTTATTGTCAGCACACCTGTCAAAATGAGTACATAGAAAATGCTCACCTCATTTCTGCCATTACATCTTTATGCAAATCCTTTAGTAATACTCTTATTTTGTTCCAGTCATTCTCTGCAGCAGATTGAAATATCACTTGCAAAATCTCTTGTATGATTTCCAGAGTTCTGTTTTGAAACTGAGTAGAAGCTTCTCTATATTGTGTGTCATAAAAAAATGATTCAATGAATTCAACTCTCTGAAGCTCAGTATTGTTAGTATGTAAGGCTTCTTCTACAACAGCAAAATCAGCAATTACATGAAGGAGATCATTTAGCAAAACTGAATGAACATCGTGAGTATTATTCAATTTTTCTCTGCTAAGATGACCATCACCAAACAACATATTAATGTAGATTTCCTTAGATTTATTTTGGAATAGTTCCAGAAAGTCAATAATGTCTTTGACAGCCAGCAGTAGGTCATTTGGTGAACTTCCATTAGTCATAAGGAGAATTATAGTATGCACTATTTTAGAATAATTTTTATTGTTACATTCGCATAGAACGCTCTTTACAATGTTTTGCATGTCTTCAAAATTTCTTAATATAGCATCATCAGATGATGTCTTAAACTGCTGTATAGGAGCCATTGAAGAGAACTGTCCAGAAGCTAACTGTAATAATAGAAACTCTTGTTCTATCGCTGCAAGTAAGTGTTTAACACTAAAATTCAC
This sequence comes from Serilophus lunatus, assembly GCA_013399895.1. Taxonomy (NCBI): domain Eukaryota; kingdom Metazoa; phylum Chordata; class Aves; order Passeriformes; family Eurylaimidae; genus Serilophus; species Serilophus lunatus. The sequence continues at coordinate 79,582 of VXBA01004483.1, read as the reverse complement.
CAATAAATTTTCTACACTTGTAACTATAGGCAACCAGAAGTTCTCAAAGTTATCAGATATATTGCTGTTCCCATTTAAAGCCGATATTATCATAAGCATTGAGTATGTCCGGTTTCCAACTGATGACAGCTTCATTAGAGGTTCAATTACAGAAAGAAAAGAAAGGACAGCTTCTGTATTCAGGAGTCCATAAACTTCACTGGTCATATTCTTAACATTAGTAAGAAAACTCTTAAGTGCTATTCTTGAATGTCTTTTCCAAGTTAGGCCACCATAAAGATGTTCCAGAAGACCTTTGGCCATCTTCATTTCTGACACTGAAACACTGCCCAGTTTTTCTACAATTTGTAAAGCCATTTGGCTCTTTGGTGTAGATGAGCAATTCACTGTATACGTATTATTCATCTGCGGGGGCAGAGCATAAAGAGATAGCTCGTTCCAAAATTCTAGAAGCTCTTTGAGAACTGAGCCATTCACATGATGGAGCTCAGAAAACTTTAAAAGAATAGAGTTCCATTCTTTGATCTGATGAAAAAAGCAAGTCAGATTGTGGATGACATCCATCTGAAAATCTTCCATAGAGCACGAGAAACTGTCCTCCAGAGTAATGAGTTTAAGCTCCTTAATGAATTCAATGACTGCACTGTAACTAGGAGTAGAATTGCTGCGCACAAAGTCACAAGGTTTAACAGTGGGATCACTCTGAGGTGCTGCTGTTGTCAGAGTCCAGCAGAAGGCTGCAGAAAAACATGTGGAGGCCTCTGGAGGTTCATTAGACTTGTCTGTCAATACCTCCAGTAACATTAGAAGACCTTCTACTTGATTAGAGAACTCCTCATCAGTGAACACTGGCATTTTCTCTTCCTGAGCCAGTATGAAAGCAAGTATTTCAGTTAGTGCTACTGTAATGTTTCCATGAGATACTCTTTCCACAAGGCTAATGACATCAAAGAAGAGGTTGAACACATCTTCTACATCATAGAGCTCATCTTGTTCAAAAAGTTGTGTTATTTGCCATAAGCCAGTCAGGTTCAAGTAACATGACGTGTTCTCAAATGCATCCCACCAGTCTGTTAAAGTTCCTAACTCAGAGTTCTCAATATAAAAAGGTTTGACATTTTTAAAGAAATTATCTAGATTCCTCTGGACTTGTTTGAATCTACTTATCAAAAACTCAACATCCATGGTTCTCATGTTTTGCACCAAGGCTACCACATGCTTTAAAAACTGCTTTTCATCTCTTAATGGAAAGCCAGTAAAAGTGGGAGACCTGAAAATTTTAAGTGCCTTCCTTACCAGTTCAATATTCAAAGCTGTTGTTTCTATCAGTTTCTGCGGAAATGTTTTGTGTTCACTCTGCAAGTTTGAGTCAAGTTTTCTAATCATATATCGAAAGAACTCCATCAGCAAACTGATATTCTTCTCATGGAAGAAGCGTTCGATCTCCATGTCCAAATGAGAGGAGCTATTTTCTTGGACTTCAAAAGTTCTATTTTTCAGAAGAGCTTGAATTTCTGACAAAATGTCCACCGATAAGAGCTGAATGTGGTGAAAGGGATTAAAGAGCATTCTCGATGTCCTGTTAAATCCATGGATTGACTGACTAAATTGGGTCTTATTTGACATATACAATGAGCGCTCCACTAAATCACTGATAACCATTTGTATTTGCCCCCCAGAATTATTTAAAAGTCTAAAAATAAACTCAAGCACATCAATGTCATCTTTTACATAAAAATCAGAGAGAATAAAATTTAAAGGGTTTGCTAGGATATTGAAATAAACATTTACACAAATCATATCAGAACTAGATAGGGAACATTCAGGTAGTATCACACTAAAAATGAAATTAACAAATTCCATCATGTTCATTAGCTTAACATCTGCCTCAGTGTTTCCCAGAGATTGTAGAAGAAATAAAATATGTTTTGCAATTTCAAGGTGGGAAGGCGATTTGTATTTTTCACTGAGATTATGTAATCCACATATCCACCTGTTACAATCCTCCACTTCGTCCACTGTACTATAAAAGTTTAGAAAGGAGCTAAGATGAGATGAAAAATTTGTTTGCAAGTAACTTATGTCTTTTAGAGCATTGTCCAAAATTAGTTTAGTAATATTCTGGAAAATGCTGATACAAACCACACATTTGTCTTGAGGTACACTTTTTAGAAAAGCAGATGTGTCATTTATCTCAGTAAGAATAACTTCAAGTTCCTTTTGGGAGAGCTTGAGAATAGTAGAGAGGGAATTTCCAATGGAAAATACTCCAGCACCTCTATCTTCACCCTCAGATCCTCCTGAGATGAAAGTATCAAGCCAAGAATTCAAAAACTCCCCATTAACAGCCTCCAATAAAGATTTCTGCAATTCAGTTATCATAACTCCCATAATTTCTAAAACACTTTCTAAACTGTTACTTTTAGGCAAACTCGTTACATCAAGTGTGTTGTTAAGTACACTTTGAAGACAAGCAAGGAAAGCCTCGACATCTTTCCAGTCATTTAAATTGCCACCTTCTTGAAATACTAGTTTTAATAGCTTCATTGCTTCTCTTGTAGATTCAACAATAGTCATAGCTGTGTTATTGCACAAATCATCATGAGTTGTACTTAAAAGACTTTCAGAGAGATTTGCCAAATCATTTCTTAGACAGACAAAAAAGGTTGAATTCAAATTTAAGATTTCAGATGCTTCTTCAAAAATCTGCGTCCAGGTTTGGAGCCATGTAAAAGTGCAATGCAAAGCCAAAGGCACACTCATCTTATCTCCCAAGTCTGTTACATTAGACAGGACACTATCCAATGGAAGCTGAAGTAAGTTATAAACCTCTGCAGAATGATCTACAGAAGTAATGTTTGCTAGATAAAAGTCAGTGCACCCATTATTTACCAGGCATTCTGGAGAGATATCAAAAAACTCATTCAAATAACAAAAGGCAGCTGTTTGGAGCTCTTCATCTGTAAATAAAGTTTTAAGGCTGCTCAGAGTGCCATAGACAACTTGCATCTCTCTTTTTCCTTTCTGTGCAAGATATTGGGCCTGAAACTCTGTGTAGTTGTAAATTAATAGTAACTTTTCACAGAGAGACTTGCTGGTGAGGTTCCAGAGCAGGTCAAAAGTTTCAGACAGAAAATCAAGAACTTGGTCCCTATTTTTGAAATCATGCAATACTTGAAAAGATGACATGTCTTTTGAAGCCTCATGAAGAAATGTTAACAGAGTGCTCTTGCTCTTCATATTTAAGACTAGATCATTCTGATACAGAGAGAAGAGTATTGGAACAAGCGAGCCCACACTAGAATGGTTGAACTTTTGGATGCTTTTGAGAAAACTGTGCACAATTTCTCCTAATTCTTGTACTTTAGACATAAAAGTTGCATTTGAGAGAAATAGAGAGGAGGCATTACTCACTCCAGGAATTGTTCCTAAAGACACATTGACATGGTCACCAGACAATGATCCAACTTCATAGAGATTTCTTAGGAAGTTTTTACTTAAATGTTTTAAACGGTTCAAAGCAGTACTATTTAACTCAAGCCAGTCACTCAGGATATTTTGTAGCAACACAGTATTTCTAATAAGGATTTTATTTCCTTTAATAGAAGATATAATTCTAGATAAGTCCTCAATTACCTCCTCCTCTTCCACTTGACTAAAATACAAAAGCCTAGAATCGAGTTCATAGAACAAAATTTCCACTACATGCCAGAAAACTTCTGTCTTCTCTTTTGTCCAGAACCTCTGAAGAGGCTGGAATACTTTTTGTAGCTCGTTATGGAGTACAGAAACTGCAAGTGAGAAATTGGTGGCAGATTCTTCTCCCTTAGTAAAATTTTTCATCCATACAATTGCCCAATTCAAGGCATTTGCAATTAGAGACTGGTTTGAAGAAGCTGAGAAATCAAACATTATAATTTCTTCTATGACTTCTACAAGATGAAAAAGATGATCCATTTTCTTTCCACCAGAAATCCTTAAGTTTTCTTCTCTTTTCAAAAACTCTTTTAAAGATGTCAAAGTCCTGAAAAATTAATAAGTTCCTCTTGTTAGTTACCTAGCTAGTAGATAAGAGTTAGTCAAATACATATTTTATAATTTTGTTATAATTTTATAACCTAGGTTTGTTTACTGAATTTGAAGAAATTTCAATATAATTTAAATAGCAGTCACAAATAATTAATCCCCACAAAATCTGAAATAGCACAAATTGACAATTGTTTTGGTTTTCAAAAATGTGGAAAAAACTCAATCACAATCAATTTCAAATCAAAACATGAACGTAGGCAGCTAGGTTTAAGAACTGTGCATTTATCAGTAATTACAATCAAGCTTGTAAGCCACAAGGAGTCAAACACCTTTGAGTATGTCACGTTTTCAGCTGCTGAAAAGAGAAAAACTCTTATGTTCCACAAACTAATTATTTTACAGAAAGGAACATAATAATTAGTTTGATCAAAATCTCTGATTTTCTATGAATTCTAAAGAACTTCATTGTTTTCTCATAATTATAGAATGGTAAAATATTCCTATTGACTGGCTGATACCTGAACACCACTACTGTAATATCTACAAAAAAAACCACAAAGAATTAAAAAATAGTGAAAATTGGAATGCTCCAACTGATGTTTCCGTTATGTCAGTACTATTTTCAAAAGAAAAAAACATTTACTAGCTCTGTAAGATTAGTGACAAGGAGGTGCATGGGGGAGAAGAGTCTTCCAATATAAAGGTCTTAAAGTTGAAACTATCTTCTCCTCAAACATATTTTCTTTCTCTACAGATTCAGGGCTCTGCAATCAAAACAGGTAGAGCACAAAAACATTGTGCACTGCAAACTAAAACTGGTGAATTTTTTTTTCTTGTTGTACAGTCACTCTATCATCTACTTTGTGGTTTCTTTACAACAGCAGCAGTATAGCAGTTCCCTTTTATAAATAAGAAGCAAATTCAAAAATTCACTGCTAAATTATGGAACAACTTGACCGCAATCTCTCTCTTATCAGTATACAATGCAATGTACTTTTCAGACTTATCCTCAGATGTTGATTTGTATAGCATGAATCAGATGTCCTCCAGTGACAGTGCTTAAGATGAACAAGTAGAGTTACCATAACCAAAGCCAAACTGAGGCCAACAGTATAACTCCCAGAAGTGATGCAAGTTGCCCAGTGTGCAGTTAGAAGGAGAGAAGTACCAGTTCCTGTGCTCAGCCATAGACACTTCCCGAGGCTCTGGCAACTCTGACAAACATTAACTGGCTTTACCCACAACCTAAGTCCTCCATAGAACCTTCCAGATAAGGAATATCTGAATAGCTTGACAAAACATATCATACTGAATAAGTATAGAACTTAAAACCATATCTTCATATAAACTGCTTGCATTTACACTAAGTGATAAACCAAATGGAGAACTTAAAATTGTAAGAAGACTTATAAAACATCAAAAGAAATCATGGCCTCAGAGTGCCCTAGCTGAGTTTGGAACCTACATATACACAATTAATTCTATGTGTTTAAAATTCTGTTATCCATAGTAGGCTTCTGTTACAAGATATCCTGCACAGCTGACGTGAGTTTGACTTCTACCATGAAAACCAAAATTATTTCAGATGCACTGGACTTGCTGGACATGAGAAGCATTACTGAGTCACAGCAACTGCTTGTGGGAATTAAATTTCATTTGCAGAACAAGATGAAGAATTCAGATCCTAGTTCAAAATGCCCAGTTATACATAGCTGCTGATTCCTGTGAGTTCTGATCATATAGTAATAAGGTTCTCCACTGAACCTATAAGTGGCTATATTCTGAAGCACAGACTTAATTTCTTTTCCAGGATGTGTAAGCATCAGCAAAATTTGACTGCATACGAGGCTTTGAATTACAGAATAAAAAATAGCACCACAAAACAGACAAAAATCAGAAATCAATTAAATGCAATGTGAAAATGAATATTCAGTTTGATCTGAACTTTATAAGACAAGTTGTAGAAAGATAAGTATAACTTACCAATCATGAGATGCAATATATCCTGAAAAGTAGGCATTTGATTTCTCATTCCATTGCTGGATCAGGGTATTTATGTCTGAAAAAATTTTGCTGGCTTCCATGTCATCTAGAAACTGAGATATTAAATCAACTACGATTCTTCTAATTTCCAAAAGATTCTGAGAGTGACTGCTGCTGCTAAGCCATTGTTCAAGTATCTAGCAGATTGAATGTAAAACAGAACACCTAGTTAGATAATGAAAGCTTTCCTATTCAGAAAGTACACAAAATTTGCATGACTCTGAAAAAAATCACACAATTAACAATGACAGTAAAATTTCTCCTAACAACCTGTTTAGACTCTGAAGTGACTGGCCTTACAAACGTGGATTTCCAAAACAGCTTCATCTGACCTGTAAATTGAAAATGTAACATGCTACATCACACAGAGAACTAACATCCTATGTGGTGCTGTCCTTGTCCAAAGAACCAAGAAAGGCAAAAAGGTGGCCTTACGCTGAAACCATCCAAAAGCTGAGCCCCACAGCCCATTACTCAGGCTTTCCTTACCAGGCTTCTGCCTACGCTACTAATACAGTGGAAGGCAGCAGCCTTAACATTTTGGGGGTTCCATGCCACAAAGAGGTGGCAAAGGAACCTGCACGGTCCCATCGTGTAGCCCAGAATAAGGCATACCAAGGTCTGGCCAAATCTACTGACTGCTCTCCTATCCTCAATCATAACTTTTTTTTTGTTAATGCCAACTGGATATAACGGATTTACACTAAGAGAAGTCCTGTTCACCCAGAAAATTCACTGTGGCCAGCAGCTTACAGTACTTCAAGTTGCCATCATAAAGATTCCAATCCCTGCCAAGAGTTTTCAAATCATGGCTGAAATTATTATTGGATTTAGTGCATTAATTTTGGCAATCACATTACATTATTACTTCAAGTCATCATATAACAAGGAAACCTTTATCAAAGACTAAATTTTAAAGGAAATACATAAGAAACTCTACATGCTTTCTTTAGATGATATTGCAAACATCTCCAGGGCAGCTCTGTACATGGTTCATATTTTTTAATGGAAAAAATCCACATATTTTAGTACAAAAACAAATGCCAGTGTTAAGGCAGCTAGGTGTTTTCCATAGGAAACATCTGAATGTTTTATCCCTTTCTCCAGGCAAGCACATGTATGTCATTCTACAGACTGCATGGCAAACTGTTTTACCATCAGAATGCTATATTGGAGTTTTACTTTTATCCCCTTGAAGCTGCTTCAGCCAGAGACAGTGAAGGAGAATTAAAAAAAATTAATCATTCACTATATCTGTGGAGGCCTCTAGTCAGCTTTTCAGTCTCAGGTGGGACAGGAAAGGAATCTTCCTTTGACAGGCCTAGGAAGTACAGTATATTTCACTATATTCCCTATTAGATTTAAATTCTGAACTTCAGTTAATGAGAAAATCTGATTAAGAGGACATATGGTGATAATTACACTTCTACTATAGTGATTCTTTTTAAGCATTACTTCATCTTATTAGCAAGATGAAAAAAGTTCATGAAAATAGCACTTAATAAATAACTCAGATCTTTTAACTCAGTTACTGCTGACAGCCTGCATGCAAAAATTAGGAATTCAATCTATTATCTTATTAAAGTGTACCTGTGCATAGAATCTGAGCTTGCTGACAGCATGAACAAGATACAGTTTGGCCTCATGCCGTGCAGAAATACAGCTCTGTCCATTATTCCCTTTGTTTGCTTCATCTTCCAGCACACTGGACAGAGCAGAGCACACAAACTGCTCCAGTGTCTCTCCTGTGGGAATCTGGCAGGGACATAAGAAATTGATGAGTATCTCAAGAGAGCTGCCGAGTATTATCGCTGCTATCAATTTACTCACCTAGTGCAAATAAGAATACCACATAGCCTTCTTCAGCGAGAACAAAGCCCATTTAATCCAACCTTATATTCTGGGCATATACTTCAAAGTACTCCACATGCAGACTGTTACATAAAATACCAGTGATCCCATACATAGGCAGAATGATGAGATTTGTATATGCAAGAAATTTTCAAAGAATTGCAACTTCTACAGTAATTTGCAGGCTGGTACTGAACTAACTTGCCTATGATACCTACAGCAGAATAACTATATAAGAACAATTCACAAGTATAAAAATTGCTGATATAAAAAGCATTTAGTGCAATGATACATCTGAATTAACAATTATATGCAGCAGACTAGTTTTAAATTGAAGTTGGTGGTTTCAACAGAGTGGCCAAGAGACCAGAATATTTTCCCTCATAAACTGATTTTTAAATTCTGTGATGAAAGATTTTTTATTCCAAGTCACGTAAATATTATTAAAGCATACAAGAATAATTCCACATATTTTAAATGTACCTATTATTGTCTTTCTGAGGTACTTCACATCCTAACTCTTTTCAACTTGGACCACAAAATTTATAAAAAGTTTGGCAGATGTTTTGACACTAAACAAAATGAGGCTTTACATTCAGAACTGAAGGGCTCAAAAAAGGCACTGTCCAGGCTTCCACATTTCCCTTCATACTTTTTGATGGTCTTCAATGCTCCAACACAAGCACAAAATATTAAGATATTAGCTTAAATAGCTAGCAAATGAGTAGCCTGGGATTTCACAGTAAACCATAGCTACCAAGCTGCAGTTGAATTCTGTTCAGTTGATCAAACACACTATCACCGATTTTTCATTAAAAGGCCATTCAAAAGTCAAGGGGTTTCTATAATTTATCCCTTTGTTTAAATTTGCTACCTTTACAATTAATTTTTATGGAATATAACCCTAAACTGTATATGGCAAAGAACAAACAGTTTTCAGAAAAATACCAATACGTTCTATTAAAAAAAGCCCTGCAGACTTAAGTGGAAATTCAAAAGATGTTTCAGGATTTCTGCATCAAACCAAACCACCACAACAGACCACTCTGGTCTAGAAGATAGGTTTGGGTTAGAAAGCCTTCTCTGAAGAAAGAGATTTTCTTCTAAATTTGATGCATCCCTGGAATATTTGATTAAGCCCCATTGAGACAAGTCAGTCAAGTATATTCATATCAAGATAGTACAACCGAGAAGAAAGGATTCTTGATGTTCCTTAATTTGTGCACAGAAAAGACAGGCATTCTTTGTTCGGCAAGCCAGATGAAAACTGTTACCAGCCAAGCTAATCTGAGTACATTCAAAACTAGAATTTGGTTTAAAAGCTTAGCAGAGCAGCCCTCAGAATTCTCTACAGGACTGGATAATAAACCTGTGACTCTGCCATACTCAGTTGTTACTTCAGAGAAGCATAAATACATTAATGTATTCAACTAGAACTATCAGCATCTTTATGTGCAGAAATTTCACCTGCAACTAAATAAATTTCTTTTAATGGGAATTAAGCTAGGATATTTAACAGACTTGTAGCTCCTTCATAAATCTAAGATAAGAATATACCTTCTGTAAGGCAGGAAAAATCCCTTTGGAATATAATTAATATTAAAGCAAAGGACACTAGAATTGTCAACTGCTTTACCTCTGTTAATTGTGCTGTATAACTAAGCAGCTTATCAACGTGAGGACCATCAAAACCAAATCTGGATTCAAGTTCTGCTTTCACAGCAAGTGGTTTCCACAAAACATCCTCAAAAGAAAGATTGTATTGAAAACCTAAAAGAAAGGAAATTTTCTGTTTATGTAACTCATTTTTGTTATGTTGTTTCTTGATGACTCATACTTAATGAAAAAATCCAAGTACCATGTTCCCAACTTTCTGGTGGCAGTGAGGCAGGAAGTGTGTACCTGAACACCAATTTCACCAGAACAAAATCCATGATTGCACCAGTGGTATATTCAGTTAATTTGATAATATTAAAACAGTTGATACAATGCTCTTGCAGAGTGATTGCCAGCAGACCCAGCAGGGTGCCATTCTAAACTGCACATAGTCATGCAAATGTGTGTGTACGGACTGGATATGAGTCATTGCCAAGGAGAGCACAAGGAGAATACCAGAAGTCCCAGAAAGCTGAACTTCATTCTCTGTGCAAGGACATCACCCTTGTACCACTTCAGCCTTTGGGAGTTAGACAGCATATTACTCATAGCCTGTCCTTCCATGCCAAGCACACAGGTGCACCTAGAATCTGAGTGTGTGCCCCAGTTTGCCAGTGAAACTTGTTCCTGACCTTTTCTTGAGGAGTTGTCCTGGGGCCAGCCTACCTTCTCCAATAAAACTCATCTCCTATAGTGAAGCAGCAGATGGGGATACGTAGCCCTTCAGCTGAGAGCATAAGTTGTGAGAACAGAAGAATGAAGTTTAAAGTAAACCAGTCGTAATGCTTAACATGAATGTCCAAAAGAAGACCCTATTGTTCTATCAAATGGAAGGCATTTTCCTTTGTATTGATTTACTCTCTCTCCAAAATTCACCACTGAAAGATGATTCTAAATGTGATGTATTAGACTAATGTGCTTTGTATATCAAATAGTTGCCAGCATATGATAAAATGTAGTTATTAGTATTTAAAGAACAGATCAATAAAGAAATGAGAGAGCCCTGCAGCAGTATAGTTCAATGGTTAGACATTAGAAATTCAGCAGAAGCTCCAACAGTTACTGCTTTTGCATATTCCAGCATGCTAATGGTAAAATCCACAGCAAATTTCTTACCTTCTAAGCTCCTATCCTGTACTGATGCAACAGTTAAATTCAGTGCTTTTTTCACCACTTCATAGAAACTTTGTCCCAAAGGCATCATAGCTAAATCCTTCAATGATGCTAAGGTACTGAAAGTGAAAAATAAAACAAAAATCATGCTCTCTGTACACCCAAAAATCTGAAAGGACTTGCTGGAAAGAGATGACTTTCAAGCAACTCAATAATAAAATACATTTACTGTTGAAAAAAACAAAGTTTTTATCAAATTAGGCTTTTCATGAACAGAATCTTAAAAAATCCCAAACAAAACCATCGAAACCCATATGGGAACATCTGAGTCAGTTTGTATTAATCACTTGTGGGTTGAGCCAGCTGGCAGCCAAGCACCTACACAGCTATTCATTCTCCCACAGGACAGGACAGGACAGGACAGGACAGGACAGGACAGGACAGGACAGGACAGGACAGGACAGGACAGGAAGAAAACAAATGGAAGGCATAAAGACTCATGGATCACTCTAGAAATAGTTTAATAAAGGAAGCAAAAGTTGTCCATGCAAGCAACACAAACCCATAAATTCATTCTCTACTTTTCACCAAGAGTCAGATACATTCTGGGAACCAGAGTCTCAGCATGCCTAGCAGTTACATGAAAGGCAAACACCACAACGACAAACACTCTCCACTTTTGTCCCCTTTTGTCACTCTCTCTGTGCTATAGGCTCAGTGTACAGAAATTGCTGCTGAGACTGTATTAAGAGATGCATAACTTCATCCCCACAGCAGCCAGTGCTTACTGTGGTCTGCGTGTGCTGCTGCTGAAGAAGAGAAAAATAACCACAAACTTACAATTAAGTTCCTGTTTTACCTCGTGAACATCCAGATGCTGAGATTTAGCAAACATTCCAGAACAGAATCCTGCTTTTGAAATATGAGCACAGCTAATACAGTTCTGCATGTTAATAGCTCAGAGAACAAGCTGGAATAATATTGCAAATGACTCAGGCATAAGGGAAAAATAAATAAATTTTAATAGTCAAGACCCGACATAGTTGCAGTCCACATACTGTCAGAGAGATTTATTTCTCAGTTTAAAAAAAAAGTTATGCCATCATAACAGGTTTTCTTTCTTTTTTTTTTTTTTCTAATAAGAAAAAAGACAGTGAAATACTAAAGGGTGAAAGAATAGCATACTAATTTCCCATTCATGATCTTTGGACCCCTGCTCTCCCATAGGGTAAGGCTGGGAAGGTTCATGGACAGTCTTGCACAGGCACACAGGTCTGGAGGCCTCCTCTAGCTTTATGACTATGTTATTTGACTCAAATGACAATTACTTACCAACCTATTACCACCAACTGCCTACTCTGGCAAATACATTTCTGACTTTTAACTAACAATTTCCTTATTTTACTAAAAATTCCTGTAGATATGTCTTTGTCCATGCTTTTGACGCTATGTCTTCCTCTGAATCCAACTGCCCTTTACCTGATTCAGAATACAGCCTCTAGGGCTGGGGTTTTTTACTGCTTCATTTCTTTCAAGGCTTAAGAAATAAAACTGAGTAATTTTTCTGATATTGACCAAGTGCTACACACATTTTAAGCTGATTAGAGTCCAAACTATTATTTTCTTATATTCATATATAAATATTCTGTCTTTCAAAGATCACCAAACCACATTACAAAGTTCAAAGCCATATTATGTGATGGGTGAATTTCAGGCATTGCTAACAAAAAAAAGATATTTATCGAAGACTCCAAGGGCATCTCTGTTGAGTTTGGCAGAGATGAAAAAGACAGTTATGAAGGAATCAGTAGGTGAAAACTCCTCTCATAGCTCTATGAAAACATAATCTAGTAAAGAGAAGAAAATTTTAGCCTCTTTACACTGATAAGGATGCTTATTTTATTAAGTAGCCAATAAGAAGAACAAGACTTGCCAATAAAATTTTAAAACAGAGAACTTTCAAGAATGTGGAAGTACTCACTTTTGAATGACCTTTAGAAATTGTGCTATGGTAGCTAACTCATCTTCTGTATAAAAGCTGTTCAGTTCAAGATGAGGGAGAGAATGCAGAAAGTTCCAGATATATGGTTGCTTATACAGATTTTCTGCTCTAGAAATCATTTCCTCTGCTTCATTCAAATCCATCTTTATGTAGAGATAAAAACAACAACAACAACAAAAACCAAAAACTCAAAAAACAATTACACACAACATTTCCATTAACAGGGAGGGGGAAAAGAATTAAAAAAAAATAAGCAGGTGCCTGTTATTTCCCAACCATCTTGAATGTTAAACCATTCAAAAGATTTTTCCAAAGTAGAAACATACCTCTAGCTTTGGCAATATACCACATAAATTTGGCGGTACAAACTTATGGCAGCATTGTTTCAGATGTCTTTTTCTACTTTGATGGAAAAATGGAGCTGGGACAGCTAGGGAATGAACAGCTAAGGAATCTCTTTCTGCTCAGAAGTGTAACTCTTCCCCAAAGAGAAAGATTGTCTTTTAGATCTCAAGCATAAGGAACTCTAGCCATGCAACGAACTTCTAAATCTGGGGTATAAAGACTGGAGGACTGCCCAGGACATGCCATACCACTCCTGGTTTCCTAACCACCCCTTGTAGGGTTTGCAGGGGACTCAATAATGCTTTAAAAAAATGGTCCTTTAAAGATGAACTGACTGGGATAAAAAAATACTTTTATAGGACTGCACAATAAGATGCCTATGCAAAACAGAATTTATCACACTTGTTAATTATGCAGTCTTTGCTTCTCTAAATTAGTGTTTCATGTAGGCTCTTTTGGATAATGGTGGCATGAGCATGGTTTAAACAACAAAGAATCTTCTCCATACAAATTGTTACTAACAGTGATTAGCTACTGTCAAATAAATATTTTCTTAATGTTCAGAAATGCATTCTTTCTATTTTGTATTCCAATCCTGAAATGAAATTTGGTATTGATACAGGTCCTTTCAATCAAGTATCTTATGAGCTATTAAAAATATTACTATAAAATGCCATACAATTTCAAATTATAAACTGGAAATCCAGGTTTCATGAAGTAGCAGTTACTATCAATCGACTATGGAAAAAATACATTTGAAAATATTTTTAAATGGAACCAGTGATCTGTAAAAGGTACAAAACTGACAGTAATGGAGATCCATTACCGTGTCTATTCAGCCTTCCTTTTGTTGTTGAGAATGCAAGGGCGAAGGCCTTATGCATTAGGGACATCAAAAAAAAACAAAACTCATTTCACATGAATTGCCAAAGAGATTCTGGAAGGAATTATGCTCTCTCTTCCTTCACCTCCAGCTTGAGTTGGCTTGTCATATTTAATGGATCACAAATCTAAATTCAATTTCTGTTGTTGTTTTGGGGTTTTTTGTTCATTGGTTTTGCTTGTTTTATTTTTTAAATAATAATAATTTTATTATTCAAGTTAAGAGTTTCTTCCAAGACACTTTATAAAATGATTTTATACAGCTGTAAATGGTCTGCAGATACACTTTTAAACTGCTCCTAAGCAAAATAGTCGTGGATTTTAGCTGCTGACAACTTAGACTGATTTAAGTCAGTAATGAGTAAAAAACCCCACTGAACTTCTAACGTTATTTTTTTCTTCAACTACATACCAATTTTTTTAAAAGATAGTTTACTTAAACTTGAGAGGTTATAAATTTCTAACAATTACAATGAAGATGCTTCAAAACCCAGAACTGTAATTTAGAAATAGACTGTAAAAGTACTTACGGTAAGAAAAGTTGTGATATTATGGAGCCCTGTAAAATCAAACATTTTCCTTTACAGAGAAGCATTATCAACTTCAGAAGAATCAATATTATAAGCAATAACAAGCAGTGCACAAAGGGTATTTCTACAGAAGTAAAGGCATGTGAAGTAACTAATATCCCGGAAAGATAATGATCCCTTGGGTTTTCTGTGCTTCCCAATACTTTTATTGTTATCATCACAAAAACTATTTAAAAGACATTGCTTACCATTCACTTTTCAGTGAGACAAAGTCATTACATCAACACTAGAAGAACTCACTAGCTGCCACACAGCCAGGCATGAAAATTACCATTTCACCTATATCTTTCTGCTTGAAAATCATCCATAAAGGAAGGGAAATGGTAGGTCTTAAATTTCCCCTGCTACATCAACAAGGCTGTACAGTGTGGGTGCAAACAGAACAAGAGAATCAGACCCTGGTATTTCCAGTCTCACTCTTTCAGTGCAACACTAAAGGTCACTTAAGGTCAGCAGGTGTGAGCTACTGAGGTTTTCCATCCCTATAATCTTTAATGTAACATGAACATAGCCTCATAAACTACTTTTGAATGCCTGTTAGACTCTGATTATTGATCCTTATCTTTAAGCCTTTCCCCTCACAGTGTTTTCTTAACTTTCAAGTAGTACAAGGGCACAGTTTTAGAAAGTTGACCTTTTTTTTCTAGTAATATTGATGGGCACACTGATATTAATAATAAACGTGGCTTATTTCAGATCAGCTAAAATGTTAGTTTGCTAATTTTATTTTTAAGATAAGAGTATTCATTTGTTTGATAATAATCACTACCTGACAGGAAAAGCAATTAATTTTTAGAGATCGTAACTTACCTGAAAACCTTGAGTTTTCCTCCCACAGCTTTTCTAAAGCCATGGCTTTCTCTGTAGTATCAATAAATTCCTTTGCAAGTTCTTCTATCTCTTTCATGAAGTCTAGATCAGGTCCAGTGACTCTCTCAGGACCACTTTGAGTGCTTGCAGTACTTTTTGACAGAAAGAAAAGGAGCAGGTAAGGTAATAGCAAACTGAAAGCAAATAGCTGAAAAATGTGTATATCACAGCAGATTCTAGTTTTTTTAAAACTAATATGCATTTATACAACTTCTATGTAGTTCAAGTCATAGGCATGCAAGTTCTCAGGAAAGACAGCAATGAAAAATTGCTGAGCTCACCTATGCCAGTAACCCAGTTTTGGCAGCAAACAAGGACAGACACATCCAAAGGAGTCTTTAAGGTTTCTGAACACACTCAACTTTTCTGCCCTAGTTTATCATGCATCCAGGTGACAGTTCTTTGATGAGAAAGTTCAATCTTTCCTATTACATCTAAGGCAACAGTTTGTTTTTTTTGAATACATGCAGCAAAGTATAAAAACAGTATCTTATTCTCACTACGGGTTTTTCTAATTTTTAGCTGCTAAAGAATATCCCCTACTATTTCTATCATGCTACTATCTGGTGGGTACTCGATAGCACAACAACTTTCTAACAATACTTTCAAATCCAATCATAAGCCAGAGTCATTTAAACACCTCTTTACAGGACAAAATTACTTAGATGGTCCTAAGACACCATAAACAATGAACAACTATATTTAGCATATTATTAGGCAGTTGAATTCTGTTTTATCTTATAAGAAATCCAAAAGATCTTAAGAATTAAATTCTGTCTAGCAAAAATAATGCTATTTTTCATTAGAAACTGTCACTGAATCACAGAATGGATAAGGTTAGAAGGGACCCCATTAGTTCACCTGGTTCAACCTCCCTGCTCAGGCAGGGTCATCTCAGAATACATTGCACAGGATTGCATCCAGATGATTCCTGAATATCTCCATTGAGAGAGACTCCACAGCCTCTCTGGGCAATCTGTTCCAGTGCTCAGTCACTCACACAGTAAAGAAATTCTTCCTTATATTCAAGTGGAACTTCCTGTGCACCAGTCCTGTTTAATATCCTTATTGATGATCTGGGTGAGGGGATTGAGTCCACCATTAGTAAGTCTGCAGATGACACCAAGCTGGGAGCAAGTGTCAGTCTGTTAGAGGGCAGGAGGGCTCTGCAGAGTGGCCTCGACAGGCTGGAGAGATGGGCAGAATCAAATGGCATGAGATTCAACNTTCTGGGCTCCTCAGTTTAAGAAAGATACTGAGATGCTCAAACATGTTCAGAGAAGGGCAGCAAGGATGATGAAGGGACTGGAGCACAAGCCCTCTGGGGATTGGTTGAGGGAGCTGGGGTTATTTCACAGAAAGAGTGACTGGCCACTGGAATGGGCTGCCCAGGGAGGCAATGGAGTCACCGTCCCTGGAAGTGCTTAAGAAGAAACTGAATGGGGCACTTAGTGCCATGGTTTAGTTCATGAGAAGGTGTTAGGTAATAGTTTGGACTTGATGATCTCAAAGGTCTTTTCCAACCTAGTTAATTCTGTGATTCTGTGATCGTTTCAGTACTGTTTCTTTTTATCCCAACTTGGCCAACAGCCTGTAGGATTTTGCAAAACTCTTTGCCATTCCCTAACTTTAGGGCGTTAAAGGCAGAACAATTCCTCACCACATTTTTTTCCCTTTTAAATGGAATTTGAAAAGCAGGTTTCTGTTGTTCAGGAGGTGGCTTTTATGGCTGAAGCTACATTTTAGCTATTGTTTTTGAAAACTACCACAAAAATTCCAATATTACTAGCACTTCCACTGCCCAAAATTTCAGAAAGATAAGAACATTGATGTTTGATGAAGAACTGAAACACTATATACTGAAACCTTCCTAGCACTCTACTTTTTGAGCATGAACAAGCAGCCAGCATTTGACCAGAATAACAACAACTATATTTGGTTAAAATACAAATCCAGTCAGAGCTTTAAAGAACAAAAACTCCAGCTCAATTTTCCACAGGTTTTGGTTGAGGGGGTTTTGTGGGGTTTGGGGTGATGAAGAGTGTTGTGTTTTGTTGAGAATTTTTTAAACACTTGCTGAACTTAAAATTGACAACTAAACTCTATTAACAAGGTCACATAAAATAATAACAAATATTCAGAGAAGTGGAGCATAAGGGAAGTATTTCAACTCACATTGTTTTCCCCCCTTACTAGACACAAGCCTTGGATTCTCATCTCCAGATCTCCCTGTTTTAGAAGCATGGCAAACAGCAGTGCTTTGGGAAAAAAGGCCACCTTACACATATAGGAATACACAGCTACACTCGATGCTATCTCCAGGTTTACTGGTGCTGCCCAACCTCCCTGCTAGCATTAGGGAGCACAGGTAGCAGTGACATGGGAGTTAGTAACTCCTTCCCCTCTACCCTCGTCACTGACTCTGCTGCACCTTGGATCTGCAAAGCTTGGGTTGATAAACAGCAGGGAAACAAAAAAACTTCACCTTTTTGGCACCTAATTTTATGTGCTTGAGCCACCTGTTTGATACATAGCAGAAGCAGAACAGATAAGACAGGCTGAGCTGACACTCAGCAAGGCTGTCACTTCAATGTTCCCAGGCTTGAGTTCTAGGAAGACAAGCTACTGCCCTGTGAGAGGTCCCACAGAGTACATGAGGCAGAGGAAATGGGACTGGTAAAGATACATCGACTAAAAGCATTAAAGAAAACAAGTGTCAGCACTTGGCTCTGAAGAGCTACCAGGCGAAGTGCAGGGAAAAGCAAGTTGGTGAAACTGGGGAGGCAGCTGGGAAACAGTACAGGAGTGTAGATATCTAGGATATGGCAGAAGGTCCAAACTCCAGGCACAAGGATCAGCTATTACAGAAGAGAAGGCAGCATGTGCATTCTCCAAAAGCCATAGTAACACCACACTTCTGATCACAAGCCCCTCAGCAGGATGAAAGCAGCTGTTTGGAGATGCTGTTTGTAAGCTATGTGAGCTATTAGCCTTATGGGGATTTACAGAGCAGCAGTGGTGTCAGCCAGCTGCTATTCGTGCCCCTCTTTTGCAGTCATTGCCAAAGCTGGTTATTCCTGGAGCTGAGAACAACCTCCTTTGGAGGGGGGAAATGGCAATGAACATTATATTGGTTACCAGGCTCAGTTTTATGAAACAGATTAAAATATTACGGAGATTTTATTTGCTGAATATCTGTGCTAAGATTTAAATTATTTGATATATTTTTCAACACGGTAATGAGAGGACCATATTTATGTCCTAACAAGAAAGCTACAAGTTACTGTTAAATGAAATTGCAGGAAGATGTCACAGTCTTGCCAGAAAGGTAAGAAACTAGACTTCAAAACCAGCTACAGGGATGGTCAAAGCAAACAATTTTCAGACACTGTGCCAACAAAAATACTTAACTGTTGTACTGCTACTCTCCCAAAGAGTTTTCAATGCTTTCTGGAGCAGAAGGCAACATTAACTCCCTCATGTGTATATGTGTAAAGGAAGTCAAGCAGCAGTTCTAAGGAAGTTCCTAACAGCCGTTGGAAGGGACAATAAAGAAGAGAAACAAGGGATGACAAAAAGAAAAGGAGGAAGTCAGTAATTTGTAGACAAGGACATACATAATTAGAAGTGGGGTGTTAGGAGAAGGTGTATGTGTGTGTGTGTCTATATATATATAATTTCATTATTGTCCATGGTAACTCTTCCTTTAATTGCTCATGTCCACAAATTTCATTAGGACCTATATCAAGCTAAAGACATACATTAATACAAGTTTTGACCATGACAAAATGCTGCAAAAAAAGCAAAAAGACTCTGCATCTCTTTAAGCATTTGTGTAAGAGCAATTGTGGTTTCCGAAAGCCATGACTCAAAAACATTAATTCTGTCCAAATGACCAAGTTATTCAGGATAACAATAAGAACATTTCAGAGCTCATCTGAAACCTCAGCTACGATATGATATGATATGCCACTTAGAATGGTGATTTTCATAAGCCTCTCCGCAAACTCTTGTCTTAACCTCACTCCTGTCACTGCATTAAAAATTTCTCTCTAAAGCTGCAAATCCCCAGCTGCGCTGACTTCCATTGTGCACCATCTAAGAACAGCCTGGAGACACGACATCTCCATCAACACCAATACGCATGCTGGAAAACAGCAAACTGTATGTCTGTCACAGAAGGATCTTTCCCCTCAATGCTGCATACCCTTCTGTAAAACGCAATGGACCAAAAAGCGTTCTTCTATAAAATGGAGAAAACTCAAGTTTAAGTTTCCTTTTCTTCCCAACTCTTTGATAATCTATAAGAAAGATGACAAAAAATGCTTCTCTTTCTCAGCTACACAGCCCAAAACTACAAAAGGTGGCCCAGATCACATAGACTTACTATTCCAGTAAATTGCTGCAAACATATGCTGTCTTGAAGAGTTATTTATTTTTCTCATTTGAAGATACACATCATTAAGAAAAAATCTGACCCTTCAAGCAATTCTTACTCAAATACTATCACAGATGCT
Organism: Serilophus lunatus; assembly: GCA_013399895.1. Taxonomy (NCBI): domain Eukaryota; kingdom Metazoa; phylum Chordata; class Aves; order Passeriformes; family Eurylaimidae; genus Serilophus; species Serilophus lunatus. The sequence continues at coordinate 59,684 of VXBA01004483.1, read as the reverse complement.
TAGACCCTCTTTGATTTTGCTATTCCACTGGAAAACCACATAGGAGTGGGTATTGATAAAACAAAGGTTTTAGACCAGTAAGAAGATAGGGACTGGCATTAGCAGGGCTACTTGACGACGACAGCCAAGCTAGGAGCTGAGGCGACCCTGGAGGACTCCATGCCCTCTCCAATGGGACACCATCCCTCAGGACCCCAGAGAGCAGGCAGATCCAGGGGTGTGTTACAGATCCCAGAGACAACCCCAGTACGGCAGGATGAATCCAGAAAACAAGTCTAGTGCAAAAAAGAGAGAGAGCTACCACATGGGTATGAGTGGCCCATCCAGCAGAAGTGCCAGAAACAGACCCATGGCTCCACCATATCCACTGGGTGAGGCTGCTCAGGCAGCTACTACTTGTAGCTAAATAAAGAGGAATAAAGTACTGTATTAGAAACAACATTTTAGAGTCTTGTTTTCATGATCTTTGTAGTTCTGTCTGAGAAAGCATAAGCCTTATTTTTCTTTTTGGTATTGAGATGTTTACCAGACATAGATCTAGGAGATTGAGCTGCAGGGACAAATTCCACCACATTCCAAAACATTTGCAGTGGAATTCAGAGTACTAGGAAGACGTTGTGTTTCTATACACACACACAGAAACATGTGAGTATAAGGCCATAGGATTCTGTGATGTGAGGTTTTTATCTTATTTACATTTTCTCAATTTTACACTGTACTCCACTAAGATGAAGCGGTGAGTGGAAAATTCTGGAAAGAGCAGGGAAAAACTGTACTTTTCTATGACAGCTTCTAATACCTCCTTACTCCTCTGCTCTGAGATACCACTGGGTTTTACAGGCAAGGGAATCACACCCGTGATCTGCCAGCCAGCAGCTTTTGCAGAGAGGAGTAAAGCCATGAAGCTGTTGTAAAATGGATATCTTCTGAGGCATCAGAGGAGGTGGCAGAACTTGCTGCAAATCAGAGGTAATAAGAGAGTTGTAGCCTTCACTTGGCTCATCTTTGCAACACACTACAGGCTGTTGCCTGAAGGGAGAGTGAGGGCATGGACTGTACTGGGATTACTCCCCTGGCCCAGCAGCCCTCATGGAGCAGCTCGGCTCAGGCTTCTCACTGACTGTAGTGGTTTAACCCAGGCTGGGTGCCAGGGGCCCACTACAGCCACCTTCTCACTCCCCCTTGCCCAACTATAGAGGAGAGAGAGAATATAACGA